>OX345638.1:10436700-10936700 GCA_947044365.1 Petrosia ficiformis
ACCTAGGTAATAATACATGTACATGTTCATGTTCCTAGGAAATAATATATGTACATGTACATGTTCTAGGTAATAATACATGTACATGTACCTAGATAATAATACATGTACATGTACGTGTTCCTAGGTAAATAATACATGTACATGTTCTTATGTAATAATAAATGTACATGTACATGTTCCTAGGTAATAATACATGTACATATACATGTACCTAGGTAATAATACATGTACATGTTCCTTGGTAATCATACATGTACATATACATGTACCTAGGTAATAATACATGTACATGTTCATGATCCTAGGAAATAATATATGTACATGTACATGTTCTAGGTAATAATACATGTACATGTATATGTACAAGTTCCTAGGTAATAATACTGTACTTATACATATACATGTACCTAGGTAATAATACATGTACATGTTCATGTTCCTAGGAAATAATATATGTACATGTACATGTTCTAGGTAATAATAATACATGTACATGTACCCAGGTTATAATACATGTACATGTACATGTTCCTTGGTAATCATACATGTACGTGTACATGTTCCTAGGTAATCATACATGTACGTGTACATGTTCCTAGGTTAATAATACATGTACATGTTCTTAGGTTAATAATACATGTACATGTTCATAGGTTAATAATACATGTACATGTACCTACATGTAGGTTAATAATACACGTACATGTACATGTACATGTTGCCAGGTTAATATTACATGTACATGTACATGTACATACATGCATGTATATACCTACATGTATATACACATGCATACATACATACATACATACATACATACATACATACATACATACATACATATACACAGGAATTCAAGACAGAGCAGAGGGTATGATGGTTCTAATTCAACATGGACAGACTCATGTTGTACATCAGAAAAGAGCATACCTCTGTATTAAGTTTATAGTAAACCTGTGTAATAGGTAAGAGAAATGGATGAATGGATGAATGGAATGACAACAGAACAGATTTGTATAGTATAATTATTAATATTATATTAGATGTTCAATTGGTCAGAGTATGTTAGATAGTGATACTCATTTAAAACAACTTTGGAATTATGCTCTTCAATGGCTTCAAAATGAACTGGATAGGGTCAGTCCATTCATTTATTTATACATCCCTCTGTTAATGTATTTGTCCTTCTATCTATCTACCTACATCTATGTTTGTATATCCATCCATCCGTCAAATTATTTATCCATACCTCCATTAATCTTATTAGATTATCCATCCATCCATCCATCCATCCATCTATCCATTCACCAGTCCATTCATCCTTCCAACAACCCATCCATCCATCCATCCATCCATACATCCTCTATCCATCCATCCATCCATCCGTTCATCTGTCCATCCATTCATCCACTCATTCATCTATTTATCCATTCCTATATTCTATACACAGAGACAATACAGTACTACCTCATATCCTTATGCTGGTTGGTCACCACCAGCTCAATCAAATGAAGTATCAAATAGGTTTGTCTTATATTAATATTTATTAGTTTGTATATACTTATCTTTTATCATTTTAGTTATTTCTTAGAGCGTTCTAACAGTGCTAAAATGACACTAACAAGAGCACGAGAACTATTTCCAGTAGAGGTAAGACTAACTGACAATGAGTCATAATAACAGATAGACACTCGTAAAGACTCATAATGACTCAACAACAGATAGACACTCAAATGACTCATAATGACAGTTAGACACTCGTAATGACTCATAATGACAGATAGACACTCGTAAGGACTCATAATGACAGATAGACACTCGTAAGGACTCATAATAACAGATAGACACTCGTAAGGACTCATAATGACAGATAGACACTCGTAAGGACTCATAATGACAGATAGACACTCGTAATGACTCATAATGACAGATAGACACTTGTTAGGACTCATAATGACAGATAGATACTCGTAAGGACGATTTTTTTTTTACAAGTGTTTTGACCAAATGTAGCGAAACGAGGAAGCTAGAATAGCACAAATTGCTAATATTAACTAGCTCCCAGAGACCGACAGCTTTACATCCCCTCCAAAGGATGCAGTGATAAACACCTCCTCATTTTTGAGCGTAGAGCTGAGTACACTACACTCTTAGGCGAAAAAAGCCTGTACTTAGCGGGGCTTGAACCTGCCACCTTTCAATTGCAGGCCAGAAATGAAATTATGAGTCATTAACTAGTATCTATCTGTCATTATGAGTGTCTATTAAGTGAATACGAGTGTTTATCTATCGTTTTGAGTGATTACGAGTGTCTATCTGTCATTATGAGGGGGTACTAGTGGCCAGCTGGTTTAAGTACTCATTATTTTTCAGGAGGTAGAAATTAACACTCAATTTGAAGAGACTTATATATCAGAAGATGGTAATTATGATCATGATACAGAAAAAGTTATTGAAGAAATTGAAGAGTTTCATGATCTAGAGAACAATGATGATAATCCACCTGAAGATCAATTGGAAGTTAATGAAACCACAGTTACTAATGTTGATTTGGATTAGTTAATTATATAACAGTTAACTAACTATTAATAATATATTAACTATTTAAACTATGTGTTTAGAAAATATTAAAATTATATTATTAACATGTTTAATCTAATGAATGTTTGTGTTATCTTTTTTTTCAGTTTGTTAGTGTATTGTATTGTGTATTATTATAATATGTGTTTATTTTGATGTCCTTTTTCTGTAGTGTTTCAAATCTTGATTTAAGAGTTAATATTAATAATATGAATAGTAATATATACTTAATTGAGTGCTGTTAGGATGGGACTATCACGTATAACACTAGTCCTTGTGTTCTATTATAATAGTACTGTATCTATTAATAGTATGTACATGTGCATAACAGGATTGTGTTTTATTAATAACAATTAATATTATATGATATTAATAGTAGTGTGCTCTTTTAATAATATCAGTATATAAGAATTATTATAGACCTGTGTTCTATTAATAGTAACTAACAAAATGCAACTAAATTTTGCGAGTAACAACAGCTCCAGATGAGGAGATACAGCTCACTGGTTATCTACCCTTCCTCTCGGTAGTAGAGACACTTGATGATTCAACACATGGCAAATTTATTAACATTTTTAAGCAAAAAATAATGTTAAAATAGATATAATTATGATGTAATAAGCCCATAAAGTACGTATTATTATTATAAGTTATTTTATTAACTTCTTTTCTTCTTTTTCTAATGTTTCGACTACTTCATGTTTATCATATATATGTGCCAGGTCTTTAGGCGAGAATATGGGTGGGGCTATAGCCTCCCCAAAAATATCATTACAGGGGCTTAGATAATTATACAATTGTACAACAAATGGCTACATGAATATTAATGAGTAAGCAAAAGTGTTCACATCCTTTGCTCACGAATGTTTTAGCCACTGCAATGTCAATTATCTTCCACCGCAAATTTGTAATAATAGTATTTTTATTTAAGAAATTACAATATAATAATCATTGTTCTATTAATTAATTAATAATAAAATAACCTATCATGTAAAAGTAAACATTATTATTATAAGTTATTTTCTTAACTTCTTTTCTTCTCTTTCTAATGTTTCGACTACTTCATGTTTATTATATATATGTGCCCAGTCTTTAGGCGAGCGCCCCCACTGTGTTATAATATAATAAAATATATATAAAATTATAATAATTATGTCTTATGTAAGTAATTACTAACATAATTATTATCATTATAATAATTATTATTATCATAATATATCTTAAGATAACTATACATAGTTTGTGGATACTAATTATATCATATTTTTATTGAATTCAACAAATCACTATTATTAATACACATATCATGATTACTATGAACATGAGATTATTATAATTAATATCACCAAATTGAATATATCTAATATTTGATTCCACAAACAATAGTTATCTTAAGATACTAATACTATTATAATGAATTATCAAATATCAGTTATACAATGGAACCTATATTACCATTAGGACACACATCAATGATTATTATAATATTTATTATAAGCTTTTACAAGAAGTAGAAAAAAGAAATTATTAATCAAATATATGATCTCATTTTGAGACATCTGAATGATGTTGTATTATAATCATATCATAATAATCATTTGTAATATAATTTAATATTATTAAATAAACATGAACCAATCATAATATTTACTTACATAATCCTTTACATGAATATCAGCACCATGTGACAATAACACATTCACAATATCAACATGACCACTCATAGATGAGTAATGTAAAGGTGTTTGATAAAGCTGTAGTAATAACAATCATTAGATACTTGTAATATCTTGTGTTTATGATAATAATAATAATAGTTAATTAAGTAGTTATTAATGTTATGACATCATAACAGGTTATTAGTTAATAATAATTATAACAAATATATATTACAGATATACATTAGCTATATAATTAATTATATAATCAATACATAAATTATAATACATAATATTTATTTAATATTTACTTACACTATCCTTTACACGAACATCAGCACCATGTGATAATAACACCTTCACAATATCAGCATGTCCGTTGAGAGATGACAAATGTAAAGGTGTTTGTCCTTCCTGTAGTAATAACAATCATTAGATACTTGTAATATCTTGTGTTTATGATAATAATAATAATAGTTAATTAAGTAGTTATTAATATTATGACATCATAACAGGTTATTAGTTAATAATAATTATAACAAATATATATTACAGATATACATTAGCTATGTAATTAATTATATAATCAATACATAAATTATAATACATAATATTTATTTAATATTTACTTACCCAATCCTTTACATGAATATCAGCACCATGAGACAATAACACTTTCACAATATCAACATGGCCAATCTTAGATGAGAAATGTAAAGGTGTTTGTTCCATCTGTAGTAATAACAATCATTAGATACTTGTAATATCTTGTGTTTATGATAATAATAATAATAGTTAATTAAGTAGCTTTTAATGTTATGACATCATAACAGGTTATTAGTTAATAATAATTATAACAAATATATATTACAGATATACATTAGCTATGTAATTAATTATATAATCAATACATAAATTATAATACATAATATTTATTTTATATTTACTTACCACATCCTTTACATGAATGTCAGCACCATGAGACAATAACACCTTTACAATATCAGCATGTCCGTTGAGAGATGACAAATGTAAAGGTGTTCGTACATCCTGTAGTAATAACAATCATTAGATACTTGTAATATATTGTGTTTATGATAATAATAATAATAGTTAATTAAGTAGTTATTAATGTTATGACATCATAACAGGTTATTAGTTAATAATAATTATAACAAATATATATTACAGATATACATTAGCTATGTAATTAATTATATAATCAATACATAAATTATAATATATTTAATATTCCCTTATTTCATCACATACACATAATGTGATACTACAAATATTCATTTCAATACAATATCAAGCAGTTTGTTAATCAGTATTGATGGTATTGAGTATAATACTGATATTTTATATTACACATAATACATGTGTTCATATTAGCTTCAGATTTCATATAAATTCTGTTTAAAATGGTATAACATAGAGCTAGGTGTTATAGACCTGTATCAGTATCACTATCAATACTTGGACATTACTCAATACCAGAAGTTTGAGATGTGGTATTGAAGTATTGAGTATCTTGATATCATATAACTCATCACTAACATATATATCACAAGAGTTAGAATTAGCTCCTACATGTACTATACAACATATTACTGTGTGTGGATATGATAACTCACAAACAAACCACCATGTTCCTTATCAGGGTTAGCACCCTTGTTCAACAATATTTTACATTCAAATACATTTTGATTCCTCACTGCTTCATATAGATCATTATCCTATAGTAATATATGAATATAGATATATAATTATTATCACATAACATAATACATACTAGTTTATCCTGTTCCTCTTGTGTGAGTGTTTTTGATGATTCTAAATAATTATAAAAGATGATATAGTATGTTACATGTTATTATACTGGAGAACAAACTGAAATTCTATTTAGTAATATATTATAAGTTCTCAAAGGAATGTGTTAATGTTTGTGTCAGTCTATATAAGTGTAAAGTTGTAATGATGAGTCATTCTAGAGTGTGACTATACATACTCTACACTAGTATAATTATAGTGATTAACATAACGAGCAATCTGTGGATCTTCCAGTAGATGTTCCAGTCACTCAAGCACATTTCTTACTCATACTTAATTCTATCATTTGTCAAAGAAATTGGAAATTTAAAAAGAATTGAAAAAGTCAAAACTACAAAGTAATCTCACAAAAGAGCTAATAAAAAAAGATCATTGGGAGAATTAAACAAACCACTTCCATATAACCCTACATAAGTACTTACACTTCTATAAAGCAAAATAAAAAGAGCTGTACTTATGTATGATTAAATGGAAGTGGTTTGTTTAATTTTAGGTTAACCTCCCGACCTTGTTGGCATGCTTTTTGGGTTTTGACATCTCTACATCTTTATACATTTTTATTGATTATTCTTGTTTTTTCTGAATGGTAGACAATTTGTGAATATTTTATGTAGATTGCTGCGAGGCTTCATCATCATTGAACATTGAAGGTCAGACTTTTGTATAATTATATCCATTATTTATGAATTGATTATCATTCTTTTTCAATTACAGATGACACTGCTTGTTTTATATTTCACTTACAGCTTTGCCACAAGAAGTAATGCTAGTCTCTGTGTCAATCATTCGGCATTCCAGTGCTTATCATAGTATATAATATTATACTATCAGTATACCATGCTTTTAATGTTATGCTTATTATTTTAACAATGAATTTGTTCACAAACTTTATTACTATTCTTACAATTCCAACGTAGCACGCAATTTCAGTAAACAGCTTTCATGTTCTGAGGACACAGATGTGCATGAGCAATTAATTCCACGTGGCTAAATTAATGAATACACTTATAAACATAGTGTCAAATTTGAGATCAAATCTTCGCTGTCGTTGAGACTGTCTTCTTTCGAAGCATCTGAAAGTATCATCTCGATACTTTTAGACCAGAATTTTACAAAGAATGCGATTGGAATGGTGATAGAATCATTGTGACAGTTCAACAAAAAAAAATGATTAGTCTGGAAAATAATAATAATAATAATAATAATAATAATAATAATAATAATAATATGAAACAGATTTTGCCAGTTTTGCCACTCAGCAGTTCTCTACCTTAACCACAATCTTTGGCCATCTAGACGGCGTTGGTAGTCATAAAAACACTCAATATGACTAGGTATGTGTGTATTAAAGCTTATATGTATATATTACCACGGAATTTAGCTCATCACTTGCAATTGAAATGTATGGGCGGCCATTTTCTTTTCGTGCCATCCCTACATAGACAGTACTACCGTATTCTCTGATACAACATTAATAAGATAACAGATATGTTGAATTATGATTGAGTAGTTGTAACAGATTATAAAACAAACAGCAGAAATATAGCTATACTTACAATTATAATATATTACACAACATTTTACACTTGCTGAAACAATATAATTAGTATTTGGATACATCAATATTATATAACATCATATACTAACATGTACACTCTGGATGAGAGGTGGACACAACACAAAATATAAAATCATACCTTCATGAAACCATGAAAGATGTCTGGTCTTATCAGCTGAGCATTTCACATTGCTTACATCACAGCACAGCATTTCCTCATGTTCACTAATTAGATGGCAAAGATGGAATGAGGAATTCGTACATCCTTCTATTTTACATCTAAACCCTTCCTGTGTAGAAGCCAGAGAATCAGTCCAGCCAAACTTGTCGACAATTGATTCTATACCTTGATGAATCATACGACGGATATTGAAGCAGTTACGAGATGGACCGAAGTAGCGTATAGTTAATGATTTGACCTGATCTAGTAAATGTAGAGCACCACCGAAATGTTGACACCTCAGGACAACTTTATTACGATAAACATCATTAACCAACTGAAATTGAGTTGGAGAAACATGCCCCATGAGAAACACTACAAGTGATGTGAAGAGACCATTAGGAATCAATTCATCATCCCATGTTAGATATAGAGGCTCAATAGCATCACTACTATCTTCAAATGGATCATCGATTGTATCCAGGACACATGGAAGGAAATATCTTGTGTCATTTGGGATCTGTGATATGATTAGTAAGCCTTCCATCAGCTTTAGGAAATCATCACAAGAGAAAACATCCTCCTCAAATTCCATGGTGTCTAGTAACTGTCGATTGAAGATTCCTTTTGTTTTAAGGCTCCTAATTGTGGCATCGTCATAGCGATCATCTCCATACGAAATGGCAATTATCTGAGACAGCATATCAAATAGCACTTGTGGGTCAAGAAACACCACGTGAGATAGAATACCAGGGAAGTGGAGATAAATGGACAGATTATGGAAGTACCACAAAGCAGCCAGTACCTCCTTACGTTGCATACCAACTGACTTTCCAATCTCAACACATTCATCAAGGCTTATCATTCTTCGACCTTTTGTTTTGGATTTTAGCTCTACCTGGAAGAAGAACCATCGTGCAGGAACTTCAGCTCTTATGTAAGATCGACCAGTAATACGTCGAATTCTTTCGGCAATCTCTTCTTCATTTCTACCTCTACCCATATTGTTAACTGGGAAGATGATATCTTTACCTTTGATGTAATCATGTCTGACATCTTCATAATTCTTAAGCTCACTATGAAGACGCTCATTCTTCTCATCAAGGCTCTCTTTAAGCTCATTATTTACTTGAAGCCTTTCATATTCATCATAGCAAGTACCAATCACTATAAAGTGTGGCCTTCCGTGCTTTTGTACTCCTTTAAAGATTGGAGGACGAAGCTGAGACTTGCAACGAAAAAAGCTCTTTGTAAGCTGCATAGTGCTCATCTGCCTTTTCTCACCTTTACCAACTATTCTCCCATGCACTGAATAGAAGAAATTTGCAGCATCATCAAGCTTTTCATCAAGCCTAAAAAGAACCATATTGAGAGAATGATAACGAAGTAGTGCTGGAGCAATATCTAGGAAAGCAGCCTGACCTCCTAAGTCAACACCATACATCATATGAGTGTTATACAATTCGTCAGATTTCTTTACTTCAGTAATCAATTGAAGAAGTTCTTTATTTAAAGTAGTAGAATCAGTAGATAGAGATTCTGAGGGCTTCTTCTTTGGCATTGCTTGCGATGTTAGTAATGGCTTCTCTTTGGACTCTTGTACTCCAGAAATCGATTGTAGCTGTTCTTCATCTGAAGAGTGGTCAGTAGGCGGAGGCTTATTCTTTGGCATTACATGTGATGTAAGTAATGGCTGCTCTTTGGACTCTTGTACTCCAGAAATCAATTGTAACTGTTTCTTATCTGGAGAATAGTCAGTAGGCACAGACTCATCAGGTTTCTTTTTTGGTGTCCTTTGTGATAGGACTAATAGCTTCTCTTTGGACTCTTGTACTCCAGACATCGATTGTAGCTGTTCTTCATCTGAAGAGTGGTCAGTAGGCTGAGGCTTATTCTTTGGCATTACATGTGATGTAAGTAATGGCTGCTCTCTGGACTCTTGTACTCCAGACATTACTTGTAACTGTTCCTTATCTGGAGAATAGTCAGTAGGGAGAGACTCATCAGGTTTCTTTTTTGGTTTCATTTGTAATGGGACTAATGGCTTCTCTTTGGACTCTTGTACTATGGACATTGGTTGTAGCTGTTCCTTATCTGGAGAATAGTCAGTAGGCACAGACTCATCAGGTTTCTTTTTTGGTGTCATTTGTAACGGGACTAATGGCTTCTCTTTGGACTCTTGTACTCCAGACATTGATTGTAGCTGTTCTTTATTTTGAGAATGGTCAGTGGGCAGAGAATCACGAGGCTTCTTCTTTGGTGTCACTTGTGATGTGAGTGGTGTCTGGTCAACAGATTCTATTTCTTCTTGTGAGGTACTCTTCACTTGATCTTCATTCGATTCTTGTAATTCTTGAGGTTCAGTTTCATCATTTTGAGTTCGAACACTGTACTTTATGGCCTGAAGGAACTTGATTTTCATGGTCTCGGGATCTGCTGATGTCCAAAAGCAGCTTTCATCAGACATGATAACCTGGCCTTCATCATCATGTTTCTCTTTACTAACCAAACGTACCTCAGGAGCTTTAGCAACAGGAGTGCTATGATGTTCAGTGACTGGTTTCTTTCTCAATAGCAGATTTAATAAGGACGTCTTGCCAACTCCTGATGCGCCAAAGAGTGCAAAGCTTGTCCACTTCACACTGACGAATCCTTTCTTTTGGGCATTCTCCAGTATTAGTAAAAGTTCTGTATAATAAAATATAATTATAAAATGATAACTTGTTTGTTGAATAGAATATTAAATTCAATTTTGAGATTACATTTATTGTAAACCCAGAAATGTTAGCTGGACATTAACTATGTTAGCAATTGTGAGATTACATTAAATTAAATAGCTGTTAATTATTATAGCTGTTAGTTCACATATAATGATTTGGTAGTATGACTGTTTATGTGAAACATCATGATAGTTTTGTGGTTAAAGTGTTTGACTCTCATTGTGATGGTCCAGGATCAAATCCTGGCATGACAATGTTGTTCATATGTCTTAATATCAAAAATGTCATTAATGGATGCTAAAGTGTGAATGTTAGCTAAAACACTAAAATATAAAGATCATTGATGTAACATTAACAGATTCACTAATAACTCAATAATAATAAAATAAGAAAGATGTCCAGTATTTATACAAAATCCAATAGAATGTTCTAGATATTTATACAAGAATGTTCTAGATACATAATTAAGAAACTGTGAACCTAACACCTCTAAACACATTGTAAATTCACAAATAAACACCTAAGAGGACATTATATTAAAAGGTCACATAGTTAACATAGGTCACCTCATGCCACATCTCCCCTTCCTGGGATGTATCTGTTGGGTGGACGGATTGTTGCATTTGTTCGTGATCGAGTCATGACTGGGCTTCGTTGTCGTGTTGTATTGGCAATCGGTTTCTCCCTATGATCAGAATTAGATGGCAACACAACAAGATGTTGTCTGTTTCTCCGGACTTGTCCACTGGGAGTATCAACTAGATAGGATCGTGGAGTGTTTGATGGAGCGACAACTCTTCCTGGAACCTGTTGATTTCCTGTATTTACCCAAACTTCAGTATTATTAGGAATGAAAGGTAGAGGGTGAACTCGATGGCGAATATCATAATAACGTTTCTGTTTCCTTTTGTAGTCACTATTGCATTGTCGGAACTCTTCAAGATATTCCCATTTTGGGCACAAATGTTCTTTCAACTGAGGAAGATTGGTTCGAAGTGACCTTCCCATGAGGAGTCGTGCTGGAGAGAGGTTACACCACAGTAAAGGTGTGGTACGGTAATTGAGTAAAGCCATGTACGGATCACTAGATTGCTTCAGTAGTCTCTTCACTGTCTGGACTGTACGTTCTGCCTGTCCATTGCTCTGGGGAAAGTGGGGACTGGATGTTATGTGAGTAAAATCATACGATTTAGAGAAGTCAGTGAATTCTTGTGATGTGTATTGAGGACCATTGTCACTCACTAATGTTTCAGGAATGCCATGTCTAGAGAAAATTGACTTCAGAACCTTGATGACGCTAGATGATGTTGTGGATGAGAGTTTAATAACTTCTGGGTATCTTGAGAAATAGTCTACTATTAACAGGTAGTTTACTCCATTTATTGCAAAGTGATCTGTACCTACTCTCTGCCAGGGGTAATCAGGGAGTTCTGATGGAATGAGAGGTTGACTTTTTGGAGTTGAATTTCTCACGCATACTGGGCACTGTTCTATCAAATGTTTGATTTGTTGGGATATTCCGGGCCACCATACCGAAGATTTAGCACGGAGGCGACATCGTTCTATTCCTTGATGTCCCTGGTGAATCTTCGATAATGTCTCTTGCTGGAGGGATTTTGGGACGACAATTTGTTTTCCATGAAGTAGGAGTTTGTTGTGGATGCTCAGTTCACTTCGAACTTTCCAGTATGGTCCTATGGGAATATCAATATTGTTTTTAGTTGGCCATCCCTGCTGGCAGTACCCGATAAGTCTTGAGCAGATTGGGTCTGCCGCCTGTGCCTCACGGTATTCATCTAGTCTCGTGTTGCTAGCTGGGAGATGAGCCACACAGGCATCTATAAAAGTCTCTGCTATTTCTTGAAGTTCCGAGATATCAGATTTTAGTGGTGATCGTGATAACGTGTCAGCTGTGTACATGAGTTTCCCAGGTACATGGACAATTGAATAGCTGAATCTGTTAAGTCTTAGTCGAAATCGTAGCACTCTAGGTGGTAGACTATCCAAGTTCTTCATTCCCAACAGAGGGACCAGAGGCTTGTGATCAGTCTCTATCATAAACTCCAGACCAAGAAGATAACTTGCAAATTTTTCACATGCCCATGTGGTGGCCAAAGCCTCCTTCTCAATTTGGGCATACCGTCTTTCGGTTTCAGTCATTGTACGAGAGGCAAATGCTACAGGTTTCCACAAATCATTGCTCTTCTGCAGTAATACAGCTCCTAAACCATAAGATGATGCATCAGCAGACACCTTTGTTTGGGCTTCTGGATTGTAGAGGGTGAGAGTAGTTGGTTGTGAGAGCTCGTTCTTGATACTAGAGAATGCTTGCTCTTGATTAGGACCCCACAGCCACGCTTGCTTTTTGCTGAGCAGCTCTCGAAGAGGCTGGGTAAGCTCTGCTAGGTTTCTCGAGAATTTCCCTAGCTGATTAACCATACCGAGGAACCGTCTGAGTTCGGGGACGTTTGTGGGGGGTTCCATCTGAAGGATTGATGAGGTCTTTGCCGGGTCAGCTTGGATTCCATTTTCATCTATAAGGTGACCAAGAAAAGTTATTTTAAATTTTGCAAACTCACATTTATCCATGTTCAGTGTGACACCTGCTTCTTTAATCCGTTTGAGGACGGAAGTTACTCTCTTGTGGTGTTCTTCCATGTCTTTTGCAAAAATTAGGATGTCATCCATTAAACAGAGAACTCCTTCTAGCCCTCTAAGAATGTTGTTCATTCTCTTCTGAAAGAGTTCTGGGGCACTTGATATTCCGAAGGGTAATTTGTTGAAGCAGTATCTGCCGTAAGGTGTTATGAATGTAGTGAGCAGTCTTGACTCTTTTGCGAGTGGGATCTGCCAGAATCCGCTGTTGGCGTCCAATTTGCTGAAGATTTTGGCTCCCGCTAGTTGTGCTAGAGTGTCATCGACCTTTGGGAGTGGGTGGACTTCTCGAAGAACACTTTCATTAAGAGGCTTAAGGTCAACGCAGATCCGAATGGACCCAGACTTCTTCGGGACTACTACCATTCCAGCACACCATGGTGTTGGTTGGTCCACCTTGGAAATTACACCGATGTGCTCCATTCTATCTAGTTCCTGTAGAACTTTTTTTCTTAATGGTAATGGGACATTCCTGGCTGTGAAGAGAGAGAAGGGTTTAGCGTCTGATTTCAGTTGAATCTCATATTCCTCACCAAGGGTTCCAAGGCCTTGAAAGACTGAGGGAAATTGGTCCAACACTTCGTCTTTTAAAGCGTGCAGATTGTTGATTCTAGCTGCTAAGTTCAAGGAGGTGATTGCTAGGAGTCCTAACAAGTTTGTTTTTAAACCGGCAACCACGAATACTGGGTGGTTGATTGACTTGCCTTTGTAGCTAATTTCTCCTATGAACTGTCCAATGACTTGTAATGGTTGACGAGATGGGCCATAAAGGATTTTCTCTGGTGGGGTTAGTTGGTGTTTCCCTAAATTTTTGTAGCTCTCTTCAGATATCGCTGTTACTTCTGCACCTGTGTCCATCTTGAAGGTGAGCATCTGTCTTTGCAGTTGGAGTTTGATAGTCCACGACGTCTCCAGACCAGTTGTCAGTGTGTCTAAGAATGCAGTGTCAAGATGGCTTTCACTTGTGACTTCTGATACGGGTGCCGTCGACGTTCGCTTGGAGTAACACTGGGTACTGTAGTGGCCTTTCTTCTGGCACCGATGGCACGTAACGTCTCTAGCTGGGCATTTATCCCTTGAATGTAGTTCTTTCCCGCAACGAGTACACTGTTTCGGATGCTTAGGACTGGGTTTGGCTCTTGGTCTGTTTTTGAAACCTCCCCGATGTGATCGTATTTCTTCAAGAGTACTCGAGGTTCCTCCCTTGAGTAACTGTTGTTGTTCTTGGACCGCTTCTCTTTGGCGTATCCTTTTCTTGGCCTTTTCTAGTGTTAGGTCTGCATCTATTTGTAAGTTCTCGGAGAGAGCAGAATCCTTAATCCCCACAACTAGTCGATCTCTGATCATTTCCGACTTCAACTCTCCGTAGTCACAGTTTTCTGCAAGCTGATACAAGTGTGTAATATACTGTTCAGCTGATTCGCCTTCCAGTTGCTTTCGACGATTGAACCTTGCTCGTTCAAAGATTACGTTTTTGCGTATCTTGAAGAAGGAATCGAATTTCAACATAACGGCGTCGTATGCTTGAGTCTCTTCCCGAGAGGGATTGGTTGATGCGAGGACGTCTTCCGCTTCTTCGCCGAGACAATATAAGAGCGTGTTGACTTGTTTACTCGCATCGCCTTGAGAGAGACCTGAAGCGACTCGGAATTGCTCAAATCGCCTCTTCCATCGTGGCCAGTCATCAGGAGTTTTAAAATCAAAAGGACTTGGGGGTTTTAGCTGCACTTGTGCCATATCCCACTTCTGACACCATGTAACATTAACAGATTCACTAATAACTCAATAATAATAAAATAAGAAAGATGTCCAGTATTTATACAAAATCCAATAGAATGTTCTAGATATTTATACAAGAATGTTCTAGATACATAATTAAGAAACTGTGAACCTAACACCTCTAAACACATTGTAAATACACAAATAAACACCTAAGAGGACATTATATTAAAAGGTCACATAGTTAACATAGGTCACCTCATGCCACAATTGACTTCTCCAGGTTGACAGTATACAGGGGTGGATCCAGAAGCAGTGAAAAGGTGGTACAAAGAACTGGGTGTGCAGAAATATTTGCTCATTATTTATTCATAATAGGTGTGGCTATCCAATACACATACACATAATAATATTTTCCATATTAAGGTTGTAGTCTTTTCTGTGGGCGGATGCTACTCCAATCAGTTTCTAGTCTTGCAAGCTTCTTGCTGCATACAATCTGGTTCCATTCTGTATTTTTTGGAAGCCACACCCACCCGGGGGTATAATTATTGGGCCTAAATGTTTTCACTGATAGTTTATTTTCAGAAACAAACCTAAACACGCCCCACGGGTGGTGGAGGGGGCGGTGGGTGGGAAACAATGGCGGGTAACTGTAGTTGCTCTCTGAGAAAGATCGGAGTTTGATAGTGCCTAGAAAGGTAGATTTTATGGTTTCAGTGAAAAGCTACAGAATTCAGCTTCCTTCAGCCTCTTGTAACTATAAAAGTAAAATGAATTTCCAGAAAACGGCTCTATTTGTTTTCTCTAAATGCATTGTACTTGGTGCATGCCATGATTGGTGGGCGTGGCTTTCTCCGTTTTGTACTTATTGCGATTACAAAAATGGACATTTTATATATGTTTTATCACTTCCAGGACCCTATAAAGGTGATTAGAAGATATGAAGGTTGCCATTACACCAGGTTAGAGTCATATTATATAATATTCTATTTTGAAACTGATTGGAGTCGCATCCGCCCACTCCCTAGTACCACCTTAAGCATTTCTTTATATGTAATTAATGAGTTCATAATTATTAAGGTACACAGAGTAGAAGTCAATATAACGGCGAATATTTCAAAGGTGTGCCCTCAGGTAGCTATGAATCTCATTAATGAGTAAAAAAGGGGATACAAAAGCACCCTGAAACCCCCTGGATCTGCCCCTGGTATAAAAGTAAATGAATATAACTTCATTTCCTGTTGAAGTATTAAAACATTTATTATTACTTTTTATCTATTTCATATATATATAATTATTATCACCTTGTGGAGTAGGTTCACTTTCTATTGCTCCCTTTATGTGTGGTGCAATCTATGAAACAAAAATGTAATTATAATTATATGTCCACTAACATCAAAATACAAACATACCGTATTCTGTATGTTAGGATATACAAAGTGACTTCTGTAGTCTCTGAGTTCTAATATTCTGCATATTTTTAAATTTGCGAGGGAAGTTAGCTGTTCCCTTGTCAACTCAAACCTGTTGAGGTAATCTTCAGCACAGTAACAGAATACTAAGAGGAGAGAACCTCGAGAAACAGCAAGTAGATGGACTGATAAATCGTTACAGCCTAACACGTAACAGAGGGAATCACGCAGACATGAAATATCGGAGAGCATCATGTCATAGTATGTTTCATCCACTTGTAAAATAAAAATATTATCACTCTCGCGATTGAACAAGATTCCCGGACAGTCCTTCAATCTACGTTCACGACAATATTTGTAGAAGATATAGAAGTACTCCAACCATTTTTTATGTAGCTCCGGATATAAAGCATTCAAAAATACTTTTGAAATAAGAGCTATTGGCTTAAAATTAAACCAAGACACGCGTATACTTTGGAGGTAATCATTTAACTGATGAAAGCTTGCTATCTCTTGTGGTACATGAAGCCCTAGCCGATTTTGTAATAATCTGACTATTTCGTCGATAGGTAGTGGTATCCATCTCTTCCGGTCATACAAAGAGCCATTTACTTCAAGGTGAAGATTTTCCATTGTTAAGAAATAACAGTCCTTAAATACCCCTATGATGTTCCTAGTCTGTGCTAGTAACGAAATGTCGATATCTAAATTAGGTTTCAATAGAGAAGACAATGTAGGGGAATCTTGCTGTAGTAGAATGAACTTTGGGTAGTATTCTTTTCTCTTTTGTGAACAAAGATGTCCCTGCATCCAGTCATCAACAGTGCAATTTCCACATCCACACTTTAGAGGTAAGAACAACTGTTTATCTTCTATTTCAGGGTCACCTATACAACAAAAAAAGCATATGAAAATTAAAATGTCAGCTACACGCTTTTTTTGGTCCCAGAAGCAACCTTAGAGAGCCTAAATATTGCCTTGGGGGAGCACATCTCCTACACTATGGAGCGTTTTGCTTTGCATGATCCTTGTTTCCTCCTAAATAAACAGGATATTTTGAGAATACATATCTCTAGGATAGCTTTGTGGTGTCCAACATAATTTTAGTAATCATGGCAAATATTATCATGCCTGAAATACAACCTATTACAGATATCATTTTCATTATCTACTTTTAAATGTTGTTTTAAAACTTTAGGAATACATTTCAGCTAGAACAGCTATTTAGTTCCAGTTTTTATGTAAGCTACAAGTAGTTGTCATTCTGCTACTACTGCACACATTCCATTAATTAACAGCTTACTGGAATGACTTTAGCTATGCATATACCAACAAGGACAGATCTGTGGTTGTAAATGTGTGCTACAGCACATTGCCTGTTATATATGTATGTTTAGAATTTCAGATTGGGTGGGGGGACTCAAAAGGATAACAGAATCAAAAGACATACTCTTGTGATGGCTTTGAGTACCACAGTTATTACTTTATCCTGGGCACTCAAGTTGGGGTTGGGTTGGGTTGCTTTACTTCACTACTGTCTCCAAAGTTCTTCTCTCTCTTTGTCTAATTTGACTACACTAAATGGGGCTTACTGTGAAGGCATGTGGTACTGACATTAATATTATGCTAAATGTTGTTACACAGTACTAAAATTAGAACCATGTTTCAATACCAAGAATTCTTGATTAGTATGTGTGAATAATTAAGTAGGTGAGCATTCGGTGCGCCCCATTTGTATAGGAGTCCCAATTAAAAGTGTACCCTATGCTAAATCTGCTCTCTCATTCATGCTTATAATATAAGTCACATGATGGAGATCACTTCAAAAACTGAGTGACCATAGAGTTTAACTTCCAATCAGTACAAGGAAGGTAACTACTGTCATCTTCAGACTATCTTTTGCAATTATTACAAAAGTCCTTGAAATACTCTTAGGAAGATTCAGAACTATTATTGTAACAAGATATTGGTGTTTTTTTGTAGTAGTTGGGGGGTTTGGAGTTCAAACCATTAAATTAAAATTCACCAATTAATCCACTAATGCACATGGGCGATCTAAACCTTTTTCCGATAGGCGAGTGCTTGAAAGCTTAGTAGTCTAAAGGGCAACACCCCCACATAGAGTGACAAACGTTCAGGTTAAAATAATCACAAAATTATCCTATGCCTCCTAAATTGCTTAGTAATCGGGGCCCTGGGACAAAAGTCCGGTCTAATATTATATCTATACATACCATGTTTTCTTTTACGGAGGGATCTCTCATCATTGTCTGTTATGCTCTGCCTCATCTGCGTTAAGAGAAGAGAAGACTATTATAGTGACAAGTAATGAAGGAGATTTGAAAAACACTAAAGTAGTTTTTGTTACTAGACATCTTTATGATTACTTTTCCATAGGTCTGATGTATGTTTATATCTATATAATATTCTTGTGTCACATACATGTTTCATACGTAGTTAAGGAGGTTGCATGAGGGGATTAGTCATTTTATGGTCATGGAATGTAAACAAACACATGTGTGAGCTACAGCAAGACCAATAAGACGAAATCCACTTAATGCAAACTGTAATTACTATTTGCTATAGCAGAAATACATTTGCAAACCCTATACAAGAACTGTTAAAAATGACACAGAATTGAAAAACAAGTAACTATATAGTTACTCAATTCTGTGTCTGCAAAGGGTGTGGCTACCCAGGCTAGTGTTATAATTATAATGATATTCATAACAATGATAATTATATTCACAATACAAGAATGCAGTAATTAACTGCCCCACACATCTAAATGTGCAGCAGAACAGGTTTAGTATATGCATGTCTGCAGACCCTTCCTCCTCCAAGTCAAAGATGTGGCTATGCCAGACTAAATATGCTATTGATTTCAGACATGAGGGAATCATTTCAGACATGAGGGAATCATCAGCAAATATGGCTTCTTGTTTCATGAAGTTATTTATAACAATTAATGCTATTAATTTTATTGCTGCGCAATATTACCATGATAATGTTATATAAATATATTCACCTCGAGCTCTGCCGACAATGAATTATACACAGAAGGGTGATAACACAACAGAGATAGCATGTGTCTCTGGTAACTAGTAGCACTTTGCTTCTCTTCTCTTGTCATTAATATCGGTAATTTCCACATGTAATTGCACACGTCCATATCACAAATATTAAATTAGAAAATGTTGATATATCGATAACCAAAATAAATATTAGGTGGAGGGAGTGGAAGCAGCACACACCCATAAATTTCACACTCTCATAATAATAATTATACGACATGGTGTATATATATAGTGTGAAACATTGCGACCCTTAAAAGACGGGTATCAATTCTGGAATTACTAATATCAAATCATAAATCCACCATGAATATATGAATTATTTTTAATAATTATTGAGATATATTGCCCACGACTACTGCTATTAGCACAAGGTCATTACTTATAAATAATTACCTGTTTAGGTGGTTCATCGTGTGGAAAATCACGGAAATCATCAACTTGTGGCATATCTATGAGAAATAAAATGTCTTCTGTTATTAATCGTTAATTATTAGTTTATTTTGGAGCCCATAATGATAGAAAGTGGAAGAGTATAATTCCACTCTCTATCATAATATGATCCTGGTTTATGATGTAATATAAACTTTGCATAGTTATAAACTTTAGAGTAGAGTTGGTACTACAACTACACAAGCAGATCCAAGTTGGATTGTTGGGGACCCTTCCTCTTCCTTTCAATTTAAGGTCGGCAATAGAATAAAATAGAACCGCTTCTCTACAAAAGCTCACTATAATTGGTCAAAGCATGTTAATGTTGTTATAAAAATGGTTACCAAGTGGGATTTGAACTAGCTCCAAATGAGCTATAGAAAAAAAAAGAGAGGAAGTTGAACTAAGGACCCTCAACAAACAAACAATGTTCTTTCGGTCATTCATTCATTCAGTTGACTACACTAAATGGGGCTTACTATGAAGGCATGTGGTACTGACATTAATATTATGCTAAATGTTGTTACACAGTACTAAAATTAGAACCATGTTTCATACCCAACACTAAAACAGAGTCAATTTTGAGGTTTTACCACCTCTCAGTAAACAATTCATCACTGATTTGTATAAATACTTACCACCAGTATAGCTACAACACATAGATGAAAATTATACAAGTTTCCATCTTAAAAAGCAGCAGCACAATCACAAGCACATGCATATATAATGAATAATGTAAAACTTGTCAGCATAAAATGGAACAGCACATGAATATGCTCTCAAATATCTTATGAATATTATTACTATGACCACACAAGATTTCAAACTGCAATCAATAGATCCAATAATATTTAAGTGCAAATCAAAGCTTATTCTATGAACTTTAGATTTCACATTAATAAATATCATTTGAAAAACATTTCAGTACATGTATGAGACCTTTTAATTTCCATGACACACAGGCAGAGGGCTTGGTTTTAGCCAATAAAGATCATATCTTCCATGCAGTAATTAAACTATTTCATTACATTCATATGACATGCCATGAGTGATCAGGGTTTAACTGGTACAATAAACACATTATGTGGAAGTGGAGTTTTATAAGGTTAGCATTATAATATTTGAAGTTTACATAGCTATAGTGATTGTTGGAAAGAGTTAATAAATTCAGTGATCTTTAATCATCTTTTACAAGAGAAAGACAGCAAAGTGAGTGTTTGCAATGCAGGACTAAATGAGCCATACCTTTAAACCACACCCATGAAAAAAACTACAAACACAACCTTCCAGTTTAAGGATTGCATTTCGAAATTTACTGATGAATATACTGAGTAGAACACGACTTTGGGCTTAAGGGTTGCCTTTCTGCCTGTGTTGTAATGTGTGTAGGTGGAGAGACCTGGTCTTCACGCTAAATATGAGGTCAATGTGGTAATTCTAAAGCTTAAAATCACACTGACCACTCATAACAATAACGTATTTGAGTACATAACATAATTAGAAATAAAAGCATGAGAATGAGATGGGCTGCTTCCCTGTTACCAAAAGCTTGAAGTTAGTTAACTCAAAAATCAACAATGCCCAACATAGATTGAGTCAGCTTTTGCAGCAATACAGCTATGCTGTACATAATATATTCTATCTGTACATACCTGCAACAGAATGAGTTCTTTCCTGAAAGGATCTCTGGTATTCCTCTGCCATACGATTCTCAACCACAGCTCCTGACCTCAGCGCTTGTAGGAGTTCTCTTCTAGTACACTTTTGGCTAGGCATAGTACTCAACCATGTACTGAACATAGTTCTTCTACAGTTTTCAACGTTATTAGCATATTGTGTTGCTATCTCCTCCAAAGTACTATTTGCAAGGTCTAGTTGGATACCCAAGGCATGCCACTTAACAGTTCTAACCCGTTCTTCGAGTTCTTTGAGCTCTGGGCGCTCGTCCATGTTTGAGAAAGAAGGGTGGGGCTGAAATAGGGCGTGGCTGAAATACTTCGCACATATCAATTCATTAAATCGTCATTTCCGGTCATTACTGACTATTGCTGCAAAGACGAGTTCCTGAATGAGAGCCTTCGTATAATTATGAGACCAGCTCAGATCAAGTAGCTTAGTACAATCTTAACCCTCAAAACTAAATCAGACAGATAATTCCTCTACTGCCTGTGTAAATGCAGTAGCAAAGAAGAAATTAAAAAGGTTAGGAGCAATTATATACACAACCTTCTTGCAGGCTACCACTAATAAAGAAAGGTTTAGGCGTTTATCCTCATATTTTAACCACTTCCATGGTGTCTGTATGAAACCTCTTAATGATGTTTACTATTATAGAGGAAACTCCAAGCTTTGACAAGAATTTCTACAAAGCAGGGCAATTGACTGTATCATATGCTTTAGCCAAATCAACAAAGATGGTGAAGAGTGGTCGATTGTGCTCCCTGCTCTTTTCTCCAAATTGTCTGAAAGTGAAGATCATGTCCACAAAATCTGTTTCTTCTGAAGCCACATCACATTTCAGGAAGAGTATGCCTGTTCAATCAGTGGTAGCAATCTTGTCATCATATTTTTGCTAAATATCTTACCTGCAGTGCACAGCAGAGTTATTCCTATGTAGTTGCTACGGAGTACTTTGTCTCCCTTTATATCAATTGGAATAAAAACTCCATCTCACCACTCCCCAGGCACATGCTCAGCAGTTCAGTTCATCTCATAGATGATTCCCTATTTAGAAGTTGTTAGAAGTATTGCTTCTAACAATCCATGATATTCTGTTTCATAGACACGCTACTATCATCCTGCATCTTAACAGATCAAGACCTCCTCACTTTGTGACTGCTATAAGTAAATTGTCTTAAAGCTTCGTAGAAACCATTTTGATCGTTATGGTCCACCAACTCGTGTAAATCCTTTGATCTCTCCACCAACCAGTCATTTTGTATTTTCTGTACCCATCACCTTATCAAAGGCTTCATCTTATGGTAATGATGCTTGGTATTATCATCACTGCATGCTATTTCTAAGGTATTTCATCGTAAGCTCATTACATCTTTTCAGGAAATTCTCAACCTCTTTGTCATTTTACTCAAACAAGTCCTTCATCCCTTTTTTTTATATCCAAGTATTTCAGTGTCAAAGACTCCCAGGAATCTACAACTGTACAAGGTACAGAGTCTACCACAGGTGGTATATCAGGTTTTAACTATGTAACCTTAGTCTCAAGGGTCTTCCTTATTATGGGATTGTTTAGACCAAGCCCTCACTCAGGGTACGTTCTGCCTTCCTAAGGTGCGCTTAATGGATATTCACTGGTTACTATACAACAAATGATGATCAGACCAGCAATCAGCACTATCATATACTCTGGAGTCTAGGACTTGATGTTTTTGATGTTGCCTATAACCACAATACGGTCTGTATGTGCAATTTGCTTGATCTAAGATGTTGCCATGTACATGTGTTTGAAGTTGGTGTTGGTAACAGTGAGTTCAGAAGATGCACAGAGCCCTGCAAACCACTGACCATTATTTATTTTACAAAGGTCATACTTCCCAATAACTCTAGACCATGCAACATGGACTCTACCTACCCAGGGCAATGAAGTCCCACATCAATGCTCAATGTTGCTATTCTCTCAGTAGTTTCACACTGTATAGGTATCAAAACCACTCTGTTCAAATTCACCTTTTTCAGTATTCTAGTTTCACTAAGGACTGCAAGATCGATTTCCAATCCGTTAAGCTCATGGCAAACAAGAGCAGCACAACCAGGAAGAGTTTCCATTCTGTTTGCTGACTTCTTTTATTCAAGATAATGAGATTCAGTTGGTTGAGTATGTTTTCAGTCATTATCCTTATACTCCAGGTTGCTACTCTCAAAGATTGTGACATATTTACCATTCTTCCAGGGGTATACTTCGGTTTTTCATCAGGTTGTTAACAGAATTCTGTTAGCACATCTTTTCTCTGACACCGTCATCATAGTATGTGCCACGTTTCTAACTGGTTAGAGATGATCCCTGTAGTTCCTCTCCTTTCTTTTTTTCTTTTACTGAATTTTTGACACAATTCATATTTAGGTGCAACTGGGGTGTGAACCCAGAGGCTCCAACCTCCAAAGAGACACTCACCTGGTGATGAAGGGGTGTTCTTCACAGCTTAGAAGGGGGTGACAGCAAAGTCAAAACATAACTTTCGGGCCACATAGAGGTGTCACAAATACATAAATACATACATACATACATATTTACGTACATAAATACATATAATAATAATAATGTAATTATATGAATGTGTATAAATATGTACGTATGTATGTAATTATTATATACATATATTGTACGTACATACTAGATACATACATATAATTATATACATACATACAATACATACTTATGAATTATAGAATGATCTGACAGCAATAATACGATGTTAATGTATTACAAGATTTACCAATATCAGTTAAACCATGACAAACTATAGCACTAGTAGGTCCATCAGGCTGTGGTAAAAGTACTGTAGTCTCACTTATTGAAAGATTCTATATGATCCATTAAAAGGTGGAGTCCTCTTAGATGATGTTGATATACGAGGACACAATATTCGTTGGTTAAGGACTCACTTTGGTATTGTATCTCAAGAACCTATTCTATTTGATACTAGTATATCTGATAATATAAGATATGGTGCTAATCATCGTGAGATATCTCATGAAGAGATTCTGCAAAGGCTGCTAATATTCATGATTTCATACAATCATTACCACAGGTATATGAGTACTTGTTCCTTCTGTTCATATCTATTTATGCGTTCATGCCATCTATCTATCAATGTGTTAATACCATCTATTTATCCATGTAAGTATGTATTTGTTAATCCATCCACAACCATCCATCCACCCATGTATCCATATCCATCGGTCCATCACTTCATTCATCTATCTCCATTCATTCAGGGTTATAGTACTCATGCTGGTGATAAAGGCACTCAGCTAAGTGGAAGACAGAAACAAAGAATTGCTATAGCCCATGCTCTGATCAGAAACCCCAAAATACTTCTTCTAGATGAAGCAACATCAGCCCTAGATAGTGAGAGTGAGATAATAGTCCAGGAAGCTCTTGATAAAGCTAGGGAGGGTCGTACTAGTATAGTAATAGCTCATAGGTTATCCACTGTGTACAGTGCTGACTGTATTATGGTAATAGCTAATGGTAGTGTTGTTGAGAAGGGTACACACACTGAACTATTAGCTAAGGGAGGTGTATATTATCAGTTACATCAACATCAACACTTGATAGGAGATGAGGAGAAATAACAATTTAATTAGGAGCTTTATAATTACATAATTATTATTGCTTTTGAACACTTCAACTATTTTACTTGCTGATGTTAAATGATTTTGTCACTTCATTAATTTTTTTTGTATAATTGTTTGAGAAATATAATTAATTTTTCATATTAATTACTACTCTTCCTAATTCTTGATCTGATCCTAATATCACTACTAATGATGATGTTATTGAGCTACTACTAGAAGCTAATGTTGATCCAAACATTCAAACACACACTGGGGGTATATAACAACTGTTTACAATACCTATATACATGGATCAAGTGGCACTGTGGTCCATAGACACTGTGGATCAATGCTACTGTTGTCCCTAGGCTGTATGACTATATAGTTTAATGGAACTATGAAGGTATGGTAATCTCGATGACGTAATCAGTCCTACTGGCAGTTACATCAAAAAACAGCCAAAAAGTTCACGTGCTTTGCTCACAAATACTTTTGCCACCCCAATGTCAATTATCTTCAGCTAATTATAACAATAGTATTTAAATTTAAAAAATTAATAAAGAATCTAATTGTCACGGGTTCACTATAAACTGGATTTAAGCAACGACTAACTTTTATTCCAAGAAATCAGATTATTTATAGACAACTGAAATATAATAGCGACTCTACAACAATAAGAATTGTAGGTGTTTAACAGAAATAACATTGTAATATTAATAAGACAAACATGATATTGTACTTTTAGGGGACAATGAGTCTGTAGATTGTGACAACCATATACAGCCAAGGAATTGAGGTAATTTCTCCTAATATTGCAAGAGCATTCATTAGCAAAGGTATACTATTGGGCTCATCATTTGATTTACCAGCAAAGGCTACTGTTCTTAATATGATCCAATATAATGGTGAATATGGTTGTACCCATTGTTTACAGAGTGGACAAAGAGTTGCTACAACTGGAGTGGTAGTGTACGTGTAATTCCGTATCAGTGTAGCTCTCCAATGGGACCACCACGATCTCATACTCATATATTACATGATGCAAAAAAAGCAGTAACAACTGGCAACCCTGTACATGGGGTAAAAGTCCCTTGCTACTTGGCAACACTGCCAAATTATGACATTGTGAAATGTAACAGTTGTAGATTACATGCATTGTGTACTGCTGGGAGTAACAAAGATGGTTTTAGGGTTATGGTTCAATTCCAAGCATTCTGCTGAACTGTGGTATTGTGGCAAAATGGTATCAACTTGTGATGAAAGGCTAGCAAAAATAAAGCCACCTATTTGTATAACAAGAACACCGCGAAGCATAAGCAAGCATAGAAACTATTGGAAAGCTTCTGAGTACAGAAATTGGCTAATATATTATTCTATACCAATAATGCATGGTATACTTCCAATAGACTACCTCAGTCACCATATATTGCTTGTGCAAGCTATATTTATCTTATTAAGCACATCAATTAGTAGTGAAAGCTTACACCATGCAGAAAAACTAATACAGCACTACTACTATAAATTTGAACACTATTATGACCAGAGGTATATGTCTGCCAATTTACATTGTCTGCTACACTTAACAGCAGTTTTGCGAAACCTTGGACCTCTCTTTGTTACGTCCTGCTTTGGATTTGAAACATTGAATGGACAATTGTTGTATCTGATCAAAGGGACACAAAGTATAGGTACACAAGTTGCACATGCTGTTCATACATTACAGGTTCTACCTTTATAATTATGCTACTAAATACATAATGCCTACAGCTACAGAAGATATTTTGTATAGACGCCTTTGTGGTAAACTAGATAGAGCCAATGAAACCTGTATTGAACATGTTATAGGGTGTCAACGAAAACATCAGCTTTAATCATTGTTTATTGTACAACTGTTACCAGTTCTATAACAATGCATAGCTAGCCCTTCCCATACTTAGTATTTCAAGCCTTATATTTACCTAAGCCTGTCAGAAGCCTGCTAAATACATAGTATTTTCCATCCTTGCCTGCTACATGCCTGCAAGAAGTATGTTTACTGTATGTACAGGCTGAACACACACCTGCTACATACCCCCTTTTCCTTAAGGGTTGTACATACATACATACATGTACATACATACATACCAGAGTTTTTGATAAGTTTTGAAGCTTGGGCCAAATTGGCTCAAAAATGGTTAGTGTGTGCGGCATTGAGAATACATCTTGAGCCAATTAACAAAGACTGTCAGTGACGATATAATCATAATTAACTGCACTATCTGGCCCAAGGAGAGAACTGTGCCAAATAAGAAGCTCTTTGGGGCAATGGTGCACCATATGAGCTTATCAAAAAAACACTGATGTATGTACAAGTACATCCACATGCTTACATGTACATATGTATGTGTACATACATACATACATACATACATACATACATACATACATACATACATGCATACATACATACATACATACATACATACATACATACATACATACATACATACATACATACATACATACATACATACATACATACATACATACATGCATACATACAGGAATTCAAGACAGAGCAGAGGGCATGATGGTTCTATTTCAACATGGACAGACTCATGTTGTACATCAGAAAAGAGCATACCTCTGTATTAAGTTTATAGTAAACCTGTGTAATAGGTAAGAGAAATGAATGGATGGATGGATGGATGGATAGATGGATGGATGGATAGATGGGTGGATGAATGAATGGATGGATGGATGAATGGATGGATAGATGGGTGGATGAATGAATGGATGGATGGATTGACAGAACAGATTTGTATAGTATAATTATTAATATTATATTAGATGTTCAATTGGTCAGAGTATGTTAGATAATGATAAAAACAACTTTGGAATTTGCTTTTCGATGGCTTCAAAATGAATTGGATAGGGTCAGTCCATTCTACATCCCTCTATTAATGTATCCATCCATCCATCCATCTATCTACCTACATGTATCTGTCCATTTATCCATCCCTCAAATTATTCGTCTATTTATCCATACCTGCATTAATCTTATTGACTATCCATTCATCCATTCATCCACTCATCCATCCATCCATCCATCCGTTCATCCATCCATTCATCTGTCCATCCATTCATCTTTACATCCATACATCCATTCATTTTTCCATCTATCCATGCATTCATTCATTTATCCATCCATCCCATCCCATCCATTCATCCATCCATTCATCCATCAATCCATCCATTCATCCATCCATTCATCCATATGTTTATCCATTCCTATATTCTATACATAGAGACAATACAGTACTACCTCATATCCTTATGCTGGTTGGTCACCACCAGCTCAATCAAATGAAGTATCAAATAGGTTTGTCTTATATTAATATTTATTAGTTTGTATATACTTATCTTTTATCATTGTAGTTATTTCTTAGAGTGTTCTAACAGTGCTAAAATGACACTAACAAGAGCATGAGAACTATTTCCAGTAGAGGTAAGGCTAACTGATAATGACTCATAATAACACATAGACATTCTTAATGACTCATAATGATAGATAGACACTCATAATGACAGATAGATACTAGTTAATGACTCATAATTTCATTTCTAATTATTTTTCAGGAGGTAGAAATTAACACTCAATTTGATGAGACTTATATATCAGAAGATGGTAATTATGATCACGATACAGAAAAAGTTATTGAAGAAATTGAAGAGTTTCATGATCTAGAGAACAATGATGATAATCCACCTGAAGATCAATTGGAAGTTAATGAAACCACAGTTACTAATGTTGATTTGGATTAGTTAATTATATAACAGTTAACTAACTATTAATAATATATTAACTATTTAAACTAGTGTGTTTAGAAAATATTAAAATTATATTATTAACATCTTTAATCTAATGAATGTTTGTGTTATCTTTTTTTCAGTTTGTTAGTGTATTGTATTGTGTATTATTATAATATGTGTTTATTTTGATATCCTTTTTCTGTAGTGTTTCACATCTTGATTTAAGAGTTAATATTAATAATTATGAATTGTAATAGTTGAATGCAGTTGGGATGGGAACTTCAGAGGTAGTAATATATAACACTGTGTCTCCTGCACTGCAGCTGTCACCAGTCCTTGTGTTCTTTTATATATAATGGTACTCTATCTATTAATAATACATAACAAGATTGTGTTCTATTAATAGCATCAGTATTGTATTATAGTACTTTATTCTCAGTATTGTATGATAGTACTTTATTCTATTAATAGTAACAGTAGTGTGTTCTATATTAATAGCATCAGTATTGTATGATAGTACTTTATTCTATTAATAGTAATAGTAGTGTGTTCTATTAATAGCATCAGTATTGTATGATAGTACTTTATTCTATTAATAGTAATAGTAGTGTGTTCTATTAATAGCATCAGTATTGTATGATAGTACTTTATTCTATTAATAGTAATAGTAGTGTGTTCTATTAATAGCATCAGTATTGTATGATAGTACTTTATTCTATTAATAGTAATAGTAGTGTGTTCTATTAATAGCATCAGTATTGTATGATAGTACTTTATTCTATTAATAGTAATAGTAGTGTGTTCTATTAATAGCATCAGTATTGTATGATAGTACTTTATTCTATTAATAGTAATAGTAGTGTGTTCTATTAATAGCATCAGTATTGTATGATAGTACTTTATTCTATTGGGGTGGGTGAATCTGTATGCCGTATCATATGTAAGGCTGTTATTAAGGTAATAGGTCCGGATGTCATGGAAGTTGCCGGGTCCTCTCAGCTTTGTGCTGGTCAAGATGGGGGGTGTGAGGCAGCTGTTCATGCTGTTCGGCGGTTGTTTGAATCATCAGATTGCGAGGCTGTCCTACTAATTGATGTGAGTAATGCTTTTAATTTTCTCAATCGTCACACCGCTCTTAGAAATATTCTCAACCAATGTCCTGGCCTGGCCACAATTGCTATTAATTGCTATCGTTTGGATGTACTTTTGTTTATTGATGGCGAAGTGATATTGTCTTCTGAAGGAACGACGCAGGGGGACCCTTTGGCCATGGCAATCTATGCCATTGGAATCCTTCCTCTAATTCACCATCTTAATCATCAGCTTTGTACTCAGGTTTGGTATGCTGATGATGCTGCTGTAGGTGGTAGTTTATCTGCCCTTCGTGAATGGTGGGATGACCTCTGTTCCTCTGGACCTATGTTTGACTACTATCCCAATGCATCAAAATCTTTTCAAAAGATGAATCTGCTGCTCTTGCCTCTTCAATTTTTGGGGGCACGGACATTAATCTCACTACAGAAGGCCATAGATACTTAGGCAGTGTCATTGGCTCAAGTAAATTTGTTGATTGTTTTGTTGAAAAGAAGGTTTCAGATTGGGTTGATCAAATTATTAAATTTAACTCTATTGCTCAGTCTCAACCACATGCTGCTTTTTCGGCATTTACACATGGGCTCTCTAGCAAGTGGACTTATTTTCTCAGAACTATTCCTAATGTGAAAAATTACCTTCGACCTCTTGAGGACACTATACGATATCAACTTCTACATACCTTGACTGGTCAGTGTGCTTTTAATGATGAATTAAGGACTTTGATATCTCTGCCTAGTCGTTTGGGCGGCTTAGGAATCCTAAATCCTTTGTCAACTGCTGATTCTCAGTTCAACTCTTCCTTATTTATTTTATTACTGGTCCTCTAGTTTCTTCCATCATCCTTTCCTCTAATGAGTCCATATCGACTATTTTGGCTAATATTTCTCAAAGAAAGGCTGACGTTAGAAAGAATTGCAGATTGCAATTATCAACTTTGGCTCAAGAAGTATACTCCGTATCCCCTAGCTCCTTGAGCGATGTTTAGACGTGGCTGGGGAGAAAGGTGCCTCAACATGGTTAACTGCACTCCCATTGTCAATTCATGGGTTTGCTCTAAACAAAGGTGCTTTTCGTGATGCTTTATGCTTAAGGTATGGTTGGATACCTTCTCGCCTTCCTTCCTATTGTGTTTGTGGTAATACATTTACTGTAGATCATTGTTTTAACTGCAAATGTGGGGGATTTCCATCTATACGCCACAATGAAGTCAGAGATATAACAGCTCATCTTCTTACTGAGGTTTGTCATGACGTCCTCATTGAACCCCAATTACAAGAACTTTCAGGTGAGGCCTTGTCTTATGGCTCAGTTAATAGACAAGATCAGGCTCGTGTTGACATTGCTGCTAGTGGCTTTTGGGGGAGTTTTCATGAAAGGGCTTATTTTGATGTGAGGATTTATAATGCCCGTACCTATGTTAACTCGTCTTTATCTTCCTGTTATAAACGCAATGAGTCTGAAAAGAGGATGAATTACGACCATAGGATTAGAGAAATAGAACATGGCTCCTTCACTCCACTTGTTTTTTCTACTGCAGGCGACATGGGACCAGCTGCTACCGTGGTGTTTAAGAGACTGGCTTCTATGATCTCGATCATAAATAATCAGCCTTATTCTCGTGTATTGAATTGGCTCAGGTGTCGTCTTGGTTTCTCGTTGATCAGATCAGCAATTATGTGTCTTCGTGGTGCCCGGCCCTCATATCATCATCCTATAAAATCTGACTGTGCTGCTATAGACCTTGCCCTCTCTGAGAGTAAGGTCCATAACTGATTGACTATTACATTTTATCATCATTACTTATTTATTTATCATCATTACTTATTTATTACTTATTTATTTACTTATTTATTTATCATCATTACTTATTTATTTATTATTGTATCATATGTAATTCACAACTAGCCTTTAGCTATTACTCATGTCTTATTATACTAACTGAATTATTATTAATAGCATCAGTATTGTGTGATAGTACTTTATTCTGTTAATAGTAATAGTAGTGTGTTCTATTAATAGCATCAGTATTGTATGATAGTACTTTATTCTATTAATAGTAATAGTAGTGTGTTCTATTAATAGCATCAGTATTGTATGATAGTACTTTATTCTGTTAATAGTAATAGTAGTGTGTTCTATTAATAGCATCAGTATTGTATGATAGTACTTTATTCTATTAATAGTAATAGTAGTATGTTCTGCATCAGTATTGTATGATAGTACTTTATTCTATTAATAGTAATAGTAGTGTGTTCTATTAATACCATCAGTATTGTATGATAGTACTTTATTCTATTAATAGTAATAGTAGTGTGTTCTATTAATAGCATCAGTATTGTATGATAGTACTTTATTCTGTTAATAGTAATAGTAGTGTTCTATTAATAGCATCAGTATTGTATGATAGTACTTTATTCTATTAATAGTAATAGTAGTATGTTCTGCATCAGTATTGTATGATAGTACTTTATTCTATTAATAGTAATAGTAGTATGTTCTGCATCAGTATTGTATGATAGTACTTTATTCTATTAATAGTAATAGTAGTGTGTTCTATTAATAGCATCAGTATTGTATGATAGTACTTTATTCTATTAATAGTAATAGTAGTGTGTTCTATTAATAGCATCAGTATTGTATGATAGTACTTTATTCTGTTAATAGTAATAGTAGTGTGTTCTATTAATAGCATCAGTATTGTATGATAGTACTTTATTCTATTAATAGTAATAGTAGTGTGTTCTATTAATAGCATCAGTATTGTATGATAGTACTTTATTCTATTAATAGTAATAGTAGTGTGTTCTATTAATAGTAATAGTATTGAATTATTAATAGTAACTAACAAAGTGAAAATGAAGAGATACAATTCACTGGTGATCTATTCTTCCTCCTGGTAGTAGAGACACTTGATTATTGAACAAATTTATTTATAAAAAATTGTGTTTTACATTTTAATACATGTACAAATTAAACATTATAATTATAAGTTATTTTCTTAACTTCTTTTCTTCTCTTTCCAATGTTTTGACTACTTCATGATTTCCATATAGACGTGCCCGGTCTAGAGGTGAGTATCCCCTCTGTGTTATAATATAATAAATTAATATATAGTAATTATGTGTTATGTAAGTAATTACTAACATAATTATTATCATTATAATAATTATTATTATCATAATATATCTTAAGATAACTATAGTTTGTGGATACTAATTATATCATATTTTTATTGAATTCAACAAATCACTATTATTAATACACATATCATGATTACTATGAACATGAGATTATTATAATTAATATCACCAAATTGAATATATCTAATATTTGATTCCACAAACAATAGTTATCTTAAGATACTAATACTATTATAATGAATTATCAAATATCAGTTATACAATGGAACCTATATTACCATTAGGACACACATCAATGATTATTATAATATTTATTATAAGCTTTTACAAGAATTAGAAAAATGAAATTATTAATCACATATATGATATCATTTTGAGACATCTGAATGATGTTGTATTATAATCATATCATAATAATCATTTGTAATATAATTTAATATTATTAAGTAAACATGAACCAATCATAATATTTACTTACCCAATCCTTTACATGAATATCAGCACCATGTGATAATAACACTTTCACAATATCAACACGACCACTTTTAGATGAGTAATGTAAAGGTGTTTGTTGATACTGTAGTAATAACAATCATTAGATACTTGTAATATCTTGTGTTTATGATAATAATAATAATAGTTAATTAAGAAGTTATTAATATTATGACATCATAACAGGTTATTAGTTAATAATAATTATAACAAATATATATTACAGATATATATTAGCTAGATGTAATTAAATATATAATCAATACATAAATAATTATTATAATACATAATATTTATTTAATATTTACTTACCCCATCCTTTACATGAATGTCAGCACCATGAGACAATAACACCTTCACAATATCAGCATGTCCGTTGAGAGATGACAAATATAAAGCTGTTAGTCCTTCCTGTAGTAATAACAATCATTAGATACTTGTAATATATTGTGTTTATGATAATAATAATAATAGTTAATTAAGTAGTTATTAATGTTGTGACATCATAACAGGTTATTAGTTAATAATAATTATAACAAATATATATTACAGATATACATTAGCTATGTAATTAAGGTTGTAGTCTTTTCCGTGGGCGGATGCTACTCCAATCAGTTTCTAGTCTTGCAAGCTTCTTGCTGCATACAATCTGGTTCCATTCTGTATTTTTTGGAAGCCACACCCACCCGGGGGTATAATTATTGGGCCTAAATGTTTTGACTGATAGTTTATTTTCAGAAACAAAGCTAAACACGCCCCACGGGTGGTGGAGGGGGCGGTGGGTGGGAAACAATGGCGGGTAACTGTAGTTGGTCTCTGACAAAGATCGGAGTTTGATAGTGCCTAGAAAGGTAGATTTTATGGTTTCAGTAGAAAGCTACAGAATTCAGCTTTCTTCAGCCTCTTGTAACTATAAAAGTAAAATGAATTTCCAGAAAACGGCTCTATTTGTTTTCTCTAAATGCATTGTACTTGGTGCACGCCATGATTGGTGGGCGTGGCTTTCTCCGTTTTGTACTTATTAAGATGGCAAAAATGGACATTTTATATATGTTTTATCAATTCCAGGACCCTATAAAGGTGATTAGAAAATATGAAGGTTGCCATTACACCAGGTTAGAGTCATATTATATAATATTCTATTTTGAAACTGATTGGAGTCGCATCCGCCCACTCCCTAGTACCACCTTAACAGTTAAACTTAGCAGTATCATTAATTAAGAAAGTTAACATATTAAGGTTGTAGTCTTTTCCGTGGGCGGATGCTACTCCAATCAGTTTCTAGTCTTGCAAGCTTCTTGCTGCATACAATCTGGTTCCATTCTGTATTTTTTGGAAGCCACACCCACCCGAGGGTATAATTATTGGGCCTAAATGTTTTCACTGATAGTTTATTTTCAGAAACAAAGCTAAACACGCCCACGGGTGGTGGAGGGGGCGGTGGGTGGGAAACAATGGCGGGTAACTGTAGTTGGTCTCTGACAAAGATCGGAGTTTGATAGTGCCTAGAAAGGTAGATTTTATGGTTTCAGTGGAAAGCTACAAAATTCAGCTTTCTTCAGCCTCTTGTAACTATAAAAGTAAAATGAATTTCCAGAAAACGGCTCTATTTGTTTTCTCTAAATGCATTGTACTTGGTGCACGCCATGATTGGTGGGCGTGGCTTTCTCCGTTTTGTACTTATTAAGATGGCAAAAATGGACATTTTATATATGTTTTATCAATTCCAGGACCCTATAAAGGTGATTAGAAGATATGAAGATTGCCATTACACCAGGTTAGAGTCATATTATATAATATTCTATTTTGAAACTGATTGGAGTCGCATCCGCCCACTCCCTAGTACCACCTTAATTATATAATCAATACATAAATTATATTTATTTAATATTTACTTACCCAATCCTTTACATGAATATCAGCACCATGTGATAATAACACTTTCACAATATCAACACGACCACTTTTAGATGAGTAATGTAAAGGTGTTTGTTGATACTGTAGTAATAACAATCATTAGATACTTGTAATATCTTGTGTTTATGATAATAATAATAATAGTTAATTAAGAAGTTATTAATATTATGACATCATAACAGGTTATTAGTTAATAATAATTATAACAAATATATATTACAGATATACATTAGCTATGTAATTAATTATATAATCAATACATAAATTATAATACATAATATTTATTTAATATTTACTTACCAAATCCTTTACATGAATATCAGCACCATGTGATAATAACACCTTCACAATATCAGCATGTCCGTTGAGAGATGACAAATGTAAAGGTGTTAGTCCTCCCTGTAGTAATAACAATCATTAGATACTTGTAATATATTGTGTTTATGATAATAAGAATAGTTAATTAAGTAGTTATTAATGTTATGACATCATAACAGGTTATTAGTTAATAATAATTATAACAAATATATATTACAGATATATATTAGCTATGTAATTAATTATATAATCAATACATAAATTATAATACATAATATGTATTTAATATTTACTTACCTCATCCTTTACATGAATGTCAGCACCATGAGACAATAACACCTTCACAATATCAGCATGTCCGTTGAGAGATGACAAATATAAAGCTGTTAGTCCTTCCTGCAGTAATAACAATCATTAGATACTTGTAATATATTGTGTTTATGATAATAATAATAATAGTTAATTAAGTAGTTATTAATATTATGACATCATAACAGGTTATTAGTTAATAATAATTATAACAAATATATATATATATATATATTACCTATGTAATTAATTATATAATCAATACATAAATTATAATACATAATATTTATTTAATATTTACTTACCTCATCCTTTACATGAATGTCAGCACCATGAGACAATAACACCTTCACAATATCAGCATGTCCGTTGAGAGATGACAAATGTAAAGCTGTTAGTCCTCCCTGTAGTAATAACAATCATTAGATACTTGTAATATATTGTGTTTATGATAATAATAATAATAGTTAATTAAGTAGTTATTAATGTTGTGACATCATAACAGGTTATTAGTTAATAATAATTATAACAAATATATATTACAGATATACATTAGCTATGTAATTAATTATATAATCAATACATAAATTATAATACATAATATTTATTTAATATTTACTTACCCTATCCTTTACACGAATATCAGCACCATGTGATAATAACACTTTCACAATATCAACATGACCACTCTTAGATGACAAATGTAAAGGTGTTTGTTGATTCTGTAGTAATGAAAATCATTAGATACTTGTAATATCTTGTGTTTATGATAATAATAATAATAGTTATGAAATATTTGATCTCATTTTGAGACATCTGAATGATTGTATTACAATCACGTAATGATAATCATTTGTAATATAATTTAATATTATTAAGTAAACATGAACCAATCATAATATTTACTTACCTCATCCTTTACATGAATATCAGCACCATGTGATAATAATGCATTCACAATATCAACATGACCACTCATAGATGACAAATGTAAAGGTGTTTGATGAAACTGTAGTAATAACAATCATTAGATACTTGTAATATCTTGTGTTTATGATAATAATAATAATAGTTAATTAAGTAGTTATTAATATTATGACATCATAACAGGTTATTAGTTAATAATAATTATAACAATATATATATTACAGATATACATTAGATATGTAATTAATTATATAATCAATACAAATACATAATATTTATTTAATATTTACTTACCCTATCCTTTACATGAATATCAGCACCATGTGATAATAACACTTTCACAATATCAACATGACCACTCATAGATGACAAATGTAAAGGTGTTCGCTGAGTCTGTAGTAATAATAATCATTAGATACTTGTAATATCTTGTGTTTATGATAATAATAATAATAGTTAATTAAGTAGTTATTAATGTTATGACATCATAACAGGTTATTAGTTAATAATAATTATAACAAATATAATTATATTACAGATATACATTAGCTATATAATTAATTATATAATCAATACATAAATTATGATATATTTAATATTCCCTTATCTCATCACATACACATAATACATGTGATACTAGAAATATTCATTTCAATACGATATCAAGTAGTTTGTTAATCAGTATTGATGGTATTGAGTATGATACTGATATTTGACATTACACATATTACATGTGTTCATATTAGCTTCAGATTTCATATAAATTCTGTTTAAAATGGTATAACATAGAGCTAGGTGTTATAGACCTGTATCAGTATCACTATCAATACTTGGACATTACTCAATACCAGAAGTTTCAGATGTGTTATTGAAGTATTGAGTATCTTGATATCATATCACTCATCACTAACATATATATCATGAGAGTTAGTATTAGCTCCTACATGTACTATACAATATATTACTGTGTGTGGATATGATAACTCACCCAAAAAGCATGTCTCTTATTAGGGTTAGCACCCTTGTTCAACAATATTTTACATTCAAATACATTTTGATACCTCACTGCTTTATACAGATCATTATCCTATAGTAATATATTAATATAGATATATAATTATTATCACATAACATAATACATACTAGTTTATCCTGTTCCCATTTTGTGAGTATTTTTGATGATTCTAAATAATTATAAAAGATGATATAGTATGTTACATGTTATTATACTGGAGAACAAACTGAAATTCTATTTAGCATTAATAATTATAGTAATATATTATAAGTTCTCAAAGGAATGTGTTAATGTTTGTGTCAGTCTATATAAGTGTAAAGTTGTAATGATGAGTCATTCTAGAGTGTCATACTCTACACTAGTATAATTATAGTGATTAACATAACGAGCAATCTGTGGATCTTCCAGTAGATGTTCCAGTCACTCAAGCACATTTCTTACTCATACTTAATTCTATCATTTGTCATATAAATTGGAAATTTAAAGAGAAAGAATTGAAAAAGTCAAAACTACAAAGCAATCTCACAAAAGAGCTAATAAAAAAAGATCATTGGGAGAATTAAACAACCCACTTCCATATAACCCTACATAAGTACTTACACCTCTATAAAGCAAAATAAAAAGAGCTGTACTTATATGTATGATTAAATGGAAGTGGTTTGTTTAATTTTAGGTTAACCTCCCAACCTTGTTGGCATGCTTTTTGGTTTTGATGTCTCTACATCTTTCTCCATTTCTATTGATTATTCTTGTTTTTTCTGAATGGTAGACAATTTGTGAATATTTTATGTAGATTGCTGTGAGGCTTCATCATCATTGAAGGTCAGACTTTTGTATAATTATATCCATTATTTATGAATTGATTATCATTCTTTTTCACTTACAGATGACACTGCTTGTTTTATATTTCACTTACAGCTTTGCCACAAGAAGTAATGCTAGTCTCTGTGTCAATCATTCGCCATTCCAGTGCTTATCATAGTATATAATATTATACTATCAGTATACCATGCTTTTAATATTATGCTTATTATTTTAACAATGAATTTGTTCACAAACTTTATTACTATTCTTACAATTCCAACGTAGCACGCAATTTCAGTAAACAGCTTTCATGTTCTGAGGACACATATGTGCATGAGCAATTAATTCCACGTGGCTAAATTAATGAATACACTTATAAACATAGTGTCCAATTTGAGATCAAATCTTCGCCGTCGTTGAGACTGTCTTCTTTTCGAAGCATCTGAAGATATCATCTCGATACTTGTAGATCAGAATTTTACAAAGAATGCGATTGGAATGGTGATAGAATCATTGTGACAGTTCAACAAAAAAAAAATGATTAGTCTGGAAAATAATAATAATAATAATAATAATAATAATAATAATAATATGAAGCAGATTTTGCCAGTTTTGCCACTCAGCAGTTCTCTACCTTAACCACAATCTTTGGCCATCTAGACGGCGTTGGTAGTCATAAAAACACTAGATATGACTAGGTATGTGTGTATTAAAGCTTATATGTATATATTACCACGGAATTTAGCTCATCACTTGCAATTGAAATGTATGGGCGGCCATTTTCTTTTCGTGCCATCCCTACATAGACAGTACTACCGTATTCTCTGATACAACATTAATAAGATAACAGATATGTTGAATTATGATTGAGTAGTTGTAACAGATTATAAAACAAACAGCAGAAATATAGCTATACTTACAATTATAATATATTACACAACATTTTACACTTGCTGAAACAATATAATTAGTATTTGGATACATCAATATAACATCATATACTAACATGTACACTCTGGATGAGAGGTGGACACAACACAAAATATAACATCATACCTTCATGAAACCAGGAGAGATGTCTGGTCTTATCAGCTGAGCATTTAACATTGCTTACATCACAGCAGAGTATTTCCTTATGTTCCCTAATTAGATGGCAAAGATGGAATGAGGAATTCGTACATCCTTCTATTTTACATCTAAACCCTTCCTGTATAGAAGCCAGAGAATCAGTCCAGCCAAACTTGTGGACAATTGATTCTATACCTTGATGAATCATACGACGGATATTGAAGCAGTTACGAGATGGACCGAAGTAGCGTATAGTTAAGGATTTGACCTGATCTAGTAAATGTAGAGCACCACCGAAATGTTGACACCTCAGGACAACTTTGTTACGATAAACATCATTAACCAACTGAAATTGAGTTGGAGAAACATGCCCCATGAGAAACACTACAAGTGATGTGAAGAGACCATTAGGAATCAATTCACCATCCCATGTTAGATATAGAGGCTCAATAGCATCACTACTATCTTCAAATGGATCATCGATTATATCCAGGACACATGGAATGAAATATCTGTGATTTAGAATGGGTGATCTGAAATATAGATATCTTGTGTCATTTGGGATCTGTGATATGATTAGTAACCCTTCCATCAGCTTTAGGAAATCATTACAAGAGAAAACATCCTTCTCGAACTCCATGGTGTCTAGTAACTCTCGTTTGAAGATTCCTTTGTTTTAAGGCTCCTAATTGTGGCATCGTCATAGCGATCATCTCCATACGAAATGGCAATTATCTGAGACAGCATATCAAATAGCACTTGTGGGTCAAGAAACACCACATGAGATAGAATACCAGGGAAGTGGAGATAAATAGACAGATTATGGAAGTACCATAAAGCAGCCAGTACCTCCTTACGTTGCATACCAACTGACTTTCCAATCTCAACACATTCATCAAGGCTTATCATTCTTCGACCTTTTGTTTTGGATTTTAGCTCTACCTGGAAGAAGAACCATCGCGCAGGAACTTCAGCTCTAATGTAAGATCGACCAGTAACACGTCGAATTCTTTCAGCAATCTCTTCTTCATTTCTACCTCTACCCATATTGTTAACTGGAAAGATTATACCTTTACCTTTGGTGTAACCATGTCTGACATCTTCATAATTCTTAAGCTCACTATGAAGTCGCTCATTCTTCTCATCAAGGCTCTCTTTAAGCTCATTATTTTCTTGAAGCCTTTCATATTCATCGTAGCAAGTACCAATGACTATAAAGTGTGGCCTTCCATACTTTTCTAATCGATCAAAGGAAGGAGGACGAAGCTGAGACTTGCAACGAAAAAAGCTCTTTGTAAGCTGCATAGTGCTCATCTGTCTTTTCTCATCTTCACCAACTTTTCTTCCATGCACTGAATAGAAGAAATTTGCAGCATCATCAAGCTTTTCATCAAGCCTAAAAAGAACCATATTGAGAGAATGATAACGAAGTAGTGCTGGAGCAATATCTAGGAAAGCAGCCTGACCTCCCAAGTCAACTCCATACATCATATGAGTATTATACAACTCATCAGATTTCTTTACTTCAGTAATCAACTGAAGAAGTTCTTCATTTACAGTAGAAGTATCAGTAGATAAAGATTCTGATGGGTTCTTCTTTGGCATCTCTTGTGATATGGTTAATGGCTTCTCTTTGGACTCTTGTACTCCAGACATCAATTGCAGCTGTTCCTTATCTGGAGACTAGTCAGTAGGGAAAGACTCATGAGGTTTCTTCTTCGCTGTCATTTGTGATGTGAGTAATGGCTTCTTTTTGGATGCTTGCATAAATTGTAGCTGTTCTTTATCTTGAGATTGGTCAGTAGGCAGAGAGTCGAGAGGCTTCTTCTTTGGTGTCACTAGTGATGTGAGTGGTGTCTGTTCTACAGATTCGATTTTTTCTTGCGAGGTATTCTTCACTTCATCTTTATTCGATTCTTGTAATTCTTGAGGCTCAGTTTCATCACTTTGAGTTCGAACACTGTACTTTATGGCCTGAAGGAATTTGATTTTCATGGTCTCGGGATCTGCTGATGTCCAAAAGCAGCTTTCATCAGACATGATAACATCATCACGTTCCTTTTTACTAACCAAACATACCTCAGGTGCTTTAGCAACAGGAGTGCTGTGATGCTCAGTGACTGGTTTCTTTCTCAATAACAGATTTAACAAGGACGTCTTGCCAACTCCTGATGCCCCAAAGAGTGCGAAGCTTGTCCACTTCACACTGACGAATCCTTTCTTTTGGGCATTCTCCAGTATTTGTAAAAGCTCTGTATAATAAAATATAATTATAAGATGATAACTTGTCTGTTGAAATAGAATATTAAATTCAATTTAATTTTATGATTACATTTTTTGTAAACCCAGAAATGTTAGCTGGACATTAACTATGTTAGCAATTGTGAGATTACATTACATTAAATAGCGGTTAATTATTATAGCTGTTAGTTCACATATAACGATTTGGTAATGTGACTGTTTATGTGAAACATCATGATAGATTTGTGGTTAAAGTGTTTGTCTCTCATTGTGGTTGTCCAGGATCAAATCCTAGCATGACAATGTTGTTCATATGTCTTAATATCAAAAACATTAACATTAATTAGTGTTGTTTTAGTCTGACAGTGATGACCACTTTTAGTCATAGTTATAATATGAAGAGTTTTGTAGTTTAATTAACTAAAATAACCAAGGTAATATTGGGCATTCTAAAAGGGTTTCAGTCTTAGAACTAAAAATGCCCATTATTGGCCAATTTTCATTTTAGTTATATTTCTTACAGTAGACTTGTAATTTAATTATAGTTTAGTTGACTAAAAGTCAAGACCCTTATTGAAATGGTTTTAGTTATAGTTATAGTTAACTAAAACAACACTAACATTAATGGATGCTAAAGTATGAATTATAGCTAAAACACTAAATGTGACTTTTCTGGGTTTACAGTATAAGAGAAAATAGTAAAACTTCATTTGATGTTGAAGTAGAGGATTAAAACGTTTAAAATTACTTCTTATCTATTTCATTTATATATAATTATTATCACCTTGTGGAGTAGGTTCACTCTCTATTGCTCCCTTTATGTGTGGTGCAATCTAAGAAACAAAAATGTAATTATAATTATATGTCTACTAACATCAAAATACAAACATACCGTATTCTGTATGTTGGAATATACAAAACGATTTTCAATATCTCTGAGACTCAATACTTTGCAAATCTTTAAATCTGCAAGGCAAGTCAGCTGTTCCCTTGTTAACTCAAACTTGCTGAGGTAGTCATCAGAACAGTAACAGAATACTAAGAGGAGAGAACCTGGTGAAGCAGCAAGTAGCGGGACTGATAATTTGTTACAGCCTAGCACATTACAGAGGGAATTGTGCAGACTGGAAATATTTGAGAGCTTCATAATAAAATTGTTTGTGTCATTCACTTTCAAAAGGAAAATATTGTCACTCTCTGCACTAAACAAAATGCCTGGAAGCTCCTTCAAATGACGACGGTTACAATAATCGTGAAAAAGATAAACATATTCGATCCACTTTTTCTCTAGCTCGGGATATAAGCAATTCAAAAACACTTTTGAAATATCAGCTATTGGCTTATAATTGAACCAAGACACACATATACTTTTGAAATAATGATTCAAATCATCAACACCTGCGATCTCTTGTGGTACAGGAAGCCCTAGCTCATTTTGCAACAATCTAATTACATCATCGATCACTATTGGTATCCTTCTCTGTCGATCATACCAATATCCATTGATTTCTCGGTAAAGATTTTCCATTGTTAACAAATAACAAGTACTAAACACCTGTACGACTTCCTCAGTTTTTGCTAGTAACGTAATATCAACATCAAAATTCGGTTGCAATAGAGTACATAATCTCGGAGAGTCTCGCTGTAGTAGAATGAACTGTGGATCATATCGTTTTCTCATTTGCAAATATCCCCTTTTCTTCGTTCCGTCATGTTTCTCTTCTTCTTCAGTGTCAGTACCTACAGAACAAACAGGAGGAAAAAAAACATTCACATTTACTCTATAGGTAAGTGAAGTACAAACTCATTCTAATGAATGAGCTTGTATTTTTTAAATTCTATATGCTACACTAGTGACGTACCACAGGCTAATAAGAGAGAGACAATTAATTTTCCTTAACAAAGAAGGGCGCAGTGGAGAGCACACATGGAGCTTGATTAATTGACATTCAATATTATTATCTAAGAATATGTAATTAATTAAAAATTTCACAATTAAGCATCCCTTGCATCTCCAAGAGTATTTTTCATGTACAACAAATTTTGAAACCTGGCTACACTACAGGAACCCAAACTACATACATGTAGATATAGTTTTGTATATATGATGTTGGGTTGCTTCATTTGCAGTAAACAGTCCAACCCATATATATGTGTATATACACAATGTTTATACATGCTACAAGGACACAAAAACTTGAACAAAATAGTAGCAAATATTTATCACCTTGTTCTTCCATAGAGACACTTTGGCAAAATGGTTTCTCTTTCCTATATTCTTGTAGGTTCAACTACATGAAAAGAATATTATTTAATCAAGTGTGTTTTATCAAACTTTGGGGAGCATTATTCTATGGCTTGCTGGGTCACCTTTATGATTGCTTTTCCACAGGTACATAGTTGAGGACATTCTGGGTTGGTCAATTAATGTGTGTGGTGCAAGATAATTGTACTATTGAAGCCTCAGGAGGGAAGTTACCTCCTGATAAGAGAGAGATCTGTCATTGAGTTGGGAGTCAGTCAGTCGGGAGGGTCTCATAAACACTATCTCTTTTCCAAAACACACACACACACACTTTACTGTAGCTCCAATTAGGATATTATAGCCTATAGTATAATACAGTATAGTCTAAACATTTGTAGGGCAAATTTTTTTCATTATTCGCGGTTAAGTTTCAAACATGAATTTTGTGACACCATATATATTTTCAACGCTACCACACAAAAAGCACTAAAAACTCAAACCTTGTCTTCTGTTTCTCTCTTGATGATTACAAGTTCTCCAATGGTGACAGAAACTACTTTCTTGTTTCTCAAATCCTCTTCTTTATTCTTTACTACTCTTATCAGCTGTTCATGAAGATGAAGGGGAGCGTAGCAGATCACGATAATGGAGTTCCCTTCATTCACCACCTTCACCATCACATGTCTGGCGTTGTCATGAAAAGCTTTTCTGAGTAAACTTTGTATATCACTCAGTGTCGTCTTATCTCCTTCCCATTCTAAAACGAACTTCACTTGCTCTGATTTCAGAAGATTTTTATGCGAATGCTTCATAAAATCCTGACCATATATATGTTGTGTTTGGATCGTCTCATAGAACTCATCAATTGATTTGTTGAATTCCTCGATGAGATTGATTGCATCTTGTAGGTCAAACTCTTTGGCAACAGCTTCAAGTCGTTTTGTGTTCGTTAAAGATGTGTTATCACTGACAATTCTCATTGCATCGTTAAGTGATTCTGTAGATTCAGCATCCTTCCTTAACTCCTGGTAAAGACTCAGAAAATATTTCAACTCATCTAAAGAGACGGGTTTGTTTTTAAGAATCTTAGTTACTTTACTGATGAGTATACAAAGTTCTCCCCTCTTTTCTTCAAACTCAGGATGGTACTTCTCAGATATCTTGTAATGAGTTACACTATCATCATGCTATAGGAACATTGTAATAAGTTACAGAAGATCAAATAGTTATAATTATACTTCATTATCACAGCCTATTTCACATAATGTTTTATCACCAAATGAATAGTAATGTAATATTGATTTAGCTGAAAGTGGTGGATTTTTTGGAATTACATATTCATATAGATCTCCTCTATAGTAGTAGTACAGGTAGTTTCCTCACTTGTGCATTATATTTTTCTTCATATGTTTTTTGGAACATCATGAAATACATGTAAGATAGGAATATATCAACACAACTGTTCACTAGCAGTTGATAGTATTTGCTTAATCTGTACTTTGCCCTTGGTTTCAGTTTTGAAGTCAATTATAAATATAATTATCAAGTGATTCATCGATATTTAATAATTTTGCTATAATTATTATAACACAATATTTTTTTATTAGTATAATTATAATGTCAATTTTGTTGATTTAAAAGTTTATATACGTAAAACATTACCAATCTGGGTTCTTTGAGGGAAGAGAAGGAGGTACATCATCTTGTGTGTGTGAGACATCTATGATAAATAAAATAAGCTTCATTCATTATCATAATATTATAAATTGTGTGTGATGATTATAATTTCTTAAAAGGTCTACATAATAACTAAATTGTTGTGACGGCTCAGAGGGCCATCCCAATAATTGCTTTCCACGGGTTTAATTATAATTCTTATATTTGGTCGTGTCATATGCACATTGCATACGTAGTTAAGGAAGTTGCATCATTCCATATCTGGGGATTTGGTCATTTAATGAGTATAGCGTGTAATCAGGGTGAGGGGTAAATGCCCTTGGGCCCCCCACCTAATGTTTTAATTATAGGGGCCACCAATTCTTTGAAAGAAATTAATTAAAGTAAATGTTACACAAAGCAATGGCCCAAACGTGCATGACTAAAACAATAGTTAGCTGAAATCGTTCAGCTCTGTATAATTACTACATCAGTCTCACTCAAAAACACAAAATAATTGACCAAATTTATTATAAATAATTAATTAGCACAAAAATGTTTTATGGCCCGTAGGGCCATCCTTATGATTGCTTTCCACAGGGTTGAATCTATATTTTCTTGTGTCCACTTGCGCGAGTATGCACATACATAGTAAGCTGCGTCGTTCTCGGGGGCTCGGCCAATTAATGGGTGTGGCGCGTAAAAAAAAAAAAAGAACTCGCGCTCGAGCTCTACAGACCAAAACTGCCTGTAAGTAGCTTACGTAGAAACTGAAACTAATAGCTAGCTATTCTGCCTGAAATATATTTCTAAAGTTCTATAAGATCCTTTGAAAGGTCAGGAGAGTAGATAATCAAAGTAATAACTATAATAAGCTGTTGTCTTTCATGCTTGATAAAGTCAGCCATGATTACTGAATGCTGGACACGCAGTCATAGGGATACTTTTATCTTAACTTAAATTTGTAAAGCAATTATAGGGATGTTTTGTTTTCTCTATATACATTTGTTACATTTTGTGTGAAACTTTTATTCAGAGTCCACAATTTGTTTTCCGCCCCAGAGCCCTTTGCTACCTCTCAGCGACCTTTCATGTCATAGAAATGCATGTTCAAGCAGAAGGAAGTTAAGCTGCTTGAATTCATGTAGTTTATGTAGATACAGGAACTAAGCTGCCCTAGTTGCTGAAATATATTCCTAAAGTTCTACAACAACCCTTAATGGTGCGTAATAGAATGCACGCTTGAGTTCTACAGACCAGCAGGAAGAAAGAAAGCTGCTTGTTATGTAGTTTAAATAGAAACTGGAACTAATAGCTAGCTATTCTACTTGAAATATATTGCTAAAGCTCTAAACGATCCCTTTAAAAGGTAAGGAGAGTAGGTAATCAAAATAATAACTATAATAGTTTGTTGTGTTTCCGGCATGATCCTTGATTAATGAATGCTAGACATCACAAAGCAATCATAAGGATATTTTATCTCTATATATTTTGTTATTTGTAAGATTCAATTGCATAGAGCTCAGTAGAGCATGGAAGAATCAAATATTAACTGAAGTGTTTATAACATAGCATAAATTTTCTTTTTTTGCTTATACATCAATTGAGGTTTCATGTGCACGGCAGTTATTATGGCCTGTATGATTGCTTTCCTGTGGATTCAAACTATATATATTAACATTGTTATGTCGCTTATGCAAGTATATGTTGTCTATGTAGTTACATATAATTTTCACTGATTCTACGTTATATATTTTGTGTAAAATATTATATCATGTGATAATTAGTGTGTGAAAATTACACATTTAAGCACAATGGCCATTGAATTTTGATATGCACAACAGTTTTCACAATGACAGTACAGTACCCTCATGCATAAGCATATTTGCACAGGCTCTTGTGAGTAATGAAAAGTATAGCATCAAGATGAGGGTAGTTACCTCCCTGTATGCAAAGAAGCTAAACTCTATGGCCATCCAGTATTTGCAGTGATCTGCATCATTTGGCTGATTTCCAGCACTGCCAAAACCAGTCTTATAGGATGTACTCAAACATGCATAAATTCACAAGGCATACACCTGTAGCCTGGGACTTCTTGAGTATTGAACATTGGGATAGTGTAGTCCAATGTGAGGTGAACCTACTAGCCCTACAATACTTAGTATCCTGTGATACCTAGGACAACCCAGGTAGTCCCAAGTGAGGTGAACCCACTGACTCTACAATAATTAGTATTTGCGTTACCATGCACTGTAAAATGTATAATAGGTAATTATAGCCTAGCTTCAATTGGTTACAGGAATTTCAATGCAATTTCAATGCTGATTTGTTTCATACTTACAAGTACTAGTTTCATTGATCTTGATCTATATTCACTAGTATATAAAGTACATGTCCTACTAAAGCATATATGATGTATTATTATCATTTCCTTTCCTATGAAAACAACAGATGTTACTTATACACATTCCAGAGTAATTAGTATGTGCATCAATTTGTACTTATAATAACAAATATCTTAAATTACTATCAGATCTTCCATTCTTTATTTTGACATGTACTTTATATACTAAGTTGAAAACATTTCCTAGCAAGAAAAGAAATCAGTATATAATTGATTGATATAGACTCGGAATTATTTTATTAATAATTTATTGTAGTAACCAAATAAGAATTTGATTGCAGGTAGTGCCATGTGAGGATAATCCACTGATACTTATTATCCTGGGATAGTGTCTCAATAGAGCATATATCCTTAAACATCCAGAAATTCTCATAGTCCTCAGTATTTGACAAACTACATATGTTATATTGGAAACAAAATTAAGTGTACAAGGAATGAAACATATATAACAGTGTCCCAGAAATTAGGAATTTATCTTATATTCATCTGTTGTAAAGATCACACTCATATATCAGGTAACATAAAGTATCGCTTGTTCATGTGTTTAGGTATGCACGCATATCTTGACAACCAAGAAAATGTCTGCTTACCAGTGTTTGTATCAACCTGTTGAAATAATAATAATTATTATTGCTGATCATGTGACCTGTGGCCAATCAGAGTGCAGATATTGCGTCACGTGATTGACCATTAAATCACTTATTGCACACTTTTGCGTGCAATAAATAGTTATTGCACACTTTGCTCACCTCTACTAACGAAGCTGCTTCTACAACAGTGGTAGTTCACCAGATCGTCAATAAATCACTTAGAACACACTTGACAGTGCATCGTGTGTTTCAATGTAGCACTTGGGCGGTCAATAAAGGTCTCGTTTACATAACGCACTCACCTTCGGCTCGTGCATTATGTAAACTCGACCTTTATTGACCCGCCCTCGTGCTACATTAAAACACGTAATCACGGTAAAGTGTGTTCTAACTATTACTTATTAATAACAGTTGGTAATATAGTGTACATACCTTGCAATATTATCAAAGTCATTAGGGTTGCTGTTATGTCTGCACTATGCACTGATCTACATGTATGTGATCTTTACAGTGTATCATACATTGTCGTAATATCCTGAACTATTTGGTGAGAAGTGTCTTCTATTATATATATCAACGTTATTATAAATCAACTATTCTTTGCTGAAAAAAATGAACACAAAAAATTCATTTCAATCCTTATTTGGTTAGATGGAATTCAATACAATATTAATAACATAAAACAATTACTGATTTCGTTTCTTGCTAGGAAATGTTTCAATATAGTAATTTATTGTTTTTGATCTTGATCTATATTAGCTTGTATAAAGTACATGTCATAAGGTAATAAAAGGAATACAAAAGTAATTCAAATATTATAGAATGTAAATCCATCACTGGACGAATATAAGAATGGAGTTCTACTTGACACTTCATTTCGAATGGGAGCGACTGGCTACACAAGACTATAGTCTGGTTCAGAATATGAGGCAAAGCCTAGCATTGCATTTGTTGTGTTGTAATAAAATTATGAAAACTGAGTAATGACAGACAACATAGCTGACACAAGATAGAATCAGATCATATCCTTGCATTAAGTTGCTTTGCATTTGATGGCAATGATGGAAGCATATTTTGTTTACAAAACAATGCATTGACGCGATGCAAGGCTTTGCGTTATATTCTGAACTAGGCTTAAGACTATGTAGCTACCTCTCATTATACTGTATGCATACATACCATGTCGTCTTTTGCGGGAGGATCTGTCATGTTCATCTGCTGTATAAATCTCAGATACTGAATTTGTCCCGAGGGCTTCTAGAAGTGGTACAAATAGGTATATAGTTATATACTCTTGATAAGATAGTTAAAAAAAGTATACTTGTAATGGCCACTCATATATCACTGCTGGGGTATGGAAACATTGAGCCAACTGGCAGACATTTTGACTTATTTTCATCACTCTTGTCCTGCTCCCTATATACTTTATATACAGTTCAGTTTCAATTTACCACACATTTACTGGAGAATGTCCTGCATGACTGGGTGTTTCCACATTACTGTACCCTCATTTGGGTACATGTGTAATATTAAATATGCTGCTGATATCAATTACTCATCTTTTCTTGCTAGGTAATGTTTGCAAGTAGTAATATATTTCATTTAATCTTAATCTATATTGACTAGTATATAAAGTACATGTCATGATGGACAATACAATGTACTTTAAACATAATTATAGTAAATAAAACCCATAGTAATTATATACATGTACTAACTTCTCAAATATTTGTGGCATGCATACAACGGATATTATTTGTTATTATAAGTACAAATTTAATTATGTAACTACTCTGAAATGTGTAAATAACATCATGACAATAATACACCACAGGTTATACATAATTATAATACTATGCTATAATATTATTGTATTAATGTTTTCATTACTATGCTTTATTATTACATGTACTCTATATACTAGTCAATATAGATCAATTACGATCCAATAAATCTAGTACTTGTAAATATTACCCAACAAATGATTGGCACTGAGGTTAAAATAACTTTCCATGCCAACAACCTACACTCAAATACTAATTACTCTCCTTGTGAGAACAAGGACATGATTACTATCGTCCTAACCCTGTCCTTACATACATTGCCACAGTACATAAAGGTAGATGAAATTGTAATTGAATCCACCCATTACATGAGCAGAATCAATGAAATGTTATTATGTATACTAAAGATCAACGATTTTTCATGCTAAACATTTTGTAGTCTTTGATCGTAATTCCTAATAATTATCATTACTTCTGTAGATAGAAGGCCATAGTTGTTAACACTGAAACTTTCCCAATTGTGGATGCATGATATACATATTTCAAATATGAATTCACATTATTACTATATAAAAAAATAGTTAAAATAACTAATTTAGTGGTTAGTACAGTTGCACAATTAGTTGGTTGTTCAGGATACATACATCTTATACCACTAAAATAGCCAAAAATCTGGCTAAACTCTTGACAAACGCTAGTACAGAAGGTTGACCAGACCCTTCCTTCGTAGTAGGTTGTCTCTGGCTACATGAGACTAAGTCATGACTGATCATGAGTATTATTATCATAATGAAATTAATCAAAAAATTAATTTAAAAGCCTGAAGAGTATGACGATGAGGATAGTTAGTTAACCTCTCTACTATCTGAAGCTACAGGTTAGCTAAACTACTGAGGCAGCAATGGCTAACCTAGATGGAATCAACTTCACCTGTGCACCATCTTAACTATCTATTATATCTATACATACCATGAGTTTGGAAAGATCTCTCATATTCGTCTGCTATAGATATCTCCGCAACAGACTTTGTCCTGAGGGCATACAGTAGTTGTTTTCTAGTGGGTTTAGAACTGGCACGCAACCACAGACCGAACATGGCTCTTCTGCAGTCATCAACATCTCTACCATTCTGCTTTGCAATTTCCTCGAGGTCATTATCTTCAAGGCCTAACTGGATGCCTAAGTTATACCACTTAGTAGTTCTAACAGATTCTTGGAGTTCAGCGAGTTTCGGGCGATCGTCCATGTTTGAAAGACGCCTTGAAACAAATTAAGGTGTGGCTGAAATACGCATCATCGTCAAAGTGGTATATATTTATATAATGAAGAGGGTACCAACCGTACTATATCTCTTATCTCTTTGTTGATCCTTGTATAATAGTATAGTAGTATATCTTTGTTGATTGTAAGATTAGCTAATTCTATAAAATTCTCAGTCTTTTTATAGTACAATATGTTTATGAACAACGCCAATGTATATATATGTTGACATTTAATTAATTATTGGTTGGTCATAGTTCTCTGAAAATCTTCAAGTCTCTTTCTTCATAATCAAGTCTTTGATGTATGAGATTGACTGTATTTTTCCATTTAATTTTGTATCACAACTCATTCCATACATCACAGAAGATATTCAGTTTATCTGATATACTATGTCTTTGATCTCACTCAATACTCCAAACAATGAAGAACCAGTTCTAATATAAATTAGATATGGTATTATATTCATTCCTGCAATGCTTGTGGTGTGTCTAGATTGTGAAGCTTAGTCTCTTCGGACACAAACTGAAAGCAGTATTACATAAGATCAGAAAGTGATTATAGGGTGAGATAATCATCAATTATAATGAAATATTAATTACAGATACAGACAGGTAGAGACACAAAGACACACACATACAAACACATACACAGATAAAACATGTTCTTATCATGATTATAATAATACTAACTTGTTATACCAAGCCTAGAACTACTGTGAATAAAACAGGTAGACCCTATAATGTAACTACACACAATAAAAATATTACATTATAAGTATGTGTTAAACCCCATGTAAGTGTAGTGTATTCACTCGGAGACACAGCTGAAGTGTGGCTACACCACACTTACATGGGTTAACATATTTAGACTCTTTGCTGCACACTCTGATTTGTGTAAATACATAAAAGCAATCTTAACTAACCATAAACTGTATTCAGTTTATATATGTTGAGGTGCTTGACAAAATGTAATAATAGCTTTTGTAGTATAGGAAGAATATACTACATCTAGTTGCCATGGCAATGAAGTCTATGGTAGGAGATTGGACGGTTTGATGAAGCGAAAATTTCTGCATAAGCCTTAACAACTAGACTATCTGAAGATGCAGCACAAGTACAAGGAGTGAATAGATATTATACATACATAGCATACATACATACATAAACGTACATATACATATGCATACATAGATGCACAACACGCATATACATAGTTACTACGTACAAAAATACATACATACATACATACATACATACATACATACATATATGCATACATATAAACATACATACATACATATCAACATACATATAGTCATGTGTACAAAGTACATATATACAGACAGCCAGACACAACAATGCGTACATATTTGTATACACATAGATACATACATCTATTTTCACAGGAGTGGTATACTATTTGCTATACTAGAAAGAGTGGCTTACTCTCACTACTAGACAGGAAAACTATCATTGATAATTATTCCACTAATGGTAAAGCACTGGTGAGATTATAATATATATACATGTACATACATACATATATACATGCATACATACATTCATACAGACATACATACATATACATGCATACATACATACATACATACATACATACATACATACATCCATACATACATACATACATACATACATACGTACATACATACATACATACATACATACATACATACATATATACATACATGCATACATATATACATACATACATACATACATACATACAAACATACATACATATATACATACATATATACATGCATACATACAGCCACACATGCATATACATACATACATACATACATAGTCACATACATGCATACCTACATACATACATACATACATACATACATACATAAACATACATTACTTATATAGGATGATGTAACAGGAATGGTATCATTGGATTCAGTATCTTTTAATTACCTAACTCGTCCATATGTTAATGTATTAGAAGATTTATCAATATCAGTTAAACCAGGACAAACTATAGCACTAGTAGGCTGTGGTAAAAGTACTGTAGTCTTTCTTATTGAAAGATTCTATGATCCATTAAAATGTGGAGTCCTCTTAGATGATGTTGATATACGAGAACTCAATATTCGTTGGTTAAGAACTCAATTAGGTGTTGTATCTCAAGAACCTATTAATTCTATTTGATACTAGTATATCCGACAATATAAGATATGGTGCTAATCATCGTGAGGTATCTGATGAAGAGATTATTGATTCTGCAAAGGCTGCTAATATTCATGATTTTATACAATCATTACCACAGGTGTGTATATATTACTTCTGTTCGTATCTATTTATGTGTTAATACCATCTATCTATCTATGTGTTAATACCATCTATTTATCTATGTAAGTACGAAATTGTATGTATTTGTCATTCTGTCCACACCCATTCATCCATCCATCTATCTTTCCATCCATTCATTCATCCATCCATCCATCCCTCTAACCATTCATTTATCTGTCCATTCTTCCATCCATCCATCCATCCATCCATTCATTCATTTATCCATCCATCCATGCACCCATCCATCCATCTATTCATTTGTCTATCTATTCACTCACCCATCCATCCATCCATTCATTAAGGGTTATAATACTAATGCTGGTGATAAAGGCACTCAGTTAAGTGGAGGACAGAAACAAAGAATTGCCATAGCCTGGGCTCTAATCAGAAACCCTAAAATACTTCTTCTAGATGAAGCAACTTCAGCCCTAGATAGTGAGAGTGAGATAATAGTCCAGGAAGCTATAGATAAAGCTAGGGAGGGTCGTACTAGTATAGTAATAGCTCATAGGTTATCCACTGTGTACAGTGCTGACTGTATTGTGGTAATAGCTAATGGTAGTGTTGTTGAGAAGGGTACACACACTGAACTATTAGCTAAGAGATGTGTATATTATCAGTTACATAAACATCAACACTTGATAGGAGATGAGGAGAAATAACAATTTAATTAGGAACTTTATAATTACATAATTATTATTAATATTTGAACTTTTGAACACTTCAACTATTTTACTTGCTGATATTAAATGATTTTGTCACTTCATTAATTTTTTTGGTATAATTGTTTTAGAAATAAATAGTTTTTCATATTAATTACTACTCTTCGTAATTGTTGATCTGATCCTAATATCACTACTAATGATGATGTTGTTGAGCTACTACTAAAAGCTAATGTTGATCCAAACATTTAAACGCACAATGCAAGTAACAACTGTTTATAATAACCACATGGATCAATGAAACCGTGGTCCACAGACACTATGGATTAATGGAATTGTGGTCACTACACTCTATGACTATATTTTAATTGAACTGCGGTCCAAAGACACTATTGTTCAATAGAACCATGGTTCCTAGACTGTACAAGTCTATATATGCTTTAATGGAACCTTACTCCGTCTAGATCTAGATCTAGTTTGATGATCTGGAAATAGTATTAATTATACATTATAGAAACCTAATACCTATATGCTGGTATAATACCATAATTATATACTCTAATAAAGAAATCTAACTTGTGCAAAGTATATTGTGGAATTATATTAAGTATGGATGTGTGACACAAGGATCGCGGAATATGGGTGGGGCTATAGCCTCCCCCAAAATATCATTACAGGGGCTTAGATAATTATACAGTTGTACAACAAATGGCTACATGAATATTAATGAGTAAGCAAAAGTGTTCATGTCCTTTGCTCACGAATGTTTTAGCCACTGCAATGTCAATTATCTTCCACCGCAAATTTGTAATAATAGTATTTTTATTTAAGAAATTACAATATAATAATCATTGTTCTATTAATTAATTCATAATAAAATAACCTATCATGTAAAAGTAAACATTATTATTATAAGTTATTTTCTTAACTTCTTTTCTTCTCTTTCTAATGTTTCGACTACTTCATGTTTATTACATATATGAGCCAGGTCTTTAGGCGAGCGCCCCCCCCACTGTGTTATAATATAATAAAAAATATGTAAAATTATAATAATTATGTCTTATGTAAGTAATTACTAACGTAATTATTATCATAGTCATTATAATAATTATTATTATCATAATATATATCTTAAGATAACTATACATAGTTTGTGGATACTCATTATATCATATTTTTATTGAACTCAACAAATCACTATTATTAATACACATATCATGATTACTATGAACATGAGATTATTATAATTAATATCACCAAATTGAATATATCTAATATTTGATTCCACAAACAATAGTTATCTTAAGATACTAATACTATTATAATGAATTATCAAATATCAGTTATACAATGGAACCTATATTACCATTAGGACACACATCAATGATTATTATAATATTTATTATATTATTTATTATAAGCTTTTACAAGAATTAGAAAAAAGAAATTATTAATCAAATATATGATATCATTTTGAGACATCTGAATGATGTTGTATTATAATCATATCATAATAATCATTTGTAATATAATTTAATATTATTAAGTAAACATGAACCAATCATAATATTTACTTACCCAATCCTTTACATGAATATCAGCACCATGAGACAATAACACCTTCACAATATCAGCATGTCCGTTGAGAGATGACAAATGTAAAGGTGTTAGTCCATACTGTAGTAATAACAATCATTAGATACTTGTAATATCTTGTGTTTATGAGAATAATAATAATAGTTAATTAAGTAGATATTAATGTTATGACATCATAACAGGTTATTAGTTAATAATAATTATAACAAATATATATTACAGATATACATTAGCTATGTAATTAATTATATAATCAATACATAAATTATAATACATAATATTTATTTAATATTTACTTACCCCATCCTTTACATGAATGTCAGCACCATGAGACAATAACACCTTCACAATATCAGCATGTCCGTTGAGAGATGACAAATGTAAAGGTGTTAGTTCATACTGTAGTAATAACAATCATTAGATACTTGTAATATCTTGTGTTTATGATAATAATAATAATAGTTAATTAAGTAGATATTAATGTTATGACATCATAACAGGTTATTAGTTAATAATAATTATAACAAATATATATTACAGATATACATTAGCTATGTAATTAATTATATAATCAATACATAAATTATAATACATAATATTTATTTAATATTTACTTACCCCATCCTTTACATGAATGTCAGCACCATGAGACAATAACACCTTCACAATATCAGCATGACCACTCATAGATGAGTAATGTAAAGGTGTTTGTTGATTCTGTAGTAATAACAATCATTAGATACTTGTAATATCTTGTGTTTATGATAATAATAATAATAGTTAATTAAGTAGATATTAATGTTATGACATCATAACAGGTTATTAGTTAATAATAATTATAACAAATATATATTACAGATATACATTAGCTATGTAATTAATTATATAATCAATACATAAATTATAATACATAATATTTATTTAATATTTACTTACCTCATCCTTTACATGAATGTCAGCACCATGAGACAATAACACCTTCACAATATCAGCATGACAACTCATAGATGAGTAATGTAAAGGTGTTTGTTGATACTGTAGTAATAACAATCATTAGATACTTGTAATATCTTGTGTTTATGATAATAATAATAATAGTTAATTAAGTAGATATTAATGTTATGACATCATAACAGGTTATTAGTTAATAATAATTATAACAAATATATATTACAGATATACATTAGCTATGTAATTAATTATATAATCAATACATAAATTATAATACATAATATTTATTTAATATTTACTTACCCCATCCTTTACATGAATGTCAGCACCATGAGACAATAACACCTTCACAATATCAGCATGACCACTCATAGATGAGTAATGTAAAGGTGTTTGTTGATTCTGTAGTAATAACAATCATTAGATACTTGTAATATCTTGTGTTTATGATAATAATAATAATAGTTAATTAAGTAGATATTAATGTTATGACATCATAACAGGTTATTAGTTAATAATAATTATAACAAATATATATTACAGATATACATTAGCTATGTAATTAATTATATAATCAATACATAAATTATAATACATAATATTTATTTAATATTTACTTACCTCATCCTTTACATGAATGTCAGCACCATGAGACAATAACACCTTCACAATATCAGCATGACCACTCTTAGATGAGTAATGTAAAGGTGTTTGTTGATACTGTAGTAATAACAATCATTAGATACTTGTAATATCTTGTGTTTATGATAATAATAATAATAGTTAATTAAGTAGATATTAATGTTATGACATCATAACAGGTTATTAGTTAATAATAATTATAACAAATATATATTACAGATATACATTAGCTATGTAATTAATTATATAATCAATACATAAATTATAATACATAATATTTATTTAATATTTACTTACCCCATCCTTTACATGAATGTCAGCACCATGAGACAATAACACCTTCACAATATCAGCATGACCACTCATAGATGAGTAATGTAAAGGTGTTAGTCCATACTGTAGTAATAACAATCATTAGATACTTGTAATATCTTGTGTTTATGATAATAATAATAATAGTTAATTAAGTAGATATTAATGTTATGACATCATAACAGGTTATTAGTTAATAATAATTATAACAAATATATATTACAGATATACATTAGCTATATAATTAATTATATAATCAATACATAAATTATAATACATAATATTTATTTAATATTTACTTACCTTATCCTTTACATGAATATCAGCACCATGAGACAATAACACCTTCACAATATCAGCATGTCCATTGAGAGATGAGTAATGTAAAGGTGTTCGTACATCCTGTAGTAATAACAATGATTAGATACTTGTAATATCTTGTGTTTATGATAATAATAATAATAGTTAATTAAGTAGTTATTAATGTTATGACATCATAACAGGTTATTAGTTAATAATAATTATAACAAATATATATTACAGATATACATTACCTATGTAATTAATTATATAATCAATACATAAATTATAATAAAATATATTTAATATTCACTTATCTCATCACATACACATATTACATGTAATAGTACAAATCAATACAATATCAGGTAGTTTAATGTTGATGCTATTGAGTATGATACTGATACTTGATATTACACATAATTCATGTGTTCATATTAGCTTCAAACTCTGTTTAAAATGTGAGAATGGTATGAAAAAATATCTATTAAATGGTGTGACATATTGAAATAGAGGAGTTATAGACCTGTATCAGTATCACTATCAATATGGATATGATAACTCACATAACCATGTTTGCTGTTAGGGTTAGCACCCTTGTTAAGTAATGATTCTGTTTCGGCAATATTTTGTTTCTTAACTCCTCTATAAAGATCATCATCCTATAATAATACATGTATATAGATCACCTTTGTTGTATTTGTAATTTCTTGTGATCGTAATTGTAATTTGTAATTGAAAATTTAACTTCATGAAAATGGTATTTGCAATTGTCTCCAACTATACAATTACATTTATGTATAACGTTTCTTGCAATACCTGTAACATCAGCTACTATAGAAAGCATATTCAGAATAAACATTTGAGGTCCAACAGGTGCTAAAGTTAATCATGATTTGATTTAGTTAGTCATTGCTGTACAAAATGTGTATTAACTCATTTTATTTGAAGTAATTGAAGAAGTAATTGTTAATTGTAATTAATTACAAAGTTGGAAAACTTTAATCAGTAATGGAAATTGTAACAAGTATGATAATTACAGATATATAATTATTATCACATAACATAATACATACTAGTTTATCCCATTCTTGGTTTGTAAGAAAACGTGATAACTGTAACTCTAATATAAAAATTAAATAAACAAAAATGTAGAATGATATAATCTGTTACATGTTATTATACTAGAGAACAAGCTAATGATTAATGTATTATTTTAAATCATTTGAGGCTTCATGGAATCAATCATCATTATTATCATTATTACAGTATTCACAAGCTGATTTAAATTAGTTATTTAATGAAGTAACTTCACAAGTTTATGTACAATATGTTATATAATAATAATATTTAGTGTTTATTATACAATACCTTTAGTTCTTTTATGAAGTTCCTCCTTCAACTGTCTAATTTCTTCATCTCTTTCTGTGACCTGTGAGGTCAAAGTCAATATCTTCTTTTCTGCTACTTTTGCTGCCAAATTTGATTCATGGTGAACTAAAATGAAATTAAGGAATAACAATAATTGTGTATTTAATTTTTTGGAATAATTTCCTGTTTTCATGTTATAACTTCTCATCAATTAATAGTACTGTTTTCTACTATTCATTAGCTAACTGTAATGCTACACACAATGGATGAGAATTCAATCAACAATCCCTATATATATATAATTAATTTATGTATATGTATATATATATATATAGTATTGTTGAATAATCCCAGTACAAATTGTGAGGTATTACAAGCAAACCATTAAAGTAAAGTTGTAAAGATATGAAACAAGATGTAATTACAGATAAAAAAGGATCCCTCTGATTGCTTTGTCTGAAATCCAACCACTTATTATAGTTATTTCTTTTTCTATTCTCCTTACACTTTAATGGTTTTTGTATAACGTTTACAATGTAATTCAACAACAACAGCTATCAATTGTACACTTTGCACAAATTGATTTCTTCCAGCTGGTCTGCTGTAGCTCAGGCACATGCTTTTGTCAACCAAGTCTTCCTGAATGACGCAACTTCCTTAACTATATATGCAACCACTAAATCTATGTGACACAAGCATATATGCAAATATAGATGCAAACTAGTGGAAAGAAATCATAGGAATGGCCATAGACAATTTTATAATTATTCCACTTTGAGAAAATAACACTATTGGGAGTGAGGGTGGATTAGCTTTTATCAGCTAAGCAATGAAATTATGAATTTAACATTATTATATGTTTAGTTGCTCACCTTCTGTAGGAACTGTCAAATCAAATTGGCTATCAACGTCCATAGACTTGTGTTCTTTAGATGTTACCCCTTTTTCCTTTTTCTCTGGTAGTTCATCCTTTTTCTCTGGTAGTTCATCCTTTCTTTTTGGTAGCTCGCCTTTTTTCTCTGGTAGTTCATCTTTTTTCTGTAGTAGTTCCTCATTTTTTTCTGGTAGCTCATCCTTTTTTTCTGGTAGTTCATTCTTTTTCTGTGTTAGTTCATCAATTTTTTCTGGTAATTCATCCTTTTTCTCTGGTAGTTCATCCTTTCTTTCTGGTAGCTCATCTTTTTTCTGTGGTAGTTCATCCTTTTTCTGTGGTAGTTCTTCATTTTTTTCTGGTAGTTCATCCTTTTTCTCTGGTAGTTCATCCTTTCTTTCAGGTAGCTCACTCTTCAATTCATTTCTCTCAGAATCCTTCATCTCCTGGTATACATCCTCCTCTATAATGATAAATAACATTTCAAACAACAAGTGTATATAAAAAAAGTATCCCTATGATTGCTTTATGGTGTCCAGCATTCAGTAATCATGGCTGACTTTATCATGCCTGAAACACAACAGCCTATTATAGTTATTATTTTGATTATCAACTCTCTTTACCTTTTAATGAACCTTGTAGAACTTTAAGAATATATTTCAGGTAGAATAGCTAGCTATTAGTTCTAGTTTCTACGTAAGCTACACAGCTTTCTTTGGCCGAGCCCCCGGGAATGACGTAACTTCCTTAACTACGTATACAATGCATACTCGCGTAAGTGACACAAACATATTAATAGTTTATATATAATGTATATATATATATATATATATAGTTCGAACCTGTGGGAAAGCAATCATAGGGATAGCCCTACAAGCCATAATAATGTATGATGACCTGGACCATGCTTTGCTACAGCCTGTAATACTATAATATATACATGCAATCATAAAACTCACCTTCCTGAACTAACTTTACTTTCTCTCCTTTGTGCTCATCTTTAGCCTCCAGTAAAACTTCCTCTGGTTGCAATGCTTCATCAACTACTACTAAATTCATATATAAAGTATTAATAGCACTCATTAATACACACACATATATAAACATACTGATTTGAGATTCTACATTGATTTTTTGAATCTTTTCAATCTGCATTTCTTTTCCATGTAGTACCCTCATCATTTCAAATGATTTTTTCTTGTAGTTTTCTGACATTTCTCTCTCTCTAGATAGTTCAGCTTCCATTTTTTTCTGAATGGATTCAGTGTTATGTATAACAGATACAAGAAGTTTCAAAGGATTCATTTCAACAGGAAATCGAAAATCCTGAGTGTCTACTAAATGAGTATAACATTAGATTAGATAGAATAGACAAATGTATTCATTTGTTTAATAAACAGAAGAGAAATATTTACCTGATGTTGAGGTTAATGACAGAAACTTAATTTTCTGTTGTTCAGTAACATGTAGATCATAAATTGAAAAGAAATGAGCAACTTCCAAAGCACTTGTGGATTTTAGAGCATCCAGGACAGGGTCCGATTCCTGGAATGTCACACAAGAGAATAAAAGAAATTAGAATCTACATGTGTTGTGTGTCATGTGACTATTTATTATAATACCTCTTCATGTTGGAATTCATACTTGTCTGGACATTTGTCTTCTTTTCTAACATGTATTTTAGACAGGTCAGTTTCTTTCATTTCAGAAGTCAGAAGGTCATGTTCTCCTAATAGTAACTCATAATTAAAGTATGATATTATACATGTATATTAGTATACCTGATAATGGAATAACATTTAATAATTGCCTTTCTGTAACTTCTAAACTCAGTGTATCTATGATAGATATTTTCTTGGTATTCTTGTGGATATGGGCATTTCGGAGAGGATCTATGTAAATATATTAAAGAGAATGTCTAAAAACTCAAACAGTGTAATAAAGTTGAGTATATTGGGTTATTTTTCACTGCCTGCCTAGATCATGATGGACAAAACCATTGGCTTAAGCTTCGCTGTATGAGTTAATTAGCATAAAATTGTCTGTTTGTGACTATATGAAAACAAATAAAAATTTTGTAGCAAATATTTATCACCTTGTTCTTCCATAGAGATACTTCGACAAATTGCCTTCTCTTTCAAATGTTCTTGTGGGTTCAACTGCATCAAAAGAATATTTAATCATGATAATTATTCAATTGTGTTATATAGAGCAGGGGCCATCCCAATGATTGCTTTCCCATGAGTTCAAACTATATAATATATTATATTTGTGTCACAGTAAACATCATTGAGGACATTCTGGGGAGCTTTGTCAATTCATGGGAACTAATAATTATACACCATATTGTATAGCATCAAAGTTGATGTTATATAATAACGTACAGTATAATACAATATGGCTGAAACATTTCATGTGAACAAAAGTTTCATGATATTCATAATTAAGTTGCAAACAACAAAATTCGTAAAACATGAATAATATTAAGTATATAACTAGGAAAAAACTACAAAACCAGAAACTGATTCATTGCTAAATGCCTTACAGAGCAAGAGACATAATAAGTGACACTTGTATCGTTACCTTTTAATTATATACATGAGAACTACTGTGTCAAAACACTGTGTTATAATCCTAATTGTAATTAACTGCATGAGCACTAAAAACTCTAACCTTGTCTTCTGTTTCTCTCTCGATGATTACATATCCTCCAATGGTAACAGAAAGTACCTTCTCATTTCTCAAGTCCTCTTCTCTATCCTTTACTAGTCTTATCAGCTCTTCATGAAGATAAGGTGGAGCATAGCAGATCACGATAATGGAGTTGCCCTCATTTACTACCTTCACAATGACATGTTTTGCTTCATAATGAAAAGCTTTTCTGAGTAAACTTTGTATATCACTCAGTGTAGTCTTATCTCCTTCCCATTCTAAAACGAACTTCACTTGCTCTGATTTCATAAGATTTTTGTGTGAATGCTTCATAAAATCCTGACCATATATATGTTGTGTTTGGATCGTCTTACAGAACTTATCAATTGATTTGTTGAATTCCTCGATGAGAAGGATAGCATCCTGTAGGTTAAACTTTTTGGCAACAGCTTCAAGGCGTTTTGTGTTCGTTAAAGATGTGTAATCACCAACAATTCTCATTGCAGCATTAAGTGATTCAGCTGCTTCAGCATCCTTCCTTAACTCCTGATAAAGACTTAGAAAATATTTCAAGTCATCTAAAGAGACGGGTTTGTTTTTAAGAATCTTAGTCACTTCACTGATGAGTATACAAAGATCTCCCCTCTTTTCTTCAAACTCAGGATGATACGTCTCAGATATCTTGAAATGAGCTACACTATCATCATGCTATATATGTGGTAGGAACATAGTAATAAGTAACAGAAGATCAATTTGTATATATACTTCATTATCACAGCTATTTCCCATAGTCTTTTCTTATCAGAAATGAATTTGTATAGTAATCTATACATATACGTTACACAGAATTAGAGGTTTCCACACTATTTGGAAACCAAGGGCAAAGACCAAGGTTCACAACTGGTGTGTAACCAAATGAATTTACATCATGCGATGAACCACAAATCCCACCCAACATTCGCTATAATCTTGAATCTGAATACAACAGCTTACATAGTGACAAATGTGCGAAATTCACTACATTGCAGAGGGTTCCATACTTTTGAACACCTCATTACATCAAACAGAATAACTCATAGTGGTTTAAATTACAATATTCATTTAGTTGAGTTGGAATTACATATTGCTCTATATCTTCATTAGTACTACTACATGTAGTTTCCTCAGTACTAGTTTTCCTCATATGATGTTTAAAACATTGTGTTGTGAAATAAGTAGAATTTTCATGAACAGAACACCAGATTACTAATTCACTAGCAGTTGATAGTGTTGTCTTATTCTACGCTTGAATTTTAAAGTCAATTATAATATTGTAAATGACTCATTATTTCATACAGATATTTAATAATTGTGCTAATACAATTATTCTATTACTATAATTATATTGTGATTGCTAGTTTACATAAGCATTACCAATTTCGGTTCTTTGGAGGGAAGAGAAGAAGGTACATCATCTTGTGTATGTGAGACATCTTTGAGAAATAAATGAGCTTCATTCATTATCATAATAATTATAAATTATGTGTGATAATTATAATTTTCAAAAGGTCTACTAATTAAATTTTTGTGGCATCCGCTTTTCACGAGTTTAATTATATTTGGTCATGTCATATGCACATTGAATACATAGTTAAGGAAGTTGCATCATTCCATATTTCGGGGGACTTGGTCATTTAATGACAGTGTGTAATCAGGGTGAGGGGTAAATGACGTTTTAATTATAGGGGCTACCAACAGTTTGAAAGATATTAATTAAAGCAAATGTTACCCTAACAATGGCCCAAACTTGTATGACTAAAACAATAGGTAGCTGAAAACGTTCAGCTCTGTATAACTACTACATCAGTCTCATCCCAATACATCAATAAAGACGCAAAATAATTGACCAAATTTATTATGAATAATTAATTAGCACAAACATTTTCTACCCTTTGTGCAAAGTCAGCCATGATTAATGAATGCTAGACACCACAAAGCAATCATAGGGATATGTTTTTCTCTATATATCTTGTTATTTGTAAGATTGATTGGGTATAGATTACACCCTCCATGGCATAGAGCTTAGTAGAGCATGAAAGGATCAAATATTAACTTATGTGTTTATAACGAAGCATAAATTTTCTTTTTTTGCTTATTATTCAGTTGAGGTTTCATATGCACGACAGTTATTATGGCCTGTATGATTGTTTTCCTACTGATTCGAACTATATATATTAACATGGTTATATCGGTTATGCAAGTGTACGTTGTCTATGTAGTTAAAGAAGTTACATCATTCTGAGGGTTTTGGTCAATTAATGGGAATGGCACATAAAAATAATACGTCCTTGAGTAGTCTCATGCGGCCGACGTATCGCTAAAATGAGGAAACGTTTGGGGAAATTGTGATAGAATTTGTTTCAGGCAGGAATGTAATAATTGTCAATAATTAATTGATGAATTCCTGTGACACTGTGTGAGTGGGCTTTTGAACAACTTTAATATGTATATTATATCTTTACAATTTGAAAATGCTCAGGCTTCTAACTTACTTTGTTGGGTAGAAGATATTCTAAGAAAGCTGCAGATACCAGAATGGTTGTTTTTTATTGCAGAAATATAGCAAGGCAAGTGTTTGAATGTTCTGTAGTCTCCAGTTACACTATAATAAACTTGTTTGTGGTGAAAGTCATATGACCAAATGAATTTCATTGACTCTGCAACAAATCTTCCAGCAGAAACAAAATCTGTTACAGTTTCCCCCAGACATTTCGTCATTTTAGCGATATGTTGGCAGAGTGAGACTAGTGTTCAAACTACAGATCACAGGACAACTCAGGAAGAATTGCTACTAGTTGTTGCATATTCCAGATAAGCAGTATAAAGATGATGTAAGAATCTTTAACAAGTAAATATAATAAGTGTTTCAGCTTCAGACACGAAGAAGTCCTTATTTAGAACCTTGAAGGAGTACTTGCAGAGAGTCAGAGAAACTAGTGCTATCAGCAATGATTGATACATTCTCACTGGAAAGCAATCATAGGAATAATGTGGAAATATTGACGGTGGTATATATTGACAGTTTGCTGTTCACCGAGTAGTTGATGAATTAAATTTTGGGGATTAATCACAGATGTCATGTATATAAATGATTGTATTTTTAAAGTCCTTTGATATTTTCAAAAACATTACTCAAAGCAGTCTACTTAAATTTGCTTTAAGCTAATGCGCACATTGAAGCTATACAAATAAACCAATCCAAAGGTATAAGCGATTGAATTGACAAAGACGCTAAGTGTGGGTGTTGGCACTGATAACTGCACTTGCAAACACTCGCCTTGCTGCTTTCCTCCCACTAATGAAGCATGGTTTTGGTATCTGTGACTTTCTTAGAAGGCAATGTTGTTTTAGTTAACTATAACTATAACTGAAAGCCCTTTTAGTAAGGCATTATGACTTTTAGATAGCTGAACTATAACTAAATTACAAGTCTATTGTAATAACTATATCTAATTTAAACAGAAAATGTCCAATAATGGCCAATTTTAGTTATTTAACTAAAACTAAAACCCTTTTAGTAAGCCTAGTATCATTTTAGTTAATTCATTATAACTAACTTGCAGGAAACTCAACACTATCAGAAGGTTCTCTGTCTAAGTAAGTAAGTAGGTAAAAGGTCTGTGCAGTGTAAAATGTAAAAGTTATGAATGTAAGTAAAAGTGTGGGTGTTGCCCTTTGGACTACTAAGCTTTCAAGCACTTGCCTATCGGAAAAAGGTTTAGATCGCCCATGTGCATTAGTGGATTAATTGGTGAATTTTAATTTAATGGTTTGAACTCCAAAGCCCCCAACTACTACAAAAAAACACCAATATCTTGTTACAATAATAGTTCTGAATCTTCCTAAGAGTATTTCAAGGACTTTTGTAATAATTGCAAAAGATAGTCTGAAGATGACAGTAGTTACCTTCCTTGTACTGATTGGAAGTTAAACTCTATGGTCACTCAGTTTTTGAAGTGATCTCCATCATGTGACTTATATTATAAGCATGAATGAGAGAGCAGATTTAGCATAGGGTACACTTTTAATTGGGACTCCTATACAAATGGGGCGCACCGAATGCTCACCTACTTAATTATTCACACATACTAATCAAGAATTCTTGGTATATAACCCACATAGAGTGACAAACGTTCAGGTTAAAATAATCACAAAATTATCAATTATCCTATGCCTCCTAAATTGCTTAGTAATCGGGGCCCTGGGACAAAAGTCCTCCTTGCCCGTATCCATCCCCCTCAATGGTCTCCCTTGTCCAGCCCTCTCAGCAGGTCTAATATTATATCTATACATACCATGTTTTATTTTACGGAGGGATCTCTCATCATTGTCTGTTATGCTCTGCCTCATCTGCGTTAAGAGAAGAGAAGACTATTATAGTGACAAGTAATGAAGGAGATTTGAAAAACGCTAAAGTAGTTTTTGTTACTAGACATCTTTATGATTACTTTTCCATAGGTCTGATGTATGTTTATATCTATATAATATTCTTGTGTCACATACATGTTTCATACGTAGTTAAGGAGGTTGCATGAGGGGATTAGTCATTTTATGGTCATGGAATGTAAACAAACACATGTGTGAGCTACAGCAAGACCAATAAGACGAAATCCACTTAATGCAAACTGTAATTACTATTTGCTATAGCAGAAATACATTTGCAAACCCTATACAAGAACTGTTAAAAATGACACAGAATTGAAAAACAAGTAACTATATAGTTACTCAATTCTGTGTCTGCAAAGGGTGTGGCTACCCAGGCTAGTGTTATAATTATAATGATATTCATAACAATGATAATTATATTCACAATACAAGAATGCAGTAATTAACTGCCCCACACATCTAAATGTGCAGCAGAACAGGTTTAGTATATGCATGTCTGCAGACCCTTCCTCCTCCAAGTCAAAGATGTGGCTATGCCAGACTAAATATGCTATTGATTTCAGACATGAGGGAATCATTTCAGACATGAGGGAATCATCAGCAAATATGGCTTCTTGTTTCATGAAGTTATTTATAACAATTAATGCTATTAATTTTATTGCTGCGCAATATTATCATGATAATGTTATATAAATATATTCACCTCGAGCTCTGCCGACAATGAATTATACACAGAAGGGTGATAACACAACAGAGATAGCATGTGTCTCTGGTAACTAGTAGCACTTTGCTTCTCTTCTCTTGTCATTAATATCGGTAATTTCCACATGTAATTGCACACGTCCATATCACAAATATTAAATTAGAAAATGTTGATATATCGATAACCAAAATAAATATTAGGTGGAGGGAGTGGAAGCAGCACACACCCATAAATTTCACACTCTCATAATAATAATTATACGACATGGTGTATATATATAGTGTGAAACATTGCGACCCTTAAAAGACGGGTATCAATTCTGGAATTACTAATATCAAATCATAAATCCACCATGAATATATGAATTATTCTTAATAATTATTGAGATATATTGCCCACGACTACTGCTATTAGCACAAGGTCATTACTTATAAATAATTACCTGTTTAGGTGGTTCATCGTGTGGAAAATCACGGAAATCATCAACTTGTGGTATATCTATGAGAAATAAAATGTCTTCTGTTATTAATCGTTAATTATTAGTTTATTTTGGAGCCCATAATGATAGAAAGTGGAAGAGTATAATTCCACTCTCTATCATAATATGATCCTGGTTTATGATGTAATATAAACTTTGCATAGTAATAAACTTTAGAGTAGAGTTGGTACTACAACTACACAAGCAGATCCAAGTTGGATTGTTGGGGACCCTTCCTCTTCCTTTCAATTTAAGGTCGGCAATAGAATAAAATAGAACCGCTTCTCTACAAAAGCTCACTATAATTGGTCAAAGCATGTTAATGTTGTTATAAAAAGGGTTACCAAGTGGGATTTGAACTAGCTCCAAATGAGCTATAGAAAAAAAAAGAGAGGAAGTTGAACTAAGGACCCTCAACAAACAAACAATGTTCTTTCGGTCATTCATTCATTCAGTTGACTACACTAAATGGGGCTTACTATGAAGGCATGTGGTACTGACATTAATATTATGCTAAATGTTGTTACACAGTACTAAAATTAGAACCATGTTTCATACCCAACACTAAAACAGAGTCAATTTTGAGGTTTTACCACCTCTCAGTAAACAATTCATCACTGATTTGTATAAATACTTACCACCAGTATAACTACAACACATAGATGAAAATTATACAAGTTTCCATCTTAAAAAGCAGCAGCACAATCACAAGCACATGCATATATAATGAATAATGTAAAACTTGTCAGCATAAAAATTAATGGAACAGCACATGAATATGCTCTCAAATATCTTATGAATATTATTACTATGACCACACAAGATTTCAAACTGCAATCAATAGATCCAATAATATTTAAGTGCAATTCAAAGCTTATTCTATGAACTTTAGATTTCACATTAAGAAATATCATTTGAAAAACATTTCAGTGCATGTATGAGACCTTTTAATTTCCATGACACACAGGCAGAGGGCTTGGTTTTAGCCAATAAAGATCATATCTTCCATGCAGTAATTAAACTATTTCATTACATTCATATGACATGCCATGAGTGATCAGGGTTTAACTGGTACAATAAACACATTATGTGGAAGTGGAGTTTTATAAGGTTAGCATTATAATATTTGAAGTTTACATAGCTATAGTTGTATCACCTCTCAGTAAACAGTTCATTACTGATTTGCATTAATAAGTATAACTATAACACATTAATAAAAATTATGTATACAAGTTTCCATCTCAACAAGATGCAACTCAATCATAAGCACATACATAAGTAATTGTCACCACATGAATATGCTCTCAAATATCTAATGAATATTATTACTATGACCACACTAGAAGTGGAACTGCAAACAAATCCACCCAATAGTTGAGTAGAATGAAAGATTTGTTTCTGACTAATAAATATCATTGTAAAAACTTTCAGTGCATCAATGAGGACCATATAATTTCTACTTATAAGACACATAGGCAGACGGCTTTGTAAAGGTCATATCTTCTTTGCAGTAATTAAAATACTTTCAATATTCATTTCGCATGCGATAGGTTGTCAAGGTTTAGCTGGTACAGTTAACACATTGTGTGTGAGTGGGGTTTCATTTGGTCAATAATCTCAATATTATAATCCTTGAAGTTTACACAACTATAGATTCTAATGTGGTTTGCCGGAAGAGTTGTTAAGAAATTCAGTGATGTTAAAATAATCTTTCGCAAGTTGTATGTGAGAAGGGCAGCAATGTGAGCATTTGCAATACAACAGTCAATGAGAAATGTCTTTAAACAACACCTATAATGATACATACTATGAATATACTGAGTAGAACATGACTTTAAGCTCAAGGGTTGCCATATCTGCTTGTGTTATAATGTGTGTAGGTAGAGACACCTGGTCTTGAGTCTAACTGTGAGGTCAATTTGGTAATTCTCAAGCTTAAAATTACACTGATCACTCATACCATAACTACAAAGGTGTCTGAGTACTTAACATAATGTAATCAAGGCCCAACATAGATTAAATCAGATTTGCAGCCATGCATCTTATATTATATGTTTATAATCTATCTGTACATACCTGGAACAGAGTGAGTCCTTTTCTGAAAGGATCTCTGGTATTCATCTGCCATATAATTCTCACCCACAGCTCTTGACCTCAGCGCTTGTAGGAGCTCTCCTCTAGTACAGCTAGGCACGGTACTCAACCATGTATCGAACATGGTTCTTCTACAGTCTTCATCATTATTAGCATATCGTTTTTCTATTCCCTCCAAGACACTATTTTCAAGGCCTAGTTGAATACCCAAGTTATGCCACTTCACAGTTCTAACCCGTTCTTGGAGTTCAGCCAGGCTTGGCCGATCGTCCATGTTCGAAATGCAAAGGAAAGAAGGGTGGGGCTGAACTAGGGTGGGGCTGAAATAGTCACAATTAATTAAGGGTCTGGTTATAACTATTGATTGTTTGTTCTGAGTGCTATAAAATTCACAGTAGAACTCAAGTTCCTGCTAAGTGGGTTTGGAGTCATAGGTGATGAAAAATGCAATATCTAGGTGTCATAATATTGTTCAGGAAGCTTTACAGAAGTATCAATACAAGTTTAGTATTGTTCTATCCTTTCTTTTATATCCTACTTGTTAGTACATCTTATTTTCTCTGTATTTATTACATTACACTTCACATCTGGTACATACATGCATACATATATGATGATCACTCCGCAGGTGTTGGCAATATGTGAACACAGTTCAAGTTAGATGGAACTTCACTGGTCATCAGGAGTCACTGATAGTGACAGATTGTTTTAGCAAGGGTGACGGCTGATATTACATGAAGTACTTGACTTGCCACACGTTGGGCAGGTCACTACTAGAACTGTCGGATTGGCACTCTTTACCACATGTATAGGACTGCAGACCTTGTCTATATTCTATCTGTTCCCCATGGACCTGGCATAAATGTAAGGCATACAGTACAAGGGTGATTTAGAGTATCATATTGTTGGTCAGGCAGAATGCCTGCACATTGAAAAGCATGTGTATGTCTCAACCACCACTTCTCCAAGATTCTAATAGGGTAGTGTTGAATTCTTCCACACCATCTATTGCAAGACAACACCAATATGCTCTCTCTTATACCATAAACATTCATTTCTATTTAGCTTCTTCATATTCTATCGAACATAATCTTTCCACCTAAGTTTGGGTTTGCACTGCTTCCTTTTCACTTATTTGAGCTCTCCAAATAGTACCTGTTTCAGGATACAAACCTCAATAACATGCACCAGGGAATAACTACAGCCTTCTACACTTGGAGTTTAGTACTCAGTGTCAGGTACCTGTTACTCCATACTCACTAATTTAGGCTGCCAACTGCTACATGGGATACATGGGCTATTCTGTTGTTGATCTCCTAATCAAGTGCTAAGGAAGAAGACATTGTACTGCCTAGGTTTAAAAGAGGTAAAATTCTCTAACAGAGCCCCATCAACTGTGTTGAGAGTATAGTGGGGCCACATCTTCGTTTTGAGGCTGGGCCATGCCATGACCTTTAAATTTGTTTTCAGAACATTAAAGATGACTACCTAATCTGCTATAGTTGAAGAGATTTGGTTAGCCAGGAGTTATAGTTTGGTCGAGTCAATACTGACTATTGCTGCATGGTCAGCAAAGACGAGTTCCTGAATGAGAGCCTTCATATAATTATGAGACCAGCTCAGATCAAATAGCTTAGTATCAATCTTAAACCTCAAAGCTACTCCAACTGGTAATTCATGTAAGGCTTGTGTAAATGCATTAGCAAAGAAGAAATTAAAAAGGTTAGGAGCAATTACACAACCTTCTTGCAGGCAACCACTAATAAGGAAAGGTTAAGACATTTCTCCTCATATTTCAACTACTCCCATGGTGTCTGTATGAAACCACTTAATGATGTTTACTATTGTAGAGGAGACTCCAAGCTTTTACAAGAATTCCTACAAAGCAGGGCAATTAAGTATCATATGCTTAGACAAATCAACATGCAGAGATGGTGAAGACTGTCAGATTGTGCTCCTTGCTCTTTTCTTCAACTGTGTTAAAGTGAAGATCATGTCCGTGCAAAATCTATTTCTTCTGAAGTCACATCACAGGAAAAGCATGCATGTTCAATCAGTGGTGGCAATCTTGTCATCAGGATTTTGCTAAGGATCTTACCCGCAGTGCACAGCAGAGCTATTCCCATGTAGTTGCTACAGAGTTCTTTGTCTCCCTTTATATCAATTGGAATAAAAACTCCATCTCACCACTCCCCAGGCACATGCTCAGCAGTTCAGTTCATCTCATAGATGATTCCCTATTTAGAAGTTGTTAGAAGTATTGCTTCTAACAATCTATGATATTCGTTTCATAGACACGTTACTATCATCCTGCATCTTAACAGATCAAGACCTCCTCACTTTGTGACTGCTATAAGTAAATTGTCTTAAAGCTTCATAGAAACCCTTTTGATCATTATGGTCCACCAACTCGTGTAAATCCTTTGATTTCTCCACCAACCAGTCATTCTGTATTTGCTGTAGCCATGACCTTATCAAAGGCTTTATCGTATGGTAATGATGCTTGATATTATCATCACTGCATGCTATTTCTAAGGTACTTCATCATAAGCTCATTACATCTTTTCAGGAAATTCTCAACCTCTTTGTCATTTTACTCAAGCAAGTCCTTCGTCCCTTTTTTTTATATCCAGTGTCAAAGACTCCCAGGAATCTACAACTGTACAAGGAACAGAGTCTACCACAGGTGGTATATCAGGTTTTAACTATGTAACCTTAGCCTCAAGGGTCTTCCTTACTATGGGATTGTTTAGACCAAGCCCTCACTCAGGGTACCTTCTGCCTTCCTAAGGTGCGCTTAATGAACATTCACTGGTTACTATACAACAAATGATGATCAGACCAGCAATCAGCACTCTCATATACTCTGGAGTCTAGGACTTGATGTTTGTGATGTTGCCTATACCCACAATATGGTCTATCATGTGCCATTTGCTTGACCTAAGATGTTGCCATGTACATGTGTTTGAAGTTGGTGTTGGTAACAGTGAGTTCAGAAGATGCGCAGAGCCCTGCAAGCCACTGACCATTATTTATTTTAGAAAGGTCATACTTCCCAATAACTCTAGACCATGCAACATGGACTCTACCTACCCAGGGCAATGAAGTCCCACATCAATGCTCAATGTTGCTATTCTCTCAGTAGTTTCACACTGTATAGGTATCAAAACCACTCTGTTCAAATTCACCTTTTTCAGTATTCTAGTTTCACTAAGGACTGCAAGATCGATTTCCAATCCGTTAAGCTCATGGCAAACAAGAGCTGCACAACCAGGAAGGGTTTCCATTCTGTTTGCTGACTTCTTTCATCCAAGATAATGAACTCAGTTAGCTGAGTACGTTTTTTGTGATTATCCTTATATTCCTGGTTGCTACTCTCAAAGATTGTGACTTATTTACCATTCTTCCAGATGTATACTTCGGTTTTTCAACAGGATTCTGTTAGCACAACTTTTCTCTGACACCGTCATCATAGTACGTGCCACGTTTTTCACCAGGTTAGAAATGATCCTTGTAGTTCCTCTCCTTTCTTTCTTTCTTTTACTGAGTTTTTGACACAATTCATATTTAGGTGCAACTAGGGTGTGAACCCACACGCTCCAACCTCCCAAAGAGTCACTCACCTGGAGGCGAAGGGGTGGTCTTCACAGCTTAGAAGGGGATGACACCAAAGTCTAAACATAACCATCGAGCCACATAGAGGTGTCAAAATACATAAATACATACGTACATACATACATATAATTATAATTATAATGTAATTATAATTATGAATGTATGTAAGTATGTACGTATGATATAATTATTATATAAATATAATTATTGTATGGACATACGTACATACCTACATACCTACTTAAAATTATATACATACATACATAGTTATAAATTATAGGATGATCTGACAGCAATAATACAATGTTAATGTATTACAAGATTTATCTATCAGTTAAACGAGAAAAAAACTATAGCAATAGTAGGTCCCTCAGGCTGTGGTAAAAGTATTGTAGTCGCTCTTATTGAAAGATTCTATTAAAAGGTGGAGTCCACTTAGATGATTTTGAACTCAATATTCGTTGGTTAAGGACTCAATTAGGTATTGTATCTCAAGAACCTATTCTATTTGATACTAGTATATCTGATAATATAAGATATGGTGCTAATCATCGTGAGGTATCTGATGAAGAGATTATTGATTCTGCAAAGGCTACTGATTTATACAATCATTACCACCGGTATATGAGTATTTGTTCCTTCTGTTCATATCTATTTATGTGTTCATGCCATCTATCTATCTAAGTGTTAATACCATATATCTATCTATGTAAGTATGAAATTTTATGGATTTGTCATTCAGTCAACACCCATTCATACATCCATTCATGTATTCATACATCCTTCAATTTATTCATCCATTCTGCCATCCATCCATCTAATCATCCATTTATCCATCAATCCATCCATTCATTCATTTATCCATCCATCCATGCATCCATCTGTCCATCTGTTCATTCATCTATCTATCCATTAATTCTCCATCCATGTATCCATCTGTCCATCTGTCCAATCATCTATACATCCATTCATCCACCTGTCCATCTATTCATTCATTCATCCATCCATTCATTAAGGGTTATAGTACTAATGCTGGTGATCAAGGCACTCAGTTAAGTGGAGGACAGAAACAAAGAATTGCCATAGCCCGTGCTCTGATCAGAAACCCTAAAATACTTCTTCTAGATGAAGCAACATCAGCCCTAGATAGTGAGAGTGAGATAATAGTCCAGGAAGCTCTAGATAAAGCTAGGGAGGGTCGTACTAGTATAGTAATAGCTCATAGGTTATCCACTGTGTACAGTGCTGATTGTATTGTGGTAATAGCTAATGGTAGTGTTGTTGAGAAGGGTACACACACTGAACTATTAGCTAAGGGAGGTGTATATTATCAGTTACATCAACATTAACACTTGATAGGAGATGAGGAGAAATAACAATTTAATTAGGAACTTTATAATTAGATAATTATTATTAATATTTGAACTTTTGAACACTTCAACTATTTTACTTGCTGATGTTAAATAATTTTGTCACTTCATTAATTTTTTTGGTATAATTGTTTTAGAAATAAATAGTTTTTCATATTAATTACTACTCTTCGTAATTGTTGATCTGATCCTAATATCACTACTAATGATGTTATTGAGCTACTACTAAAAGCTAATGTTGATCCAAACATTTAAACACACAATGCAAGTAACAACTGTTTATAATAACCACATGGATCAATGAAACCGTGGTCCACAGACACTATGGATTAATGGAACTGTGGTCACTACACTCTATGACTATATTTTAATTGAACTGCGGTCCAAAGACACTATTGTTCAATAGAACCATGGTTCCTAGACTGTACAAGTCTATATATGCTTTAATGGAACCTTACTCCGTCTAGATCTAGATCTAGTTTGATGATCTGGAAATAGTATTAATTATACATTATAGAAACCTAATACCTATATGCTGGTATAATACCAGCATTATATACTCTAATAAAGGGTTCTAACTTATGCAAAGTATATTGTGGAATTATATTAAGTATGGATGTGTGACACGAGGATCGCGGAATATGGGTGGGGCTATAGCCTCCCCCAAAATATCATTACAACAAATGGCTACATGAATATTAATGAGTAAGCAAAAGTGTTCACATCCTTTGCTCACGAATGTTTTAGCCACTGCAATGTCAATTATCTTCCACCGCAAATTTGTAATAATAGTATTTTTATTTAAGAAATTACAATATAATAATCATTGTTCTATTAATTAATTAATAATAAAATAACCTATCATGTAAAAGTAAACATTATTATTATAAGTTATTTTCTTAACTTCTTTTCTTCTCTTTCTAATGTTTCGACTACTTCATGTTTATCATATATATGTGCCAGGTCTTTAGGCGAGCGCCCCAACTGTGTTATAATATAATAAAATATATATAAAATTATAATAATTATGTCTTATGTAAGTAATTACTAACATAATTATTATCATAGTCATTATAATAATTATTATTATCATAATATATCTTAAGATAACTATATATAGTTTGTGGATACTAATTATATCATATTTTTATTGAACTCAACAAATCACTATTATTAATACACATATCATGATTACTATGAACATGAGATTATTATAATTAATATCACCAAATTGAATATATCTAATATTTGATTCCACAAACAATAGTTATCTTAAGATACTAATACTATTATAATGAATTATCAAATATCAGTTATACAATGGAACCTATATTACCATTAGGACACACATCAATGATTATTATAATATTTATTATAAGCTTTTACAAGAATTAGAAAAAAGAAATTATTAATCAAATATATGATCTCATTTTGAGACATCTGAATGATGTTGTATTATAATCATATCATAATAATCATTTGTAATATAATTTAATATTATTAAGTAAACATGAACCAATCATAATATTTACTTACCATATCCTTTACATGAATATCAGCACCATGTGATAATAATACATTCACAATATCAACACGACCACTCTTAGTTGACACATGTAAAGGTGTTTGTTGATACTGTAGTAATAACAATCATTAGATAACTTGTAATATCTTGTGTTTATGATAATAATAATAACAAATATATATTACAGATATAAATCAGCTATGTAATTAATTATATAATCGATACATAAATTACAATATATATTATTTATTTAATATGTACTTACACCATCCTTTACTTCGGTATCAGCACCATGTGATAATAACACTTTCACAATATTAACATGACCACTCTTAGATGACCAATATAAAGGGGTTACTCCTCCCTGCAATAATAACAATCATTAGATACTTGTAATATCTTGTGTTTATATGATAATACTAATAATAGTTAATTAAGTAGTTATTAATGTTATGACATCATAACAGGTTAATAGTTAATAATAATTATAACAATTATATATTACAGATATACATTAGCTATGTAATTAATTATATAATTAATACATAAATTATAATACATAATATTTATTTAATATTTACTTACCCTATCCTTTACATGAATATCAGCACCATGTGATAATAACACTTTCACAATATCAACATGTCCACTCTTGGATGAGAAATGTAAAGGGGTTAGTCCATCCTGTAGTAATAACAATCATTAGATACTTGTAATATCTTGTGTTTATGATAATAATAATAATAGTTAATTAAGTAGTTATTAATGTTATGACATCATAACAGGTTATTAGTTAATAATAATTATAACAAATATATATTACAGATATACATTAGCTATGTAATTAATTATATAATCAATACATAAATAATAATACATAATATTTACTTACCATATCCTTTACATGAATATCAGCACCATGTGATAATAACACTTTCACAATATCAACATGACCACTCTTAGATGAGTAATGTAAAGGTGTTTGTCCATGCTGTAGTAATAACAATCATTAGATACTTGTAATATCTTGTGTTTATGATAATAATAATAATAGTTAATTAAGTAGTTATTAATGTTATGACATCATAACAGGTTATTAGTTAATAATAATTATAACAAATATTATTACAGATATACATTAGCTATGTAATTAATTATAAATCAATACATAAATAATATTAATTTTATTTAATATTTACTTACCTCATCCTTTACATGAATATCAGCACCATGTGATAATAACACTTTCACAATATCAACATGACCACTCTTAGATGAGTAATGTAAAGGTGTTTGTCCATGCTGTAGTAATAACAATCATTAGATACTTGTAATATCTTGTGTTTATGATAATAATAATAATAGTTAATTAAGTAGTTATTAATGTTATGACATCATAACAGGTTATTAGTTAATAATAATTATAACAAATATTATTACAGATATACATTAGCTATGTAATTAATTATAAATCAATACATAAATAATATTAATTTTATTTAATATTTACTTACCTCATCCTTTACATGAATATCAGCACCATGTGATAATAACACTTTCACAATATCAAGATGACCACTCTTGGATGAGAAATGTAAAGGGGTTTGTTCATGCTGTAGTAATAACAATCATTACATACTTGTAATATCTTGTGTTTATGATAATACATGTAATAATAATAGTTAATTAAGTAGTTATTAATGTTATGACACCATAACAAGTTATTAGTTAATAATAATTATAACGAATATATATTACAGATATACATTAGCTTTGTAATTAATTATATAATCAATACATAAATTACAATATATAATATTTATTTAATAGATACTTACCCCATCCTTTACTTCAGTATCAGCACCATGTGATAATAACACTTTCACAATCTCAATATGACCCCTCTCAGCTGACAAATGTAAAGGTGTTCGTCCATACTGTAGTAATAACAATCATTAGATACTTGTAATATCTTGTGTTTATGATAATAATAAAAATAGTTAATTAAGTAGTTATTAATGTTATGACATCATAACAGCTTATTACTTAATAATAATTAAAACAAATATATATTACAGATATACATTAGCTATGTAATTAATTGTATAATCAATACATAAATTACATAATATTTTTGTAATATTCACTTACCTCATCACATATACATAATACATGTGATACTAGAAATATTCATTTCAATATAATATCAAGTAGTTTGTTAATCAGTATTGATGATATTGAGTATGATACTGATATTTGATATTACACATAATACATGTGTTCATATTAGCTTCACATTTTATACAAATGCTGTTAAAAATTTGGGAATGATATGAAAATTTATATCCATTAATGGGTGTGACATATTAAAACAAGAATAATAAAAAACATTTTTAAAAATGAAAGAGTATGTAGGGATATATATCAAAACCGAAAAAGCCCAGAAACAAGATGGCTTTGGCAACAAAATGAAATACCACTTCCACATAATAATCGTACATAAGTATCACTTCTTTGTGTTTTGCCTTTTTTCTAGCTATACATACTTATGTAGGGTTGTTATGTGAAAGTGGTATTTCATTTTGTTGCCAAAGCCATCTTGTTTCTGGGCTTTTTCGGTTTTGATATATATCCCTACATACTCTCTCATTTTTTAAAATGTTTTTTTATTATTCTTGTTTGGATTCTATTTTTAAATAATTCAGGTAAACTGTTGATCAAATATGTGATGACTTTTGCCTTTACTTATGTAGGGTTGTTATGTGGAAGTGGTATTTCATTTTGTTGCCAAAGCCATCTTGTTCCTGTGCTTTTTCGGTTTTATATATCTCTACATACTCTTTCATTTTTTAAAATGTTTTTTATTATTCTTGTTTCGATTCTATTTTTAAAGTAAGTTTTTGATCAAATACGTAATCACTATTCTGTTTCATTTGCAGTACTGATATTTTCTGCAGGAACGATTCTATTTTTAAAGAATTCAGGTAAATTTTTGATCAAATACGTGATGACTCTTCTGTTTCATTCACAGTACTGATAATTTCTGCAGGAACGGTGTCCAGAAGGAGTCAGTACCCAAAATTTACTGCAATATTATAATTATTTGTTATTACAATTCCTACATCCTCTTTTATTTTTGAACATGTTTCTATATTATTCTTGTTTTGATTCTATTTTTAAATGAATCAGTATAATAACATATATCCCTACGTACTCTTTCATTTTTTAAATTGCTTTTTTATTATTTTCATATACAATGAATTAATGGCACAATTGTGATGAAATTACTTATCTGAGAGTGATCAACTAACACATTCATTTATACTAATGATTTGTACATGGACAGTTTCAGTATCACCTGGGTTTACAAATTTTGCTATTTGTGGAAGTGATGACATGTATAATACTTTATACAACTTATCTGTTTTGTAGAACACCATCTCCAAAATAATTCTCTTAAAATTAATGGGTATGTTTTAAAGGTCATGATTTATTTAAAATGGCGTCCTATCATAAGTAGGTTGCTGTAGTGGCTGAAAGTATTCGTTGTCTAGGTCAAGAAACAGAACAGTACGAAGTTTGTTCCCCTGAATTTAACTTAAAATATATTTGTATTTGTGCTACAACTACTTTAATAGCTCCAGAAACATAGAAATCTATTTTTATGAAAAAGAGGAATAATAATAATAGTGAATAATATGAAGATTTTGCCAGTTTTACTACTCGCCGGATCTCTACATTTAGTCATAAAATTACTCAGTATTATAAGCTTTATGTATATTTTAACTTATCTGTATATAATAGCAGAGATTTCAGCTTACTACTTGCAATTGAAATGCATCATGGGCGACAATTTTTTGTTTCGGGCCATCCCTACATAGAGAGTACTATCGTACTCTCTGATAACTGTGTGTGGATATGATAACTCACCCAACCATGTTTCTTATTAGTGTTAGCACCCTTGTTCAACAATATTTTACTTTCAAATACATCTTGATTCCTCACTGCTTTAAACAGATCATTATCCTATAGTAATAATTATATGAATATAGATATATAATTATTATCACATAACATAATACATACTAGTTTATACTGTTCCTCTTTTGTGAGTATTTTTGATGATTGTATTTCTAAATAATTATAAAAGATGAATATAACAAATGATATAGTATGTTACATGCTGAAGGATTTGTTTATCACTAGTCAGAACAATTTTTTTAATATTTATTTTGCAAGAAAAATTACCAGACACTTCATTACAGCAATCTTCATCAGTGGTATAGAATGGTTCACACAGTAAATACCTACATGTATTAGTGCATGCATGCATGCACACTAAACAAACACGTGTACACTAGGGCTGTGCAATTATTACATGGCAATTATCAATTATTTTTAAATTAAGAAAATCACGATTAAACATTTAATTGTAATAGTGCATGTTTCTCCAGTTGATATACATAAAAATCATGATACGTTTTCAGCTAAGAAGCACAACATATTAACATTCTCAGAGTCTAAGCATGCTCTCTTAGTGTTAATAACATGACCAGCAGTTGAGAAGAGTCTCTCTGAAGCCGTACTTGTTGCTAGAATACGTAACACCTTCTTAGCAATCTTTGCAATGGTGGGGAATCGACAGTGGTGTTCCTTCCACCATTTTAAAACAAGCGTGTCGTCAACAGCTGGAGATTCCTCATCAAGGTAACACTTTAGCTCTTGATCTGCTTTCTCATTGATTGAGAGTGGTCTGCCTTCGTCATGCTTATCAAACATATCTCCCAAAAATTGAGTTTTTCTTTTCTTCTTGGCAGATGGTTCTTGTCCATCAAGAACAAAATCATCACCTCCAGCAGGCTCATCTTCATTCGTGAGTGGCATGTTTGACTCTATGTCCCCTACAACAGCATCATGTAGAGCTTTCCTCTCAGAGTCACTTAAAAATGGCATACTTTTAAAGCGAGCATCAACAAAACATGCTTTGTTGAGCATATGTATGATTGAATCATTTTAGTATCGTGACTCAGATTTCATATTCTGGATTGCAACAGAGTCAGCAGGTTTAAATTCAAGTGCATTTTCAGTAAGATAGTAAAGAAGAGGACGAATTGCTGAACTGGTGACATAAGCTTCAGCTGACATTTGAGCAAGTTACCTGGCTTTAGCACTTGTCTAGCTCCTCTAAAATGTGGAGCTCTGCATCTTTAGGTAAAAGGTCAAGTCGCTTCTGGTCAACAAGAGTTGTGCAAATAGGTGACTGTTGCTATAAAATACACTCTGTCTACATCCTGGAGCAATTTGTGTTTATCTGTACCCAGTGCATCTTGTTTCTCTGATAGAACATGTGCTGCTCTTGATGACTTTCTAAAATATGTAACAAGACGAGAGCAGCAAGCAACAGCTGTTGAAATGTGAGAAGCTTTTAGTCCAGCTTTTACACACAAGTTTATTGTGTGTCCAAAACATCCCAGGCAATTCCAAAAAAGAACCTCAGTCACAGCTTTTTGGATATTGGCAGCATTATCAACTACGGCCCAAAATAAAATAGCTAGATCAAGATTCCAGTGTCATAAGACAGTCAGTCAGTAAAGCCTCTGCTAAATTCTCTGCAGTATGCTGGTCCGCTAAGGGCTTGTTCTGAAGTGTGAAGTGCACAAGGTCCCAATCATCAGTGATAGTATGGTATGCATGTGACACCCATGTATGCCTCATTAGCACGACTTGTCCAGCAATCAGTAGTGACAGCAAAAGAGCTGGTTTTACTTACTATTGAAGTGACTGTGTCCTTTACTTTAACGAAATGTTCAGGAAGGACTCTCTCTGTGAAGGTCTTTCGGTGTGGAATCTGGTAACGAGGCTCAAATTTTCCATCATATGCTTAAACTCTGATCCTAGCACCACACTTATAGGTAGCATATCTTTGGCTATAAAGTAGGCAACAGCATCAGTTAGCTCTTAGAACTTTTTGATGGAAGCTGGAAATTTTGTGATTAGGTTCAATGCTTCCGTGATTAATTGCTGGTTGCTATCTCTTGGTGTTACATTTTTCTGATTTCCTCCTCCGCTCATCTTCTTGCACAGCACAAATAACCTATACATGTGGCTGGAGCAAACAATAAAACAGTGATCAAAAAAGAAACGAGCAATGTCAGACTTACATGACTATGGTCTTTCACCCCTTCTTCCTCATGTTTAAAGCCAAAAAACTTCCAAACTAGGCTGGAAGAATTCTTTGGCACTACCAAACCAGCTTCTTTGACTAGATGATCACAAACCTCTGAGGAGATGGGGGAGTCAGAGGTTCCAACTGCCATTGTCTTCTACAAAACAGCATCGATCACGCAAATCAGGTGTGTGTGGGTGTAAATTGCTAATGCGCATGTATGCGATTGTATCTTCTTAATCAATTAATTACAATAATCGATATAATCGCACACCACTAATGTACACATAATTAAAAAATAATGATAACAGATATGTTGAATTATATGATTGAGGAGTGGTATCATAGTATAAAATAGATGAGCTTCTTTCTGATTTAGTGGATCACAAGCACTAAACAGGCCAGCAGAAATATATATTTACAATTATATTATATTATACAACACTTTTACAGAAACAATATAATTAGTATTTACATACATCAATATGACATCATGTACTAACAGGTAAACTCTGGATGAGAGGTAGAAACAACACAAAATAATATATATTATAACATCATACCTTCATGAAACCAGGAAAGATGTCTGATTTTATAAGCTAAGCATTTGACATTGCTTACATCACAGCAGAGTATTTCCTCATGTTCACTAATTAGATGGCAAAGATGGAATGAGGAATTCGTACATCCTTCTATTGTACATCTAAACCCTTCCTGTGTAGAAGCTAGAGAATCAGTCCAGCCAAACTTGTGGACAATTGATTCTATACCTTGATGAATCATACGACGGATATTGAAGCAGTTACGAGGTGGACCGAAGTAGCGTATAGTTAATGATTTGACCTGGTCTAGTAAATGTAGAGCACCACCGAAATGTTGACACCTCAGGACAACTTTGTTACGATAAACATCATTGACCAACTGAAATTGAGTTGGAGAAACATTCCCCATGAGAAAGATTACAAGTGATGTGAAGAGACCATTAGGAATCAATTCACCATCCCATGTTAGATATAGAGGCTCAATAGCATCACTACTATCTTCAAATGGATCATTGATTATATCCAGGACACATGGAATGAAATATCTTGTGTCATTTGGGATCTGTGATATGATTAGTAAGCCTTCCATTAGCTTTACGAAATCATCACAAGAGAAAACATCCTCCTCGAATTCCATGGTGTCTAGTAACTCTCGTTTGAAGATTCCTTTTGTTTTAAGGCTCTTAATTGTAGCATCGTCATAGCGATCATCTCCAAACGAAACAGCAATTATCTGCGATAGCATATCAAATAGCACTTGTGGGTCAAGAAACACCACATGAGATAGAATACCAGGGAAATGGAGATAAATGGACAGATTATGGAAGTACCATAAAGCAGTCAGTACCTCCTTACGTTGCATACCAACTGACTTTCCAATCTCAACACATTCATCAAGGCTTATCATTCTTCGACCTTTTGTTTTGGATTTTAGCTCTACCTGGAAGAAGAACCATCGTGCAGGAACTTCTGCTGTAATATAGGATTGACCTGTAATACGTCGGATTCTTTCGGCAATCTCTTCTTCATTTCTACCTCTACCCATACTGTTAACTGGAAAGATGATATCTTTACCTTCAATGTAGTCATATCTGACATCTTCATAATTCTGAAGCTCATTATGAAGACGCTCATTCTTTTCATCAAGGCTCTCTTTAAGCTCATTATTTTTTTGAAGCCTTTCATATTCATCATAGCAAGTACCAATGACTATAAAGTGTGGCCTTCCATGCTTTTGTACTCCTTCAAAGAGTGGAGGATGAAGCTGAGATTTGCAACGAAAAAAGCTCTGTGTAAGCTGCACAGTGCTCATCTGTCTTTTCTCACCTTCACCAACTTTTCTTCCATGCACTGAATAGAAGAAATTTGCAGCATCATCAAGCTTTTCATCAAGCCTAAAAAGAACCATATTAAGAGAATGATAACGAAGTAGTGCTGGAGCAATATCTAGGAAAGCAGCCTGACCTCCTAAGTCAACACCATACATCATATGAGTGTTATACAACTCATCAGATTTCTGTACTTCAGTAATCAATCGAAGAAGCTCTTCATTTAGAGTAGAAGGATCAGTAGATAGAGATGCATGTGGCTTCTTTTTTGGCATTACTTGTGATGTAAGTAATGGCTGCTCTTTGGACTCTTTTACTTCAGAAATTGACTGCAGCTGTTTTTTATTTTGAGAATGGTCGGTGGGCAGAGAGTCGTGAGGCTTCTTCTTTGGAGTCCTTAGTAAGGAGAATAATGACTTCCATTTAGACACTTTCACTTTCGACATTGATTTTAGCTGTTCTTTATCTTGAGAATGGTCAGTAGGCAGAGAGTCAGGAGGCGGCTTCTTCGTTGGCGTTGCTAGCAATGTGAGCAATGGCTTCTCTGTGGACTCTTTTACTTCAGAAATTGACTGCAGCTGTTCTTTATTTTGAGAATGGTCAGTGGGCAGAGAATCGTGAGGCTTCTTCTCTTGTGTCATTTGTGATGTGAGTGGTGTCTGGTCAACAGATTTTATTTCTTCTTGTGAGGTACTCTTCATTTGATCTTCATTCGATTCTTGTAATTCTTGAGGTTCAGTTTTATGATTTTGGGTTCGAACACTGTACTTTATGGCCTGAAGGAATTTGATTTTCATGGTCTCAGGATCTGCTGATGTCCAAAAGCAGCTTTCATCAGACATGATAACGTGGCCTTCATCATCATGTTTCTCTTTACTAACCAAACGTACCTCAGGAGATTTAGCAACGGGAGTGCTGTGATGTTCAGTGACTGGTTTCTTTCTCAATAGCAGATTTAATAAGGACGTCTTGCCAACCCCTGATGCGCCAAAGAGTGCGAAGCTTGTCCACTTCACACTGACGAATCCTTTCTTTTGGGCATTCTCCAGTATTTGTAAAAGCTCTGTATAATAAAACATAATTATAAGATGATATGTTTCTGTTAAAAATAAAATATTAAATTTTTTCCTTCACTTAATATGAATCATCTTCAGCTCAGTATAAAATATTTGATTAAATGCAAAACTACAAATGACATTAATATTGTTAATAATAGTTGTTTAATCTACTACTAACAATACAAGAGATAATTATTACATCCAATTTAGTATCATCACTTGTGGAAAATCAAACAATACTGAAATATTACTTATATTATCACCTTGTGGAGTCGGTTCACTCTCTATTGCTCCTTTTATGTGTGGTGCAATCTAAGTAACAAAAATGTAATTATAATTATATGTTCACTAACATCAAAATACAAACATACCGTATTCTGTATTTTACTATATACAAAACGATTTTCAATATCTCTGAGACTCAATACTTTGCAAATCTTTAAATCTGCAAGGCAAGTCAGCTGTTCCCTTGTTAACTCAAACCTGCTGAGGTAGTCTTCTGCACAGTAACAGAATACTAAGAGAAGAGAACCTGGTAAAGCAGCTAGTAGAGGGACTGATAATTCATTACAGCCTAACGTGTAACAGAGTGACTTGTGCAGACTGGATATATTTGAGAGCTTCATTTTATAATAGTCTGTTTCATCAACTTGAAGAATAAAAGTGCTGTCACTCTCTGCATTAAACAAGATTCCTGGAAACTCCTTCAAATGATGACGGTTACGATAATTGTCAAAAAGATGACAATATTCCATCCACTTTATCTCTAGCTCGGGATATAAGCAATTCAAGAATACTTCTGAAATAACAGCTACTGGCTTGAAATTGAACCAAGACACACGTATATTCTTGAAATAATAATTTAAATCATCAACATCTGTGATATCTTGTGGTACAGGAAGCCCTAGCTGATTTTGCAACAATCTAACTACATCATCGATCACTATTGGTATCCTTCTCTGTCGATCATACCAATATCCATTGATTTCTCGGTAAAGATTTTCCATTGTTAACAAATAACAAGTACTAAATACCTCTACGACTTCCTCAGTTTGTGCTAGTAATGTAGGATCAACCTCACAATTTGTTTTCAATAGGGTAGATAATCTCGGAGAATCTCGTTGTAGTAGAATGAACTTTGGGTCGTATCGTTTTCTCATTTGCAAATACCTCCTTTCCTGCCTCCAGTCATGTTTCTCATCTTCTTCAGTGTCAATATCTGCAGAATAAACAGGAGGAAAATAAACATTCACATCAACTCTATAGACAAGTAAACTGTAATCTCATTCCTTAGATTCATCTATTTGTTACACTAGTTAAATGCCAAAAGCTACATTTTTTAATGACAGACAACTAGCTGATTACCAAAGAAGGTGACAATGATGTAGCCACACCCAAGCACACATGGGCCTATGGTTCATCTCTTGATTAATTGACTTTAAATTATCAAAAACCATGTAATTAACGTTAAAATGTGACAATCAAATATGCCTTCCATAAATATTTCTCTTGTTCAATAAATATCGAAACCTTGCTATACTATATACAAAAAACAAAACTACATAGTTATAGTTTTGTATATGTGATGTTGGGTTGCTTGACTTGCAGTAAACAGCCCAACCAGTGTGTGAACAGTGTTTATATATGCTACCAGGGGCGGGTCTACAGGGGGGGGCAGGGAGGGCAAATACCCCCCCTAAGTTTTTACTTGTATGTAAATTTATTTGAAAATTATAAAAAATAAATTTTTGTCATACATGACATGAAGGGTGGAGTTAGTTTACACAACTATAACAACTGGTCAATCTATTATTGCGCATAGCCTAAATTAAGTTACCACACCCCTTATGAATAATTAATTATCCACAAATTTTTTACGCTGCGCTTTGCGCGTCGAGTTCGCCCTACCTTACACAATTTCTAGACCCGCCCCTGTATGATACCAGTACACAAAAAAGTAGCAAATATTTATCACCTTGTTCCTCCATAGAGACATTTTGGCAAAATGGCTTCTCTTCTATATATTCTGGTTGGTTCAACTGCATAAAGAGAACATTTAATCACAATACTGATGTGTGTTATATCAAACTTTGGAAGCATTATTTTTATCTCCCACAGTTGAGAGGGTTGGTCAATTAATGGGTGAGGTGAGATATTAAATATTTCCATATTCTATAGCACCAAAGAGGACATTATAGCCTATAGTATAATACAGTAGAATGGAGACAAAATATTGGTATTATTTGCAGTTAAGTTGCAAATGAGAATTTTTTTACACCATAAATAACTTCAACAAAACACACAATGACAGAATTTGAGATAAATCTCTTACCTTGTCATCTGTTTCTCTCTTGATGATTATAAACCCTCCAATGGTAACAGAAACTACTTTCTCGTTTCTCAAATCCTCTTCGTTATCCTTTACTAGTCTTATCAATGCTTCATGAAGATGAAGGGGAGCGTAGCAGATCACGATAATGGAGTTCCCTTCGTTCACTACCTTCACCATCACATGTCTAGCGTTGTCATGAAAAGCTTTTCTGAGTAAACTTTGTATATCACTCAGTGTTGTCTTATCACCTTCCCATTCTAAAACGAACTTCACTTGCTCTGATTTTAGAAGATTTTTATGCGAATGCTTCATAAAATCCTGACCATATATATGTTGTGTTTGGATCGTCTCACAGAATTCATCAATTGATTTGTTGAATTCCTCGATGAGACTGATTGCATCTTGTAGGTCAAACTCTTTGGCAACAGCTTCAAGCCGTTTTGTGTTCGTTAAAGATGTGTTATCACTGACAATTCTCATTGCATCGATAAGTGATTCTGCAGCTTCAGTATCCTTCCTTAACTCCTGGTAAAGACTCAGAAAATATTTCAAGTCATCTAAAGAGACAGGTTTGTTTTTAAGAATCTTAGTCACTTTACTGATGAGTATACAAAGTTCTCCCCTCTTTTCTTCAAACTCAGGATGGTACTTCTCAGATATCTTGTAATGAGCTACACTATCATCATGCTATAGAAACATTGTAATACGTTACAGAAGATCAATTAGTTATAATTATACTTCATTATCACAGCATATTTCACATTTTATTATCACAGAATGAATAGTAATGTAATATTGATTTAGCTGAAAGTAGTGGATTTTTTGGAATTACATATTCATATAGATCTCCTCTATAGTAGTAGTACAGGTAGTTTCCTCTCTTGTGCAATATATTTTTCTTCATATGTTTTTTGTAACATCATGAAATACATGTAAGATAGGAATATATCAACACAACTGTTCACTAGCAGTTGATAGTATTTGCTTAATCTGTACTGTGCCCTTGGCTTCAATTTTGAAGTCAATTATAAATATAATTATCAAGTGACTCATCGATATTTAATAATTTTGCTATAATTATTATAACACAATATTTTTTTATTAGTATAATGTCAATTTTGTTGATTTAAAAGCTTATATACGTAAAACATTACCAATCTGGGTTCTTTGGAGGGAAGAGAAGGAGGTACATCATCTTGTGTATGTGAGACATCTATGATAAATAAAATGAGCTTCATTAATTATCATAATAATTATAAATTATGTGTGATAATTATAATTTTTTAAAAGTAATTAAATTTTTGTGGCTCAGAGGGCCAGCCCAAGAATTGCTTTCCACGCGTTTAATTATAATTCTTATATTTGGTCGTGTCATATGCACATTGCATACATAGTTAAGGAAGTTGCATCATTCTATATCCGAGGATTCGGTCATTTAATGAGCATAGTATGTAATCAGGGTGAGGGGTAAATGCCCTTGGGCCCCCACCTGATGTTTTAATTATAGGGGCCACCAAAGCTTTGAAAGAAATGAATTTAAGCAAATGTTACACAAAGCAATGGCCCAAACTTGTATGACTAAATCAATAGTTAGCTGAAAACGTTCAGCTCTGTATAATTACTACACACCCAATACATCAATAAGAATACAAAATAATTGACCAAATTTATTATAAATAATTAATTAGCACAAAAATGTTTTACCCTTTGTGTGAAACTTTTATTCAGAGTCAACAATTTGTTTTCCGCCCGGGAGCCCTTTGCTACCTCTCAGCGACCTTGCATGTCATAGAAATGCACGCTAAAGCAAAAGGAAGTTAAGCTGCTTGAATTCATGTAGTTTATGTAGATACTGGAACTAAGCTGCCCTAGTTGCTGAAATATATTTCTAAAGTTCTACAACAACCTTTAATGGTGCGTAATAATATGCATGCTCGAGTTCTACAGACCAGGAGGAAGAAAGAAAGCTGCTTGATATGTAGCTTAAATAGAAACTGGAACTAATAGCTAGCTATTCTACTTGAAATATATTCCTAAAGTTCTACAAGATCCCTTTAAAAAGTAAGGAGAGTAGGTAATCAAAATAATAACTATAATAGTTTGATGTGTTTCAGGCATGATAAAGTCAGCCATGATTAATGAATGCTAGACACCACAAACCAATCATAAGGATATTTTATCTCTATATATCTTGTTATTTGTAAGATCTATTGCGTATAAGATTACACCATCAATGGCTTAGAGCTCAGTAGAGCATGGAAGAATCAAACATTAACTTAAGTGTTTATAACGAAGCATAAAATTTCTTTTTTTTGCTATAAATCAATTGAGGTTTCATGTGCAGGACAGTTATTATGGCCTGTATGATTGCTTTCCCATTGGTTCGAACTATATGTATTAACATTGTTATGTCACTTATGTATATGCTGTCTATGTAGTTAAAGAAGTTACATATACTTTTCACTGATTCTAATACATTTTCTCACAAGAATTTTTGAGTAAAATATTATATCAGGTGATAACTAGTGTGTGAAAATTACACATTTAAGCACAATGGCCATTCAGTTTTGATATGCACAACAGTTTTCACAATGACAGTACAGAACCCTCATGAGCATATTTGCACAGGCTCTTGTGAGTAATGAAAAGTATAGCCTCAAGATGAGGGTAGTTACCTCCCTGTATGCAAAGGAGCTAAACTAGGGAATGAAACATAACAATGTCTCAGAAATTAAAAGAATTTATCTTAGTTATACAGTATTCATCTGTTGTAAAGATCACACTCATATATCAGGTAAAACTAAAGTGTTATTTATGCATGTGATCTTGACAACCAAGAAAATGTCTGCTCACAAGTGTCTGTATTAACCTGTTGAAATATTATTGTTAACAACAGGTGGCAATACATGTACATACCTTTGGAGTATCATCAAAGTCATTTAGGTACCAGTTACGTTTGCACCATGCACTGATCTACATGTATGTGATCTTGAAAGTGTATCACACATTGCTGCAATATCCTGAGCTAATTTTGTTAGCATATTCCTTACAGGATTGTTAGCAAATGTCCTAACCATATATACATAAGTACTCTTGACATTGGTGTCAAAATTTAAAATGTAATTTAACAGGTCAGTTCCTGCACTGTAAATATTAATAGAAAGCTATATATATATCTATTATTAATTATTTTTGTTTGCCCTTGCCAAAGTCCATGTGTTACACATGTAAACTTGAGATTCGAGTTTGTTTTTGTAGCATTTATTTGCTATTTCACAAAGGATATTTGTTCATAGCTGTTCATTACAATCCTTATTTGGTTACATGAATTTCAATACAAAACTAATAATCAATTACTGATCTCTTTTCTTGCTAGGAAATGTTTAAATGTAGTAATTTATTTCTTTTGATCTTGAGCTTGTATAAAGTACATGTCATAATAAAGAATGGTAATAAAAGGAATACAAAGTAATTCAAATATTATAGAATGTAAATCCATCACTGGATGACTATAACAGTGGAGTTCTGCCAGACACTTGACACTTCGTTTAGAGTGGGAGGGACTGGCTACAAGAGACTAAAGTCTGGTTCAGAATATGAGGCAAAGCCTAGCGTTGCGTTTGTTGTGTTGTGATAACATTATGAAAACTGATTGATGAAACGCAACGCAGCTGATGCAAGACAGAATCAGATCCTATATTTGCGTTAAGTTGCTTTGCATTTGACGGCAATGATGGAAGCATATCTTGTCTACAAAACAATGCATTGACGTGACACAAGGCTTTGTGTCATATTCTGAACCAAGCTTGAGTCTATGAAGCTACCTATCATTACTCTGTATCTATACATACCATGTCTTCTTTTGCGGGAGGATCTGTCATGTTCATCTGCTGTATAAATCTCAGATACTGAATTTGTCTCAAGGACATCTAGAAGACGTACAAATAGTTATATAGTTATGTACTCTTGATGACATAGTTCAACAACAAAGTTTACTTCTAATGGTCACTCGTATATAACTGCAGGGGTGTGGAAACATTGAGCAAGCTGGCAGACATTTTGACTTATTTTCATCACTCTTGTCCTGCTCCTTATATACTTTATATACAGTTGAGTTTCAATTTACCATGCACACATTCACTACATTTATTGGAGAATGTCCTACACTGTAAAAATTAAAGGTTATTTTAATGTCCAGTTGGTTACAGGAGTTTCAGTGCAACTATATTTTCCTTAATGCTGGTTTGTTTTTCCTGCTAGGCAATATTTACAAGTACTAGTTTCGGGACTAGTATATAAGTACATGTCATAATAAAGAATATCAACAAAATTGAACACCAGTACAATGTATACAGCATAGTATTATAATATGTATAGCCTGTGGTGTATTCTAATCATACACATTCTAACACTTCTGAAACAACAGATTAATGGTGCTTACTTTCAGAATAATTACTATGTACACAAATTTATACATACAATAACAAATAATATCCGTTGTTTTTAAATTAATGTACTTTATATACTAGTTCATATCGATATATAGTAGTCACAACAGTATATTATTAATATTGAAACTCATGTAGCCGGTTAAAATAATTATTGATTTTTACAGTGTACATGACTGGCTGTTTCCACATCACTCTCTCACTATAAAAATTAAATAGTTATTTTCTCATTTGGTTACGTGTGTAATATTAAATATGCGGCTGATATCAATCACTCATTTTTTTTTTGCTAGGTAATGTTTACAAGTAGTAATACATTTCATTTGTTTTTAATCTATATTGACTAATATATAAAGTACATGTCATAATGGAAACAAAAGCAATACAAGGTACTTTAAACATAATTATAGGAAATAAAAACCCATAGTGAATATATATATGTTCTAACTTCTCAAATATTTGTGGCTATTATGTAAGTGCAAATTTAATTAATCTGAAATGAGTAAGTAACATCCACTGGTTATACTATGCATTAATGTCTTCTTCATTATGACATGTACTTTATATACTAGTCAATACAGATCAAGATCAAATGAAACTAGTACTTGTAAATATTACCTACCAGGAAAAACAGATCAGCATTGAAGTTAAAATAACCTATTACTTTTTCCACGCCAACAAGCTACATTCAAATGCTATGTACTCTTCTTGTGAGAACAAGGACATGAATACTATCATCCTAACCCTGTACCATTCTTGTGAGAACAAGCACATGAATACTATCATCCTAACCTTGTCCTTACATAAATTACCACAGTACATAAAGGTAGAGGAAACTGTAATTGAATCCACACAATATATGAGCAGAATCAATGAAATATATATTATTATTTATACCACAGATCAAAGATTTTTCATGCTAAACATTTCATAGTCTTTATTTCTTTAATAATTATTTCAAGGTCATTACTACTGTGGATAGAAGGCTGTAGTTAACAGTGAAAATTATATAATATTATATGTGGATGCATGATATACACATAAATAATATAATATTATGTGGATACATGATATACGTAATATGATACATGATACACATAATATTATATGTGGATACATGATATACGTATAGGTTATGTCTTCCCACCAGTGCAGTACCAGGTTTATAATCACCATAGGAGCAAGCCAATATATTTTATGACTTCAAAGTCATGTTTATACAGCTTAATGAACTCCTTCTATATAATATTTCATGTTTCATGTCACATCTAAAACTTCAAAATGAATGTATCTGGCAATCAACAAATTATTGAAATTTCTTGATGCAAACCTGCAACCTCATAATTTAATTTACCAAGAAACACCACTGTAGCGAGTACAAAGGTGATGACTATATATATTATGCGCTGTGATCATTATAATAGGTACAAAGTTTTTGTTATGGAATCAGCATGCATGTAGGCACAAGCTTCACGACTGCTTAAATTTATACTATTCTTTGCTACTGTACTTCCAATTGAATGAGTTATTTTAACAATTTTGTTTTTGCAGTGAGAGATCAATTTGACCTGTGCACCATCTTAACTGTCTCATACTTATATCATATCTATACATACCATGAGTTTGAAAAGATCTCTCATATTCGTCTGCTATATACATCTCAGCAACAGACTTTGTCCTGAGGGCATATAGTAGTTGTCTTCTGCTCGGTTTAGAACTAGTACGCAACCACAGACCGAACATGGCTCTTCTGCAGTCATCAACATTTCTACCATTCTGTTTTCCAATTTCCTCCAGGTCATTATCTTCAAGGCCTAACTGGATGCCTAAGTTATACCACTTAGGAGTTCTAACAGATTCTTGGAGTTCAGCGAGTTTCGGGCGATCGTCCATGTTTGAGACGCCTTGAAACAAATTTAAGGTGTGGCTGAAATACGCATCATCGTCAAAGTGGTATTTAGTCACTTATCTCTTTGTTGATTCTTGTATAATAGTATAGTAGTATATCTTTGTGGATTGTAAGATTAGCTAATTCTGTAAAATTCTCAGTCTTTTTATAGTACAATAATTTATGTTTATGAACAACGCCAATGTATATAGATGTTGACATTAAATTATATAATATATTTCATTAATGGTTGATCATAGTTCTCTGAAAATCTTCATGTCTCTTTCTTAAAAATCAAGTCTTTGATGTATGAGATTCTTGATTGACTGTATTTTTCCATTTAATTTTGTATCACAACTCATTCCACACATCACAGAAGATATTCAGTTATCTGATATACTATCTCTTTGATCTCTGTAGCTAGCGCTCAATACTCCAAACAGTGAAGAACCATTTCTAATATAAATAGGATATGGATTCATACATTTAAACTCCTGTAATGCTTGTGGTATGTCTAGATTGTGAAGCTTAGTCTCTTTGGACACAACTGAAAGCAATATTACGTAAGATCAGAAAGTGACTATAGGGTGAGATAATCAATTATAATCAACTATAATGAAATATTACTTACAGACACAGACAGGTAGAGACACAAAGACACACACACACAAACACATACACAGATAAAACATGTTCTTATCATGATTATAATAATACTAACTTGTAATACGAAGTCTAGAACTAAAGTATATGTTAAACCCCATGTAAGTGTGGTGTATTCACTCAGAGGCAGAGCTGAGGAGTGGCTACACCACACTTACATGAGTTTAACACATTTAGACTCTTTGCTGCACACTCTGATTTGTGTAAATACATAAAAGCAATCTTAACTAACCATAAACTGTATTCAGTTTATATATTGAAACCTTTCAGTTGAAGTGGTTGACAAAATGTAATAGCTTTTGTAGTATAGGAAGAATATACTACATCTAGTTGCCATGGCATTGAGCATTGAAGTCTAATACATATATGTACGTTGTCTGTGTATGTATACATGTATGTCTATGTATGTATATATTATATGGTAGGAGATTGGATGGTTTGATGAAAAGAAGATTCTGCATGAGCCTTGACAACTAGACTGAAGATGCAGTATAAGTACAAGGAGTGAGTTAATATGAATAGATATTATACATACATAACATACATACATACATAAACGTACATATACACATCCATACATAGATGCACAACATGCATATACATATATAGTTACTACATACAAAAATACATATATACATACAACATACATTTATGCATACATACATACATACATACATACATACATACGTATGAACATATATATATACGTACATACATACATAAGTGTACGCATGTACATACATACAAATTAGTACTAATATCATTATAATTATATATTTCTCTTCAGGCTACAGGGACACGACTAGAAGTGAGAATATAAAATTGATAACTAAATATCACTCTCTCGTCCTCCTCTTTTTCCACCTCTTCCTCTGCTTCCTCCTCCTCTACCACTTCATCCTCCTCATAGCTTGTTGTTGATTCTATTGAGAATATTCGTACTGTTAATTCATTAAACTTACAAGAAAGGTTTTTCATTTTATACAAAGTCCAGTCTACTCACAGGTGAAAGACATTATTTCATTATACTGTTAATTAGAAACCTTCATATACCTTTACATACTTACATACATACATACATACATACACACATACACACATACGTACATACATACATACATACATACATACATACATACATACATACATGCATACATACATACATACATACATGCATACATACATACATACATACATACATACATACATACATACATTCATACAATATACATGCATGCATACATACATGCATACATACATGCATGCATATATTCATATGGACAAAGTACATATATACAGACAGACACCACACATGCGTACATATTGACATACACATAGATAAATGCATTTATTTTCACAGGAGTGCATGGTATGCTAGAAGGAGTGGCTTATGGTATATCACAGGGTTATATATATTTTTTAGATATGTGATAGCATTTCGTTTTGGAGCCTTTCTTGTTACTTTTCACGAAGATCATATCCTCCATGTTGAAGTTCAAGATGTATTCAGAGTTCTCTTTGCTCTGGTATTTGGAGCTCTTGCTGTTGGACAAGCTAGTGCCTTTGCTCCTAATTATACTAAAGCTAAGCTATCAACATATCGTATATTCTCACTACTGGATAGGAAACCAATCTTTGATAATTATTCAACTGATGGAAAAGAACTGGTGAGATTATAATATACATGTACATATATACATACATACATACATACATACAACATACATAATTATATATATACATACATATATACATGTAGTTACATACATACGTACATATGTATATACATACATACATTCATACATACATACATACATACATACATACATACATACATACATACAATGTATATACACACATACATGCATACATACATACATATGTACTAGTGACATACATATATGCATACATAAATACATACGTACTTATATAGGATGATGTAACAGGAATGATATCATTGAACTAGTCCAGATGTTAATGTATTACAAGATTTATCAATATCAGTTAAACCAGGACAAACTAGTAGGTCCATCAGGCTGCAGTAAAAGTACTGTAGTCTCTCTTATTGAAAGATTCTATGATCCATTAAACGGTGGAGTCCTCTTAGATGATGTTGATATACGAGAACTCAATATTCGTTGGTTAAAGACTCAATTATTTATTGTATCTCAAGAACCTATTCTATTTGATACTAGTATATCTGATAATATAAGATAAGGTGCTAATCATCGTGAGGTATCTGATGAAGAGATTATTGATTCTGCAAAGGCTGCTAATATTCATGATTTTATACAATCATTACCACAGGTATGTGTACATGTATATATTAGTATTTGTTCCTTCTGTTCATATCTATTTATGTGTTCATGCCATCTATCTATCTATGTGTTAATACCATCTATTTATCTATGTAAGTACGAAATTTTATGTATTTGTCATTACGTCCACACCCATTCATCCATCCATCCATTCATCCATCCTTCTATCTTACCATCCATCCACTCATCCATCCATCCAACCATGTATCCATCATCCATTTATACACCCATCCATCCATCCAATCATCCATTGTTTCATCTACCTATTCATTCATCTATTCATTCATCTATTCATCTACCTATTCATTCATTCATCTATCCATCCATTCATTCAGGGTTATAGTACTAATGCTGGTGATAAAGGCACTCAGTTAAGTGGAGGACAGAAATGAAATATTGCCATAGCCCGTGCTCTGATCAGAAACCCTAAAATACTTCTTCTAGATGAACCAACATCAGCCCTAGATAGTGAGAGTGAGATAATAGTCCAGGAGATTCTTGATAAAGCTAGGGAGGGTCGTACTAGTATAGTAATAGCTCATAGGTTATCTACTGTGTACATTGCTGATTGTATTGTGGTAATAGCTAATGGTAGTGTTGTTGAGAAGGGTACACATACTGAACTATTAGCTAAGGGAGGTGTATATTATCAATTACATCAACATCAACACTTGACTGATAGGAGATGACTCTGAGGAGAAATTACAATTTGGGAACTTTTGAACACTTCAACTATTTTACTTGCTGATGTTATCACTTCATTAATTTTTTGCATAATTGTTTGAGAAAGAAATTATTTTTATGGCCCGTAGGGCCATCCGGTTCGATGTATGTTTCTTGTGTCACTTACGCGGGTATGCGTTATACACGTAGTTAAGGAAGTAACGTAATTCTCAGGGGGCTAAGCTCGGGCAATTAATGGGCGTGGCGAGTAATAGAACGCGCGCTCAAGTTGTATATAGAGCAGAGAAAAAAAAGCTGTAGCTAGAAACTGGAACTAATAGCTGTCTATTCTTCCTGAAATATGTTCTAGAAGGTCTTTAAAGGTAAGGAAAGTAGATAATCAAATAATAACTATAGTAGGCTGTTGTGTTGATAAAGTTAGCCATGATTACTGAATGCTGGACACCACAAAGCAATTATTGGGAAGTTTTTCTTTCTCTATATACACTTGTTTTATATTAACTACTACTCTTTTTAATTCTTGATCTGATCATAATATCACTACTAATGATGATGTTATTGAGCTACTACTAACTAATGTTGATCCAAACATACAAAATACATTGGAAGTAACAGCTGTTTATAATAACTGCCACTATAGTTTAATGGAACAGTGCTCCCTACACTCAATATATAATTTAATAGAACGGTGGTCCCTATACTCTATAAATAGTTTAATGGAACAGTGGTCACTAGACTCTATGTACGGTTTAATGGAACAGTGGTCCCTAGACTCTATATATAGGAACAGTGGTCCCTATACTCTATATAATGGAACAGTGGTCCATAGACTCTATATATAGGAACAGTGGTCCCTATACTTTATATATAGTTTAATGGAACAGTGGTCCCTAGACTCTATGTATAGTTTAATGGAACAGTGGTCCCTAGACTCTATATATAGGAACAGTGGTCCCCATACTCTATATATAGTTTAATGGAACAGTGGTCCCTATACTCTATATATAGTTTAATGGAACAGTGGTCCCTATACTGTATATATAGTTTAATGTAACAGTGGTCCCTATCCTCTAATTTTCAGTGGAACCAGTAATATACTGTGGTTCATAGAGATCCTGGTTTGATGATCTTGAGATAGTATTAGCATATAGCTAGTATAGTTATCCTTAACGTTACTTAAGGTTTTAACTTGTGTATAGTATATGGTATATTAAATAACAAAAGTTTCATGCATGTGTCTAAAAATATTATTTTATATTTAAAAATAAACAATTCTATTATTTAATATAAAAAAAAAAAACATCTTAAAGTAAATATTACTATTATAAGTTATTTTCTTAACTTCTTTTCTTCTCTTTCCAATATTTCAATTAATTTTCGTTTACGATCTTCAGATACATGTAAGTAATATGGTGGATAACATGCCAGCTCTAGAGGTGAGCGTCCCCACTGTGTTATAATAAATTTATATGTAATAATTGTGTTATGCAAGTAATTACTAATTTAATTATTATCATAATCATTATAATAATTATTATTATCATAATATATCTTAAGATAACTATAGTTTGTGGATACTAATTATATCATATTTTTATTGAATTCAACAAATCACTATTATTAATACACATATCATGATTACTATGAACATGAGATTATTATAATTAATATCACCAAATTGAATATATCTAATATTTGATTCCACAAACAATAGTTATCTTAAGATACTAATACTATTATAATGAATTATCAAATATCAGTTATACAATGGAACCTATATTACCATTAGGACACACATCACTGATTATTATAATAGCTTTTACAAGAATTAGAAAAAAATTTATTAATTAAATATGTGATCTCATTTTGAGACATCTGAATGATGTTGTATTATAATCATATCATTTGTAATATAATTTAATATTATTGAGTAAACATGGACCAATCATAATATTTACTTACCATATCCTTTACATGAATATCAGCACCATGTGATATTAATGCATTCACAATATCAACATGATCCCTCTTAGATGACAAATGTAAAGGTGTTTGTTGATTCTGTAGTAATAGCAATCATTAGATACTTGTAATATCTTGTGTTTATAATAACAATAATAGTTAATTAAGTAGTTATTAATATTATGACATCATAACAGGTTATTAGCTAATAATAATTATAACAAATATGGACATTAGCTATGTAATTAATTATTATAATCAATAATAATTATTATAGCACATAATAGTTATTTAATAATTACTTACCCTATCCTTTGCATGAATATCAGCACCATGAGACAATAACACCTTCACAATATCAGCATGTCCGTTGAGAGATGACAAATGCAAAGGTGTTAGTCCATCCTGTAGTAATAACAATCATTAGATACTTGTAATATCTTGTGTTTATGATGATAATAACAATAGTTACCCTCGCCGCATAGAGTAGGCGGAAGGGTACGGTAATCGTTTTGTCTGTGTGTCTGTGTGTGTGTTAGCAATTTTTCTGGAAAAATAAAAACATTGACATTTCAAAAGGGGTACTGGTAGACTTCAAATTATACAAGGAAAAAAAATAACGTAGGAATTCTTCTTAAACCTTTCGGTTATAAAGTTATCACAATGTTTATAACTCACGGTTACTGTTTCCAGACTTGAGAAGACTCGTGGAGGCATCTGGACACCTCAAAACATAACTACTCCTGTATCATGACTATCGCTAGCAAAGCACTACATAAAAGCAAACAAAATTTTGGTAGTGGTTGCTACAACATCGAGTACTGGCTCCAAGCATTCTCCATTACTTTCAAACTCCGCCTATTTCAATTTTTCAAAGTCATGTGCTGTGCACGTTACTCGAACGTCAGCAGTTTTGAGGACCTGTCTATGCTGTCTTTGTGGAATTGAGGATCTTTCTTTCTTCTTTCAGATAATACAGAGACTAAAATGTAAGACTCATAGTATAGACAAGGAAGAGACTAGTATAATCATACTAAAATCTTTCAGTTATAAAGTAATAAGTAGTGACATGTTAGTTTATATAATATATATATTATATAATTATATATATATATAAATTATCTATTATAATATTATTATAAAAACTAACATGCCAGTACGGTTTTATAACTTAATATGTTTTATACACAAACTAAACAATCTGAAGTAAACATTCTCATTATTATATGACCATACAAACGAGCAATGATAATTATAATCTTTTGGCATATTATATTTCGAAAAAAATTATAGTTTGTATTACCTTGCCACGTAGCCGAGGGTCCCGTCCCGACGGCGCTCGTTAATTAAGTAGTTATTAATATTATGACATTATAACAGGTTATTAGTTAATAATAAATAAAACAAATATATATTACAGATATACATTAGCTATGTAATTAATTATATAATCAATACATAAATTATAATACATAATATTTATTTAATATTTACTTACCCGATCCTTTACATGAATATCAGCACCATGTGATAATAACGCATTCAAAATATCGACATGACCACACTTAGATGACAAATATAAAGGAGTTAGTCCATCCTGTAGTAATAACAATCATTAGATACTTGTAATATCTTGTGTTTATGATGATAATAACAATAGTTAATTAAGTAGTTATTAATATTATGACATCACACAGGTCATTAGTTAATAACAAATATATATTACAGATATACATTAGCTATGTAATTAACTATATAATCAATACATAAATTATAATACATAATATTTATTTATTATTTACTTACCCTATCCTTTACATGAATATCAGCACCATGTGATAATAACGCATTCACAATATCCACATGACCACTCTTAGATGACAAATGTAAAGGTGTTTGTTCATTCTGTAGTAATAACAATCATTAGATACTTGTAATATCTTGTGTTCATGATAATAATAATAATAGTTAATTAAGTAGTTATTAATATTATGACATCATAACAGCTTATTAGTTAATAACAAATATATATTACAGATATACATTAGCTATGTAATTAATTATATAATCAATACATAAATTATAATACATATTCACCTATCTCATCATATACACATAACACATGTGATACCCGAAATATTCATTTCAATATAATATCAAGTAGTTTGTTAATCAGTATTGATGGTATTGAGTATGATACTGATATTTGATATTACACATAATACATGTGTTCATACATTAGATTCAAATTTAATACAAATTCTGTTTAAAATGTGGGAATGGTATGTACATTTATCTATTAAATGGTGTGACATATTGAAATAGAGGTGTTGTAGACCTGTATCAGTATCACTATCAATACTTGGACATTACTCAATACCAGAAATTTCAGATGTGGTATTGAAGTATTGAGTATCTTGATATCATATCACTCATCACTAACATATATATCACAAGAGTTAGAATTAGCTCCTACATGTACTATACAATATATTACTGTGTGGATATGATAACTCACCCAACCATGTTTCCTATTAGGGTTAGCACCCTTGTTCAACAATATTTTACTTTTAGATACATGTTGAGTCAGCACTGCCCAATACAGATCATCATCCTATAGTAATAGATGAATATAGATATATAATTATTATCACATAACATAATACATACTAGTTTGTCCTGTTCCTCTTTTGTGAGTATTTGTGGTGATTGTAACTCTAAGTAATTGTAAAAGATGAATATAACGATATAGTCTGTTATATACATGTTATTATACTGGAAAACAATCTTAAATTCTATTGAGTAAAATTATAATAGTTATAGTTATGTATTACAAGTTGTCAAAGGAATGATCGAGTTAATGTTTGTGTCAGTCTATGTAAGTGTAAAGCTATAATGATGAGTCATTCTAGAGTGTGACTATACATTAATGTAATTAAAATGTTGATCTATGTTTGGTGATGAGCAATTCGTGGATCTTCCAGCAGATATTCCAGTCTCACATCCTAGTGCTCCTCATACTTATTTCTATCACTTTTTCGAAGAAATTAATTGAGCTGCCATTCATAAAATTGAATGAAAAAGAATTGAGAAAGACAAAGCTACAAAGCAATCTCACAAAACAGCTAAGATGGAAAGATCATTAAGTTTTTAATGAGAATCATTTCCACTTCAAACTAGAGAAGAGACAGAGCTAGTCCAGATATCAGCTTGTGATATGAGAGATGATGAAGCTTTGATAAAGGCAAAGGAAACACTAAAGAAAGATCAGAAACTAATATATGATACAACATTAATGATGATAACAGATATGTTGGATTATAATTGGGAATGGTAACAGATTCAGAGAATGAGAAGCACTCGAGAAACCAGCTGAAAATATTATACTACTCTTTTTATAGTTGCAGAAACAATATAATTACTATTTAGATACATCAATATGACATCATGTACTAACATGTACACTCTGGATGAGAGGTGGAAACGACACAAAATATTATTATAACATCATACCTTCATGAAACCAGGAAAGATGTCTGATCTTATAAGCTAAGCATTTGACATTGCTTACATCACAGCAGAGTATTTCCTCATGTTCACTAATTAGATGGCAAAGATGGAATGAAGAATTCGTACATCCTTCCATTTTACATCTAAACCCTTCCTGTGTAGAAGATAGAGAATCAGTCCAGCCAAACTTGTGGACAATTGATTCTATACCTTGATGAATCATACGACGGATATTGAAGCAGTTACGAGATGGACCGAAGTAGCGTATAGTTAATGATTTGACCTGATCTAGTAAATGTAGAGCACCACCGAAATGCTGACACCTCAGGACAACTTTATTACGATAAACATCATTAACCAACTGAAATTGAGTTGGAGAAACATGCCCCATGAGAAACACTACAAGTGATGTGAAGAGACCATTAGGAATCAATTCATCATCCCATGTTAGATATAGAGGCTCAATAGCATCACTACTATCTTCAAATGGATCATCGATTATATCCAGGACACATGGAATGAAATATCTTGTGTCGTTTGGGATCTGCGATATGATTAGTAAGCCTTCCATTAGCTTTAGGAAATCATCACAAGAGAAAACATCCTCCTCGAATTCCATGGTGTCTAGCAACTCCCGTTTGAAGATTCCTTTTGTTTTAAGGCTCTTAATTGTAGCATCGTCATAACGATCATCTCCAAACGAAACAGCAATTATCTGAGACAGCATATCAAATAGCACTTGTGGGTCGAGAAACACCACATGAGATAGAATACCTGGAAAATGGAGGTAAATGGACAGATTATGGAAGTACCACAAAGCAGCTAGTACCTCTTTATGTTCCATACCAACTGACTTTCCAATCTCAACACATTCATTAAGGCTTATTATTCTTCGACCTTTTGTTTTGGATTTTAGCTCTACCTGGAAGAAGAACCATCGTGCAGGAACTTCAGCTCTAATGTAAGATCGACCTGTAATACGTCGGATTCTTTCAGCAATCTCTTCTTCATTTCTACCTCTACCCATATTGTTAACTGGAAAGATGATATCTTTACTTTTGATGTAATCATGTCTGACATCTTCATAATTCTTAAGCTCACTATGAAGACGCTCATTCTTCTCATCAAGGCTCTCTTTAAGCTCATTACTTTCTTGAAGCCTTTCATATTCATCATAGCAAGTACCAATCACTATAAAGTGTGGCCTTCCATGCTTATCTACTCCTTTAAAGATCGGAGGACGAAGCTGAGACTTGCAACGAAAAAAGCTCTTTGTAAGCTGCATAGTGCTCATCTGTCTTTTCTCACCTTCACCAACTTTTCTCCCATGCACTGAATAGAAGAAATTTGCAGCATCATCAAGCTTTTCATCAAGCCTAAAAAGAACCATATTGAGAGAATGATAACGAAGTAGTGCTGGAGCAATATCTAGGAAAGCAGATTGACCTCCTAAGTCAACACCATACATCATATGAGTGTTATACAACTCATCAGATTTCTGTACTTCAGTAATCAACTGAAGCAGTTCTTTATTTAGAGTGGAAGGATCAGTAGACAGAGATTCTGATGGCTTCTTTTTTGGCATCTCTTGTGATCTGAGTAATGGCTTCTCTTTGAACTCTTGTCCTTCAGAAATCAATTGTAGCTGTTCTTCCTCTGGAGAATGGTCAGTAGGCAGAGAATCATGAGGCTTCTTCTTTGGTGTCACTTGTGATGTCAGTAATGGTTTCTCTTTGGACTCTTGTCCTCCAGACATCGACTGTAGCTGTTCTTCATCTGGAGAATGGTCAGTACGCAGAGAATCACGGGGCTTTTTGTTTGGTTTCACGTGTGATGCGAGCAACGGCTTCTCTTTGGACTCTTGCACTCCAGACATCGATTGTAACTCTTCTTCATCTGGAGAGTGGTCAGTAGGCGGAGAATCGTGAGGCTTTTTTTTTTGTACCACTTGTGATGTGAGTAATGGCTTGGTAGGCAGAGACTCCTCAAGCTTCTTTGGTGTCACTTGTGAGGTGAGTGGTGTCTGTTCTACAGATTCTATTTTCTCTCGTGAGGTCTTCTTCACTTGGTCTTTATTCGATTCTTGTAATTCTTGAGGTTCAGTTTCATCACTTTGAGTTCGAACACTGTACTTTATGGCCTGAAGGAATTTGATTTTCATGGTCTTGGGATCTGCTGATGTCCAGAAGCAGCTTTCATCAGACATGATAACATCATCACGTTCCTCTTTACTAACCAAACGTACCTCGGGAGCTTTAGCAACAGGAGTGCTGTGATGTTCAGTGACTGGTGCCTTTCTCAATAACAGATTTAATAAGGAAGTCTTGCCAACTCCTGATGCGCCAAAGAGTGCGAAGCTTGTCCACTTCACACTGACGAATCCTTTCTTTTGGGCATTCTCCAGTATTTGTAATAGCTCTGTATAATAAAATTTGATGATAAGTAATATTAATTTTTTTCTATGACTTAATATAAGCTTGTGATAAAATATTTGATTAAAAGTATAATGCAAACCTATTATGACACTAATATTGTTAATCTCTAATCTTGTAGCAACTATATAGTTGCTACAAAATTAGAGATAATTATTATATCAGATATAGTCTCATCATTAATTTTGCAGGAAATCAAACAGAACTGAAATAATATTATTATTTCATTCATATATTATCACCTTGTGGAGTAGGTTCACTCTCTATTGCTCCCTTTATGTGTGGTGCAATCTAAGCAAAAATGTAATTATAATTATATGTCCACTAACATCAAAATACAAACATACCGTATTCTGTATATTGGAATATACAAAACGATTTTCAATATCTCTGAGACTCAATACTTTGCAAATTTTTAAATCTGCAAGGCAAGTCAGCTGCTCCCTTGTTAACTGCTGAAACCTGCTGTGGTAGTCATCAGCACAGTAACAGAATACTAAGAGAAGAGAACCTGGTAAAACACTAAGTGGATGGACTGATAATTTGTTACAGCCTAATACATAACAGAGGGAATCACGCAGGCTGGAAATATCTGGCAGCGTCATAGTGTAGTATGTTTCATCAACTCGTAATATAAAAATATTGTCATTCTCAGTGTTAAACAAGATTCCCTTGCAGTCCTTCAAATTACGTTGATAACAGTACTCATGAAAAAAATGATAATATTCCATCCACTTTTCCTGTAACTCTGGATAATAGAGATTCAAAAATACTTCTGAAATAACAGCTACTGGCTTGAAATTGAACCAAGACACACATATACTCTTGAAGTAATGATTCAAATCATCAATGCCTGTGATATCTTGTGGTACAGGAAGCCCTAGCTGATTTTGCAACAATCTAACTACATCATCGATCACTATTGGTATCCTTCTCTGTCGATCATACGAATATCCATTCATTTCTCGGTAAAGATTTTCCATTGTTAACAAATAACAAGTACTAAACACCTCTATGACTTCCTCAGTTTGTGCTAGTAATGCAAGATTGACATCATAGTTTGGTTTCAGCAGAGTAGATAATTTCGAAGAATCTCGCTGTAGTAGAATGAAATTTGTATCGTATCGTTTTCTCCTTTGCAAATATTCCCTTTCCTGTCTCCAGTCATGTTTCTCACCTTCTTCAGTGTCAATACCTACAGAACAAACAGAAGGAAAGTAATCATTCTCATCAACTCTATATGGTATCAAAGACAATACAATGTACTTCAAGCATAATATAGTATGTAAATAGGAAAGAGAAGTGTAATTTCATTCATTAAATCCACACTAGTGAGGCGCTACAAGTTGGGAGTTTCAATGATAGACAAACCGCTAATTTTCCTTAACAAAGAAGGGATCAGTGGTATAGCCACACCTGAGCACACATGGGCCCGTGGTTAATGTGTTTTAGTCTCTTGATTAATTAACTTTCAAAGGTAATGTAAAAATGTCACGATCAAGCATGCCCATAAGCATTTCTCTTGTGCAACAAACTTTGAAACCTGGCCGCAGCAGGAACCCAAACTACATACAGTAGAAGTTAATAAGAATGCTTCCTATGTGTAGTACAGCTGTAATATGGAACTGACTGTTTCAAAGTTGATATTCCAGAAGCTTCTGTCCAACTTCATCAGCAGTCACAGCTCTTTACTCCATGTGGAAATAGCAAGGCAATTGTGTTAAAAAAGATGAACATGACTGCTAAAGACAGTTGAGTTGCATCAGATTCTCATGCATTCATAGATGTTAGGAAATACTTGAAGTTAGCAGAAGGAGTGATGAGTAGCTACCTAGACAACTCCACAGTAGAGTTTTACAAACAAGAAGCTTCAGTTTTCTTGGTGACTACTTTAGAGTTCATTATAAAAATGGAATTTTAGTGTCCACATAATTAGTAACTGTTTATTGATTTGAGTTACATAGCTAATGTTGTAATTTTACAACATTCTGCTCAGAAAGGAAGTACCACCTAGTTACTAGAATTACTAAACTTCACTACAATTCAAAGGGTCCTGGTGGCACCACTCCAAAAATTACTGCAGCTTACGATGGTATGCAAGTCAGCCTTCTATTGTACAAAACACACAGGCTTTGTTGACACTTTCCTTCAAGTGTCCGACCTTTGATGCTACCTTGAAGTTAGCTTAGGTCACTTTTTAAAAGTAAAAGGAGATTAGAATAGAATATAGTGTATGATGACACATATGTGATGCATTTACTAAGTTATACTTGCTTTGTAGTTTGCTTTAAATGATGTTGGGAGAGTAAATGAAAAAAGAGTTTGCTCGCAGTCGCTGTGTTTGCTATTAATTGGTATGCAAGGTTGAGACGACTGTTAAATTGCGCCAGTAGGTCGAGAAAGATGCAAATTACCTGTGTTCAGTTGCAATAAAGGTTTTGCTTTGATGAGGTTGTGAGCCACACATATGATCAGTATAAATAATCCGTGGTGGGTGTGGTTGGAATAATTATAATTAGCTGGTTAATTTTTGAAATGGCCACAGGTTGTGAAACTAAGTGATATATGATCTATCACTGAATATTTAATTACTGAGTTTTAATGAAGATTTAGCACACTACGAAATGTAGAATGTGTGTAGTACAAAACTGCAATGTAATGTTTCATTGACTCCTCCTATATGTACAGTTTTGTATACCATATATGCTTAAAGGAACACATAGCTGTTCATTTCTTTTCTGGACCTCTGCACTTGGCACTTAAACAATTAATATGGGTGTTTATTTTAGGTAGTCTCTTAAACTATTTTGGAACTGTTTGAAACTTTCTATACATCATTATCAATCTTATAACTAACTGTCTACCAAATTTAAAATACTGTGTTGTTTCCATGAGTCCAGTCAGACTCGACAGAGGAGATCTGCTTGGAATAAGTAGCTTTCACTTACACTTCAGCTCTTTTTCAGTACTCTTGATAAAACATTCTGGACTAAACTGAGTAAACTCATAACCTATGAAACAATTTCTGCAACACGTGTTTGCAAATGCCACACCCAGGTGTTTAATTAAAGTCAATCATTTATTGATGTTTCAACCTGGCGTCTAATCAAGACAGGCACTTATTCAGGAGAGGCATTTCTTTAAGCATATACAGTATATGATATTGGGTTGCTCTACTTGCAGTAAACAGCTCAACTCATATGTATACTCAATCTTTATACATGCTACCAGGACACAAAGCAGGATTTTTGTTATCACCTTGTTCTTCCATAGAGACACTTTGGCAAAATGGCTTCTCTTGTTGGTTCAACTGCATGAAAAGAAAATGTAATCATAATACTCAAGTGTGTTATAGTGAACATTGGAAGCAGTATTTTATGATCCACAGGGCACCTTTATGATTGCTTTCCCACGTGTTAAAACTGTATAATATTGTAGTATTTGTTTGTCACAGTATAATATTATGTAGTTGAAGACATTCTGTGGGCCTGGTCAATTATTGGGCAGTATATAGAGTTGAGGGTTGAGGGGTTGGTCAGTTAATGGCATACTGATATATTAAATATTATTCATCATATTCTATAGCACCAAAGAGGAGTTTATAGCCTATAGTATAACACAGTAGAGTGGGGACAAAACTTAGGTATTATTCACAGTTAAGTTGCAAATGTGAATTTTTTTACATCTTAAATAATTTCTACTATATAACAGAATGCACACAACCACAAAATGTTTTACTTAAATTTTATTGTTTTTAATAGAATTAATCAGCTAAACAGCACCTATTGTAAGTAGAAAAAACTACAAAACCAGAAGCCGATTCATTGACAACAGAGGAAGAGACATAATAAGTGACACTTGTGTCATATTAATTATATAGATGAGAAATACTGCGTCAAAACACTGTGTTATAATCCTAATTATATCATACAATTATTATTTATTAACTGCATGAGCACTAAAAACTCTAACCTTGTCTTCTGTTTTTCTCTTGATGATGACATAACGCCCAATGGAAACAGAAAGTACTCCCTCTTTTCTCAAATCCTCTTCGTTATCCTTTAGTAGTCTTATCAGCTCTTCATGAAGATGAAGGGGAGCATAGCAGATCAGGATAATGGAGTTCCCTTCATTCACCACCTTCACCATTACATGTCTAGTGTTGTCATGAAAAGCTTTTCTGAGTAAACTTTGTATATCACTCAGTGTCGTCTTATCTCCTTCCCATTCTAAAACGAACTTCACTTGCTCTGATTTCAGAAGATTTCTATGTGAATGCTTCATAAAATCCTGACCATATATATGTTGTGTTTGGATCGTCTCACAGAACACATCAATTGATTTGTTGAATTCTTTGATGAGAAGGATAGCATCCTGTAGGTTAAACTCTTTGGCAATGGCTTCAAGAAGTTTTGTGTTCGTCAAAGATGTGTAATTACGAACAACTTTCATTGCATCATTATGTGATTCTGCAGTTTTGGCATCACTCCGGTAAATACTCAGAAAATAATTCAAGTCATCTAAAGAGACGGGTTTGTTTTTAAGAATCTTAGTTACTTTGCTCATAAGTATGCAAAGCTCTCCCCTCTTTTCGTCAAACTCAGGATGATACTTTTCAGATATCTTGTAATGACCTACACTATCACCATGCTGTACATGTGGTAGGTACAAAGTAATAAATTACAAAAGATGAATTTGTTATTATCATAGCATTCCAATATCACAACTATTTCACATGATTAATCTTTTATTTCAAAAATGAACTTGTATAGGCTACATTGTTGCTTTAGTTTAGAGCTGCTGGACTATGTTGGAATTACATATTGCTCTATATCTCAACTAGTACATGCAGTTTCCTCAGTTCTACTTTATCATATGATGCATTATAGTATGAATTAAGGTAAGAATTGTCATGAACAAAACACCATATTAATAATTCACTATAGCAGTTTGATATATATATCAAGTATTGTCTTATTCTGTGCTTTGCTTTTGGTTTCAATTTTAAAGTGATGTGAATGACTCATCATATCATGTGGATATCTAATAATTTTGCTAATCATATATTCTATTCTATTAGTATAATGAATTGCTTTTCTTAATTTACGTAAAACATTACCAATTTGGGCTCTTTGGAGGGAAGAGAAGAAGGCACCTCAACTCCTGTACGTGAGTCATCTATGATAAGTAAAGTGAGGTTCATTCTTTATCATAATATAAATTATTCATGATAATTATTAAGGCTGGAAAGAATATCCATCTGTTTACTTATTTGTAATTAGAATGAATACTGTTGTCATAAATTATGAATATGCTCTCAAATATGTAATGAACATTATTAGCCTGCATGGCCACAAAAGAAGATAGGCAGAATTATATCTAAAGGAATTAAATCCTCCTATACAAGCAGTGATACAAATATACATGATCTTCACATTTCAGTATGTCTTCTCATAAATTAAATACTTTTTTCATTGTTAGATTGATTGGCTAATTTTTAAACTGAGAATACACCATCCATCCACACAGGCAATGGAACCATTGAGGGGCCATGGGGGACCATGCCCCCCTTCGAATAAATTAGATGTGAAATTCACAGTCTACAGGGATCTCTCTTTGAGTTGTTGGCAGAGCCACCATCTCAAAAGTGCACAAGAAGTGTTCAATCTTCCAGGTACGCTACATCAGTACTACTGTTATAATGGTTAGTCTGGTCTCTGGTCACATCTTATTCATTGAACCACTTTATTATTAATTAGTGAACATTAAATTGACAATGCCCTTCATGAATAATTAACGACTAGTATTTTCATGGCACGCTTCATGCACCGAAACCGAGCCCCCCCCCCCACTGTAAAATATGTTCTGTAGCCTATCCCATCCATGGCATAGAGTGTAGTAGGAGCATGAAAGGGTCAAACGTTTACTAAAGTGTCTATAATCAGGTATAAAGTTTCTTATTATTCACAGGAGATTCACACCTTAAAAGACAATGCAATATGTCGCACATCATGTCAAATAATCTTATTGGACAGATTGCTGTTGGTTTCCTCATAGACAGTATCTACTTTTCACTTGTTCAAATACATTTTTCCTCCCCAGATTATTTGTGTGAAATCAACATAATGTATCATTTGAAAGTTAGTGTGCACATTTAAACTTGTGATAATAGTGACAATTGAGTTTTGATCTGCAAAACAGTTTTTACAATGATAGTTCAGAACCTTCCTAAGCATATTCTCAGGCTCTTGTAATAAATACTAAAGATAGTTTGAAGATAAGAGCAGTTACTTACCTTGTAATTGTCAAACATTTTGTATGGTAATCCAGATTGACTCAGTTGTGACTTACATGTATATTATGTATATTATACAGGTTGGCTAGAGAGTAGATTAGGCTTGGGGTCAAATTTAAATTGTGACTCCTATGCAAATGGGGCATGAAGCGTAGCACATAATTTTCACCTACTATAATTATTGTTCATGAGGGACATAGTTAATTAATATGTGTGAATACACACGCATATAATTCTTGGTCTATATTCAACCCAAATGAAGTGAAAAATTTTCAACTGTCAGGTTAAAATAATCATAAAATATAACATATCATATTCCACTGAACTGCTTTAGTTAAAAAGCGAGGGCCCTGAGACAAAAGTCCCCCTTGTCCACCCCTCTCAGTGTGCCTGATATTATATCTATACATACCATGTCTTCTTTTCCGGAAGGATCTCTCATCATTGTCTGTTATGATCCGCCTCATCTGAAAGAAGAGAAGAGATGACTATATAGTGACAATTAATGCAGGAGATTTGAAATATATATATACATGTAGATATCCCTTGTCTATACGTTTGATATCTATATAATTATCTTGGCACACACATGTTTATATTTAGTTAAGGAAATTGATTCATTCCGAGGGGGAGGTGGGTTGGTCAAGTAATGGGCATGGCCAAACATGTGCTTGAGCTATATCAAGACCAATAAGACGAAATCCTCTTAATTGAAATTGGAAACTGTAATTACTAGTTGTTATAGCAAAAATACATTTATAATCTTTAAACAAGCACTGTTGAAAAGTAAGATGAAGAAGAATTGAAAACAAGTAACTATATATATGCTGTAGTCTGGCATAGCCACACCCTTTGCTTGGAGGAGGAAGGGTCTGAGATATACATATTCCAACTAGTGGTGCTGTCGCAGTCGGAAAGAATCCATCCATTGCATAATGATATTCATAATTATGATAATTATATTCACAATACAAGAATGTAGTAATTAACTACCACATCTATAATGATGTATGGCAGAACAGATTTAGTATATGTATGTCCCCAGACCCTTCTTCCTCTAAGTGAAGAGTGTGGCTATGCCAGACTAAATATACTGTTGAGTTTCAGACATGATAAAGTCACCCTAAAACAATCTCAGGAATACAATCTATTATAAGTGGCTTATTGTTTTATGAAGTCATATTGCTATTATATAGTTTTAGTGCTAGGCAATATTATCATGATAATAATTATGTAGTGGTAGTAGATCATTGCTTGTCAAGGAATATACGCATTGGTAATTTCCACATGTGTAGTTGTGCATGTCCATATCACAAATTCGAATATGTCAATATATTGCTAACTACCATAAATAGTAAGAGTGGATTTAAGGGGATGGAGTTGGCACAGTTCCCGCCAAAATTGCACACTCTATTTATACCACAATATATATAGTGTGAAATATTGGCTTTAAAAGACAGGCATCAATCCTGAAATTGCTAATATCAAATCCTAAATCTGCCGCTAAATATATCAATATGTACCTAATATTGATATATTGTTCACCACTATTAGCACGATGTCATTACTAATAAAACAATACCTCTTTGGGTGATTCATCGGGTGGACGAACAAGGGAATCATCAACTTGTGACATATCTATGAGGAACAAAATGTTTTTCATTATTAACAAACTTTGGAGTAGAGTTGTTCTGCACACCAGTAGTATTTTGGTGCTACAACTAAGTATGATTTTCATATTTAGTTCAGTTAACTATAAATACTAATACTAAAATTATAGTGCTGAAACTAGGAATAAACTAATATTCTTTACTAGAACTAAACTAAACTATAATATGATAATTCTCATTGAAATTCAGTAGTATGTAACAGTTTTATGAATTTGGAACAAAACAAGTGCTGTATTTTTTATGTATAGGCCTAGCCCAAAGGACCATTACGATTATGTTTGATGTGGTATACACTATACAATGTTATACAGCACTCTCTATTGTACATTGCATATGTGGTCAAGTAATGGCATCGCACTTAAAAATACATGAATACTCAAGACTACAAAAGAATATGAAAGGCTAAGAATTTGAAAATTAGATCTCAGATATGGAAAATAATCTTCATTAATATCACAAAAAAGATGGACATTGTGAACTTCATTAGCCTCTGTTACGTTCTTATAAAACTAATTTTAACGTTTCTAGAACATCTGAAATATTTTGGCAGACAAAAGACAGAACAGATCCCCACCATTAACCCCATACACATACACTGTGTGGTATAATCAATATTTGCTACTATTATACAATATGCATCAATACAGTTATTCATGTATACAATTATGTGAACACAAGCAAATGAATATACCTTCAAATAATGAATATTAATACTATGACCACACAAGAAGGCAATAAGCACTGATCAACTTAACATCATTTGTATGGATACAATATTTCTGCTACAGCAATATATCTAGATGACTCGTATTAATATATATATTCACATTCTTGTTACTGATGTTATAATAATTGGATATTTCATCAAGCTTAAGAAAATTATACACTGTGCACAATGAGTATGAATGCATTGATTAATTTTTCTTCTCAATACAATATCATAACATAGTACCATTATTTTCAGGTTCTGATAATTAATATATACAAAGAATTGATTTTGTGATTGTCATCTTACCTGTACAATAACGGCATTGACATGGATGATCTTTTAATATTCTCTCAGCAGCTGTTCTGTCTACACTAGCAATAGCAAGACAAAGGCCTCTCCAAGTGGGGTTAGGCTGTTTAACACTATCACGCTTCAACCACACAGCAATCATCTCAAGCATACATCCTCCACAATCCTTCTCGTTTACATAAATAGCATCTAGAGAGCTTGTACTGATTCCAAGTGACAACCCAATTTCTTTCCACTTTGATTTGAACTCTTTACATGTTGTAAAGACATCATTGTGAGCATCTATACCTGTTATAATAGAAGTATTAATAAAGCAAAAGATGGTTAATCATGAAACTCTCTTACGTAGAATCTGACTGCAAGCCATTGCTCACACAACAGTGAAGAAAGCACACAGAAACGCAGGTATAACTGACGGCCCGACGCAGCAGAGTAGCCACACCCTCATCTAGGCCGGGCCGGCAGGCCTAACGATCAACCCCCCTCATTAATAGGTGATGTGTTATTGATCACTGTATATATCATTAACTGCTTTTTACATCATGACATGAACAACACTAATGTATATGTTAATATTTAATGACATACACAATGTAGTCCTTCAAAACCAGTTCCTTCATAATCAAGTTTGATTGGGTGTATTCAATATCTTGTCACAACTTCAGTAAAGATAACACAGAAGATTATCTTGATATACTATCTCTCTGATCTCAGCAGTTAGCCACTCAATACTCCAAACAATGCCAGAAGAACCATTGTTGATATTAAGGTAAAATATTATTCAACTTCTGCAATGCTCTATAGATGTGATAGCACTCTACTTAGTCTCCTTAGAAACAAACTGAAAGCAAGTCTGTATAACATCGGAACATGTATTTAATTATCATTATTTCAAATGATGACAAAACTTTATCTAATCACAACTGATTTTATTTTTGTACAGAAGATAATGATGGAAATACTAATTGTTTACTAACTACTAGTTTCTGATGTTGATGAGATATATATCCTTTTATATAACCCTTGAGAGAAGAGATAGAGGAGGGAGAGAGAGGTAGAAGGGGGAGGGAGGGAGGGAGAGAGGGGGAGAGGGGGGGGAGAGGAGAGAGGGAGAGAGAGCGAAAGAGAGGGAGGGAGGGGGGGGAGGAAAAGGACAGACGAGAGAGAAGAGGGGGAAGATGGTAAAAGACATTATGATAGGAGGGAGGTGTAATTATGAGTCATAATGACTAATAGTGATGTCATACTTTATCAATGAGGTTAGCTGTTATACACTCAACTTCATCAGAATCAATATCTTCTTCCTAATATAAACAAATAAATTGATAAATAATCTTAAATTCTACCAATCCTAGTTCTCAAGACTAGGTATCCCAGTGGTTCTAATCCTAGTTCTCAAGGCTAGGTATCCCAGTGGTTCTAATCCTAGTTCTCAAGACTAGGTATCCCAGTGGTTCTAATCCTAGTTCTCAAGACTAGGTACCCCAGTGGTTCTAATCCTAGTTCTCAAGGCTAGGTATCCCAGTGGTTCTAATCCTAGTTCTCAAGGCTAGGTATCCCAGTCGTTCTAATCATTGTTCTCAAGGCTAGGTATCCCAGTGGTTCTAATCCTAGTTCTCAAGACTAGGTATCCCAGTGGTTCTAATCCTAGTTCTCAAGGCTAGGTATCCCAGTGGTTCTAATCCTAGTTCTCAAGGCTAGGTATCCCAGTGGTTCTAATCATAGTTCTCAAGACTAGGTGTCCCAGTGGTTCTAATCCTAGTTCTCAAGGCTAGGCATCCCAGTGGTTCTAATCCTAGTTCTCAAGGCTAGGTACCCCATTGGTTCTAATCCTAGTTCTCAAGGCTAGGTATCCCAGTGGTTCTAATCCTAGTTCTCAAGGCTAGGTACCCCATTGGTTCTAATCCTAGTTCTCAAGGTTAGGTATCCCAGTGGTTCTAATCCTAGTTCTCAAGGCTAGGTATCCCAGTGGTTCTAATCCTAGTTCTCAAGGCTAGGTACCCCATTGGTTCTAATCATAGTTCTCAAGGCTAGGTATTCTAATCCTAGTTCTCAAGGCTAGGTACCCCATTGGTTCTAATCCTAGTTCTCAAGGCTAGGTATCCCAGTGGTTCTAATCCTAGTTCTCAAGGCTAGGTACCCCATTGGTTCTAATCCTAGTTCTCAAGGCTAGGTATCCCAGTGGTTCTAATCCTAGTTCTCAAGACTAGGTATCCCAGTGGTTCTAATCCTAGTTCTCAAGGCTAGGTATCCCAGTGGTTCTAATCCTAGTTCTCAAGGCTAGGTATCCCAGTGGTTCTACATGTAATAGTGGATTGAATGGCTGTTGCTTAATTAAAGCTTTCATACAGTAAGATAGATATGTGTATTTCATAAAATAGTAGAACCCCAGACTCACTTGATTAAACAGCAGAGCATCTTCAAATGTTTTTAAATCAAGTTGATGTGTTCTACACAGCAACCAACTAAAACGAAATATAATCAAAATATAATAATATCATTCACATAATTTTAATCTATCATTATCTCATCATTCCGCCATTTTGTACTGTGAGTTCATGGAATTTCGTGTCCATGAAGAGCTATTAATAAGCTTCTTAGATACAAAATTTCATTGACTTTCTGTACAAAATGGCGAAGAATTGAAGGTAACCATTTGATCAAAATTATTTCACAGGAAAGTGTCCCTTTTCGTAAATTAGGTTACACATACAAACACATTACATAATTATACGTATACATAATTTTATAATCACGATTAGTAATGAAGTTTTGTAATTATAACATACACTCTTTTAAAAAGGTTTCTCATAGCAACTGTTTTGAGTTTCTCTAATATTAAATAAATACCAGCTTTTATAAAGAATGCCTGGATAGATAGATAAATATACACATAGATAATACATAGATAGATACAAGTAGCTGTTAAATAGATATAACGTACTTGATGTCTTTCCATTGATTGAGAAAACATCATTAGATTACCAGTACTAATATGATGTAATATGACAAGTAATGACAAGTTATGACAAGTTATGACATGTTATGACAATTTCACATTCTGACATAACAGAATATCATATGAAACAGATATCTCATGACATCACCACGACACTTAATGACACATATACATTATTATATAACATGTATAATACAATATGATACTTCATCACACATTATGACATCACATGACACATCATGACATACCATACAGAACTAGCTACATCACTAAAAGCAGTTAATTTATATTTCATTAAAAGTTCTTGTTTTGGCATTTGTCCCTAAATATGAGAAGAAGAGATGAATATAATATAATTAAATATAATATATTTACTAGTAACATCTTCACTGGTATGAGATATGTTAGAATCAACCTGAAATGAGTATCATAATAATATTATAATGAAACATGTATAATATATGTATATATTATATATATATATATATATATATATATATATGTATATATATATATATATATATATATATATACATGTACATGTATATATACACACACACACAGATTATAGATATAATATTATAGATACATACATATTATACATTAATACATACATACACACATGCACACATACATACATACATATATAGACATATACATATATACATACACACCATACATACTGTGTACATACATACATACATGTACATGCATACATGTAAGTACGTACATACATCATACATACATACTATTGTGAATTACTATTATTATTGTAGTCATGTTTCATTATCTTAATGACATGTAAATAGAAACCTTAGTTTTACATTATATAATTAGAAATATCAAATCTTACACCACACACATACATACATACATACATACATGTACCGATGTACGTACACACACACATACATGTACATACATACATACATGCATACATACATACATACATACATACATGCACATACATACATACATACATACATACATACATACATACATACATACATACATACATACATGCACATACATACATACATACATACATACATGTACATATGCACATATATTACATACATATATTACATGCACTGTAAAATGTATAATAGGTAATTATAGCCTAGCTTCAATTGGTTACAGGAATTTCAATGCAATTTCAATGCTGATTTGTTTCATACTTACAAGTACTAGTTTCATTGATCTTGATCTATATTCACTAGTATATAAAGTACATGTCCTACTAAAGCATATATGATGTATTATTATCATTTCCTTTCCTATGAAAACAACAGATGTTACTTATACACATTCCCGAGTAATTAGTATGTGCATCAATTTGTACTTATAATAACAAATATCTTAAATTACTATCAGATCTTCCATTCTTTATTTTGACATGTACTTTATATACTAAGTTGAAAACATTTCCTAGCAAGAAAAGAAATCAGTATATAATTGATTGATATAGACTCGGAATTATTTTATTAATAATTTATTGTAGTAACCAAATAAGAATTTGATTGCAGGTAGTGCCATGTGAGGATAATCCACTGATACTTATTATCCTGGGATAGTGTCTCAATAGAGCATATATCCTTAAACATCCAGAAATTCTCATAGTCCTCAGTATTTGACAAACTACATATGTTATATTGGAAACAAAATGAAGTGTACAAGGAATGAAACATATATAACAGTGTCCCAGAAATTAGGAATTTATCTTATATTCATCTGTTGTAAAGATCACACTCATATATCAGGTAACATAAAGTATCGCTTGTTCATGTGTTTAGGTATGCACGCATATCTTGACAACCAAGAAAATGTCTGCTTACCAGTGTTTGTATCAACCTGTTGAAATAATAATAATTATTATTGCTGATCATGTGACCTGTGGCCAGTCAGAGTGCAGATATTGCGTCACGTGATTGACCATTAAATCACTTATTGCACACTTTTGCGTGCAATAAATAGTTATTGCATACTTTGCTCACCTCTACTAACGAAGCTGCTTCTACAACAGTGGTAGTTCACCAGATCGTCAATAAATCACTTAGAACACACTTGACAGTGCATCGTGTGTTTCAATGTAGCACTTGGGCGGTCAATAAAGGTCTCGTTTACATAACGCACTCGCCTTCGGCTCGTGCATTATGTAAACTCGACCTTTATTGAGCCACCCTCGTGCTACATTAAAACACGTAATCACGGTAAAGTGTGTTCTAACTATTACTTATTAATAACAGTTGGTAATATAATGTACATACCTTGCAATATCATCAAAGTCATTAGGGTTGTTGTTATGTCTGCACTATGCACTGATCTACATGTATGTGATCTTTACAGTGTATCATACATTGTCGTAATATCCTGAACTATTTGGTGAGAAGTGTCTTCTATTATATATATCAACATTATTATAAATCAGCTGAAAAAAATGAACACAAAAAATTCATTTCAATCCTTATTTGGTTAGATGGATTTCAATACAATATTAATAACATAAAACAATTACTGATTTCGTTTCTTGCTAGGAAATGTTTCAATATAGTAATTTATTGTTTTTGATCTTGATCTATATTAGCTTGTATAAAGTACATGTCATAAGGTAATAAAAGGAATACAAAAGTAATTCAAATATTATAGAATGTAAATCCATCACTGGACGAATATAAGAATGGAGTTCTACTTGACACTTCATTTCGAATGGGAGCGACTAGCTACACAAGACTATAGTCTGGTTCAGAATATGAGGCAAAGCCTAGCATTGCATTTGTTGTGTTGTAATAAAATTATGAAAACTGAGTAATGACAGACAACATAGCTGACACAAGATAGAATCAGATCATATCCTTGCATTAAGTTGCTTTCCATTTGACGGCAATGATGGAAGCATATTTTGTTTACAAAACAATGCATTGACGCGATGCAAGGCTTTGCGTTATATTCTGAACTAGGCTTAATTTTGCACTTTCATTCCTTACCATTTGATGTTTGTTGTGTCACACCATCAGTTACATCTTGAATCACAGGAGCAGAGTCTGGAGATTTAAACAGATGATGTAAAACGATTTGTACACCAAATCAGGAATTTTAGAATTTCAACATAACTAAACAAACAAAATTAATGCTGGTCTATTCTTCATTCTGGAGAAATATTGCTTCATTTTAATCAGGTAAACAATTGTGTAGTAGGTTTATAATAACAGTACTAGTGTAACTCTGTTCAAGCAACACTTTGCAAGCTAAAAGAACACATTAAAACTTTTTTAAATAAAAAAACTGTTCACATTTACAATATTCCAATATTTACTTCATTGTCCTGTATACAGTTTGCTACTTCCTACCTGACAAGTGGAGTTCACTGTCTGCGGCTAATCTTTCAGCCAGATCAGGATGTAGATTCTTCACAGCAGTTACAAGAGTGTCCAGAGTAGCTGGTTTCCCATTTCCTGTCACCCATAGCCTCACGAGTTGAATCATCATGTACTCGCTAAATCCACCCCTGTTATCAATCTCATTAATCTGAGCTAAAGATAGACCTAAATTTAATCCCAGACTACGCCAGTGAGTTGTATTAATCCCCTCCACTAAACTGAGTAGATCATGAAGTGGAACTGAAACTGAATTGGACTACTAATAATACACTTGTACACTTAAATAAGTCTATCATACCAGACTGATGTAGTGGAGTATATTTGCTCTCAATTGTATCAGCTATCACATGTTCACCATCACGTCTCAAAGCTTTAACTAATATTCCCCATGTACGCTGTTGGGAGGGTTGCTGTAGCCACAAAGAGAACACGTTTTGAAGACATTCATGTGGGGCTTCATGGGGCTGTTTACAAACAGCCTGAATATCTGCATTGTAATTCAAACCAAGAATGATTCCAAATTCCTTTGCTTGATATTGTATCTCTTTTAGCTTGTATAACAGAAGACCAACATGATCAATTGTAACTAAACGAAGAGAAGATCATTTCACATAACAGATTTTATTACTGAAACTCACAAGTTTTGTTAGTCATTATTAGAGACTGAGAATCATATGGAGTCAACTATGAGAAAGAAATTTTAAACATAATTATAATTATACAGTGTGTTGTATTAAACATCTTAGTGGCATATCCATGTGGGGTTCATAAGGTTCAATTGAACTCGCCTCTAGCTTGAACAATTGGGGGACATAACCATGTCACACCCTAATAATTAATTACAGATGTGTGATCATGAATTATTAATAATGTTCTTGTAATTATTACAATCATGGTAAGCTCAGGCATCCTTTCATGGTAACTGAGAAGTCATCAAGTTCGTTATCCCATTGTTGTAGTGCTATGATGTGACCTCATTCACTCAAAGCTTACATTCTTGGATTGCAATGTAATTTCAACTTCTCTTTTCTACTACCCAACCACTGTTAGTGAGAATGAAACATGCACCAAATATGAACCGTTTCACTTTTTTTGGATTTACCACTGCATTGAAATCAGCAATACTCCATTCAGAATTACTAGTTCAACATACTTATGTACCATCAAACACCACAACAGAATACATTAATATTGAGCATATACATTTTGTCAATAGTATAGTGATGACACGAATTTTGTTTGGTATTTAAATATTCATTTTCCTGATACTCAACAAATATTTAAATATTCATTGGCTCATTTGTCATTACTTGATTTTAGAGGAGAAATATTAAATATTAGCTCAAAATGTTGCTATTACTACAATAGACATTTATATAAACAGCATCAGTGCTGTTATTGCATGTTCCTTATCTACTTTAGAAAGCTAGAAAGCCAGTAATACAGAACAAGAAATGTTTTAAGCACCACATTTATTTCTATAGCATGTTCTTGTTTCTGCACTTGTAAACAAACATTTAAATACCAAAATATACTTTTGAATCAGCGTGGGTGGGGTAACCTTCTAACCTTGCCCTCAGGATGAAAATGTATACTATAAATCCTTTCTAATATGTGTATAACCTATATTTGTTGTTAAGATACATTCTGTGCTGAACCATACAAATGGCTTCTTCTTTCATGAACCATTTATATTATTGCTATTGCTATTAGCACAATTTCATTACATTACCTGTTTGGGTATTTCATTGGGTGGAGGAGAAAGGAATTCATCACCATGAGGAGGTGGTTTATCTATGAGGAATAAAATGTCTAGCATAATTAATTGTTAATTATTAGTTTATGTAGGAACCCATAATGATAGAAAGTATAAGAGTACTCTTCCACTTTCTAGCATTGCAGGATATAGGGTCCCTGGTTTATGATGTAATGATAAATTGTACATAATTATAGTATAGATTATATAAATGTCACAGTAAGGTTGTTCTATAGTACTTTGGTGGTACAATTACAGGGTGGGTCCAAGAAAGGTCAGTGGTGTCACCACATATCCACAAGAGGTCACTATGATTGGTCAAAGCGTATTCATGTCATTACAATATAGGAGAAAAGGATAATAGAAAATTATTTGGAAAAGGGATCTTTAGCTCTGAAGAATGTTGTTAGAAAAGAAAATAAGATAACCAAGTACAATTCGAACAAGTTCCAAATGAACACTACAGATAAAGAGAGGTAGTGAAACTAAGAATCTTCAGCTGCAAATGAGCAAACAAATAATGTTACATTCATTTATTCAGTTCACCTTGGGTTTGCTCTGGCTTGCATCAATGAAGATATGTGGTACTAACATTAGCTAAAATTGTTGCCATGTATACTAAAACCAGAACTAAATTTCCTATCCAGTACAAAAACAATACTACAGTACTTTAGAGTCAATTTTGAGGTTGTATCACCTCTCAGTAAACAGTTCATTACTGATTTGCATTAATAAGTATAACTATAACACATTAATAAAAATTATGTATACAAGTTTCCATGTATACAAGATGCAACTCAATCATAAGCACATACATAAGTAGTTGTCACCACATGAATATGCTCTCAAATATCTAATCAATATTATTACTATCACCACACAAGAAGTGGAACTGCAATCAATTCCACCCAATAGTTGAGTAGAATGAAAGATTTGTTCCAGACTAATAAATATCATTGTAAAAAATTTCAGTGCATCAATGAGGACCATATAATATCTACTTATAAGACACATAGGCAAAGGGCTTGTTAAAGGTCATATCTTCTTTGCAGTATTTAAACTACTTTCAAGATTTATTTCACATGCCACAGGAGGTCAAGGTTTAGCTGGTACAGTTAACACATTGTGTGTGAGTGGGGTTTCATTTGGTCAGTAATCTCAATATTATAATCCTTGAAGTTTACAAACCATAGATTCTAATGTGGTTTGCTGGAAAGAGTTGTTAAGAAATTCAGTGATGTGAAAATCATTTTTCATAAGTTGTATGTGAGAAGGGCAGCAAAATGAGCATTTGCAATACAAGAGTCAATGAGAAATGTCATTAAATTATACCTATATGATACATACTATGAGTAGGACATGACTTTAAGCCCACATCTGCCTGTGTTATAATGTGTGTAGGTAGAGAGAGCTGGTCTTGAGGCTAACTACTAAGTCAATTTGGTAATTCTCAAGCTTAAAATTACACTGACCACTCATAACCATAACTACAAAGGTGTCTGAGTACTTAACATAATATAATTAATCCCCAACATGGATTGAATCATATTTGAGGCCATGCATCTTAGCTGTTTTACATTATATGTCTGTACATACCTGGAGCAGAATGAGTTCTTTTCTGAAAGGATCTCTGGTATTCATCTGCAATACAATTCTCACCCACAGCTCTTGACCTCAGTGCTAGTAGGAGCTCTCCTCTAGTACATTTATTGCTGGTACTCAACCATTTACTGAACATGGTTCTTCTACAATCTTCATCATTATTAGCATATTGTTTTTCTATTCCCTCCAAGACACTATTTTCAAGGCCTAGCTTAATGCCCAAATTATGCCACTTCACAGTTCTAACCCAATCTAGGAGTTCAGCCAGGTTTGGCTGATCGTCCATGACTTTCGTGAAGTCAGCAACACATTCGCATTCTTGTGGGCCGCGTCAAAACCGCCTATATTGCATTACTGTGGTTGTGAGGAATTCGGATGAAGGTGGAGCTCGGTGGAGCTCGTGCAGAACGGATGGTGCAAATGCACCATTCAACAACAGTAAAGTAGGTGTTGATAGATTGATTGTATCAAACAGTCTATCAATAGATATATACAATTGTTTATCCATGTGCTCTGTAACGCTCTATAAAGCTCTTTAATTATCTGCTTCCGTCCTACTTTCATGAGAGCAATAAAACAATATTAGTATGGTATGTTTGCTGTCACAATGTGTATTTCATATTAGTCTTATTATACATACTGCATTATGAATTTTTCCAGGCCCGTGGGAGTAAATTCAATTTCAGTGCTGAAAAGCTATGGCAAACAATTGTCTTGTTTGGTTTACCACCAAAGAAATGTAGGGGATCACTTGTAGCACCAAGTGGTTATTGGGTAGTCATAGCCAGGAATGTAAATGATATACTTAAACCATCTCAAGGTTTAATTAAAGCTATATATAACTACTAACATCTGAATGTGAACAATAACCAACAGTCAGTGAAAGAGGTTTTAGTAAGTCTCAGTTAAACACTTGAGTAAATATATATATATATATATATATATATATATATATATATATATATATATATATATATATATGTATATATATTTATTTATATTTATATATTTACTCAAGTGTATAATTAAATATATATATATATATATAATATATATATAATTATATGAATTGTATATATACATATATATATATATATATATATTTATTTATTTATACTAAGATGTATAATTGTTTATAGTGAAGTTCAGAATTGAAGAATACTTGTAGTGACGACGCTACATCTGAATCCATGGTTACTACTATATTTTTCAATTTGAAAACTGTGATTCTGTCTATTCTATGTATGTTTTACTACAGATGTCTCCTGAACTTAATGCTACCAGTAAAGCAGCCATCAACTCTACTGAGGTAGAACTTAAAATAGCATTATAAATATTATTATACAAAATCAAATGCAGAAGCCCCAATCAACACAGACTGCCAATCTGATTGAGGATCCATCTGAAACTTTCAAGAATTCAGAAAATGAGCACCGTTTGTTTTGTAAATGTGAATTGCCATATGACAGTGAGAGGTGTGCTATTTACCATTATGCTTATACTTAACAAAATCTATTTCTTCTGAAGTCACATCACATCTCAGGCAAAGCAAGCATGTCATTCAGTGGTAGCAATGTTGTCATCAGAATTTTGCTGTGGATCTTACCTGCAGCACACCAGAGCTATTCCCCTGTAGTTGCTACAGAGTTCTTTGTCTCCCTTTGGAATAAAAATTTCATCTCACCACTCCTAAGGCATATACTCAGCATTTCAGATCATCTCATAGATGATTCCCTATTTAGAAGCTGTTAGAAGTATAACTTCCAACAATCCATGATATTCTCCTTCATAGACACGCTACTATCATCTTCATCTTAACAGATCAAGACCTCCTCCCTTTGCATAAGTTTGTTGTCTTAAAGCTTTGTAGAAACCCTTTTGATCATTATGGTCCACCAACACCTGTAAATGCTTTGATCTCTCCACCAACCAGTCATTCTGTATAGTAATTCTGTAACCTTAGTCTCAAGGGTCTTCTTCACTATGGGATCGTTCTTCTGCCTTCCTAAGATGCACTTAATAGATATTCACAGTTTACAGCAGGGCGGGGGCAGGGAGGGCAATTGCCCCCCCCCTAAGTTTTTACTTGTATGACTTTCTGTGAGTTGAAGGGTGGAGTTAGTTTACACAACTATAACAACTGGTCAAGCAAAAATAATTCTGTGTCAAAAATTTGGACGCAGAGATAGTCTATTATTGTGCATAGCGCGATAGGCCTAAATTAAGTGACCACACCTCTTATGAATAATTAATTACACAAAATTTTCGTGGCGCGCTCCGCTCTCCGAGTTTCCCCTACCTTACAATGTTTCTAGACCGGCCCCTGGTTTACTGTACAACAAACGATCATCAGACCAGCAATCAGCACTAATATATACTCTGGAGTCTAGCACCTGACTTTGTCATGTTGCCTAACCACAATATGGTCTATCATGTGCCATTTTTTTGACCAGGATGTTGCCGTGTACATGTGAGTCTGTGAATATCTATTAAGTGCATCTTAGGAAGGTGTTGGTAACAGTCGAATATTTTTTCTTCAGCAAACATCTGATAAATAAGATTCCAGGGCTTACTGCATCACCTGACACTACAGCTGGATGTAGTTTCATCATTATTGCAATGGCCACAGCCTGTTCTCGCTCTTCTCTCAGTGGTTTCACACTGTATACATAACAAAACCACTCTGTTCAAATTCACTTTTTTCAGTATTCTAGTTTCCAACCTTTTAAGCTCATGGCAAACAAGAGCAGCACAACCAGAAAAGGTTTCCCTGACTTATTACATCTAAGATAATGAGATTCAGTTTGCTGAGTATGTTTTCAGTCATTGTCCTTATATTCCTGGTTGCTACTCTCAAAGATTGTGCCATTCTTCCAGGGATATGCTTCAGTGTTTCATGAGTTTGTCAACAGGATTCTGTTAGCACAACTTTCCTCTGACTCCATCATCGTAGTACGTGCCAAGTTTCTCACCAGGTTAGAGAGGATCCCTCTAGTTCCTCTCCTTTTCTGTCTTCGTTTTACTGAGTTTTTGTCACAATTTATATTTTATGTGCAACTGGGGTGTGAACCCAGACGCACCAACCTACTAAGAGACACTCACTTGGAGGTGAAAGGGTGGTTTTACAGTATAGAAGGGGCTGACAGCAATTGTATGTAAGTATGTACGCATGTATATAATAATTATAATACATACGTATAAATTATATAGAATGACCTGAAAGCAATAATATAGTGTTAATGTATTACAAGATTTATCAATATCAGTTCAACCATGACAAACTATAGCACTAGTAGGTCCATCAGGCTGTGGTAAAAGTACTGTAGTCTATCTTATTGAAAGATTCCATGATCCATTAAATGGGGGAGTCCTCTTAGATGATGTTGATATACAAGAACTCAATATTCGTTGGTTAAGGACTCAATTAGGTATTGTATCTCAAGAACCTATTGTATTTGATACTAGTATATCTGATAATATAAGATATAGTGCTAATCATCATGAGGTATCTGATGAAGAGATTATTGATTCTGCAAAGGCTGCTAATATTCATGATTTTATACAATCATTAACACAGGTATGTACATAGTACTATTTGTTCCTTCTGTTCATATCTATTTATGTGTTCATGCCATCTATCTATCTATGCATCTATCCATCTATGTAAGTACGAAAATATATGTATTTGTCATTCCATCCATACCCATTCATCCATCCATCCATCCATCCATCCATTTATTCTTCCATCCATCCTTCCATTCATTTATCCATCCATCCATTCATCCATCCATTCATCCATCCGTCCATCTGTTCATTCATCTATCTATCCATTCATTCAGGGCTATAGTACTAATGCTGGTGATAAAGGCACTCAGTTAAGTGGAGGACAGAAACAAAGAATTGCCATAGCTCGTGCTCTCATCAGAAACCCTAAAATACTTCTTCTAGATGAAGCAACATCAGCCCTAGATAGTGAGAGTGAGATAATAGTCCAGGAAGCTCTAGATAAAGCTAGGGAGGGTCGTACTAGTATAGTAATAGCTCAAAGGTTATCCACTGTGTACAGTGCTGATTGTATTGTGGTAATAGCTAATGGTAGTGTTGTTGAGAAGGGTACACACACTGAACTATTAGCTAAGGGAGGTGTATATTATCAGTTACATCAACATCAACACTTGAAAGGAGATGAGGAGAAATAACAATTTAATTAGGAACTTTATAATTATTATTAATATTTGAACTTTTGAACATTTCAACTATTTTATTGCTGATGTTAAATGATTCTGTCACTTCGTTAATTTTTTTGTAGAGAAATGATTAATTTTTAGTATTAGCTACTACTCTTCTGAATTCTTGATCTGATCCCAATGTTATTGAGTTACTACTAAACGCTAATGTTGATCCTAACATTCAAAACACATTGCGAGTAACAGCTGTTTATATTAACTACATGGATCAAGTGGTGCTGTGGTCTTTACACTTTGTGACTATAGATTGATGGAACTGTGGTCTATAGATGCTATAGTTCAATGGAACCAACCATGGTTCAATTCTAGACTGCATGAGTCTATGCTTCAATGGAACAATAATCCCTCTGGTTTGATGATCTGGAGATGGTATTAATTATAATCAAGAAACTTCATGCTATACTGATATAATACCATATATACTCTAATTAAGGTACAGTAACCTCAATGACGTAATCAGTCCCACTGGCGATTACATAACTACAAAACCAAAAATACTCACATGGTTTGCTCACAAATACTTTTGCCACCCCAATATTAATTATCTTCTGCTAGTAATAGTAGTTAAATGTAATTTCAAAATAAACAGTCTACTGAACTATTAATTAATACTATAAAGGTCCCACTGGTGAATACATCAATAAACAGCCAAAAATGTTCACATTCTTTGCTCACAATTCACAATGTTAATTATCTACTAACAATAATAATAGTACTTTTATTTAAAAATAAACATATAAAAGTAAACATTATTATTATAAGTTACTTTCTTATTTATTATCTTCCGCCATCTATAAAAGTTTCTAATAATAGCTTAAAAATAAAAAAACTTATTAATAATTATTAATAATGAAAAACCTATAAAAGTAAATATTATTATTATAAGTTATTTCCTCAACTTCTTTTCTTCTGTTTCTAATATTTTAACTACTTCATGTCTTCTATATAGACGTACCCAGTCTAGAGGTGAGTATCCACCCTGTGTTATAATAATAACTGTGATATGTAAGTAATTACTAACATAACTATTATCATAATAATTGTTGTTATCATAATACATCATAAAATAACTATAGTTTGTGGATACTAATTATATCATATTTTTATTGAATTCACCAAATCACTATTATTAATACACATATCATGATTACTATGAACATGAGATTATTATAATTAATATCACCAAATTGAATATATATAATATTTGATTCTACAAACAATAGTTATCTTAAGATACTAATACTATTATAATGAATTATCAAATATCAGTTATACAATGGAACCTATATTACCATTAGGACACACATCAATGATTATTATAATATTTATTATAAGCTTTTACAAGAATTAGAAAAAAGAAATTATTAATCAAATATATGATCTCATTTTGAGACATCTGAATGATGTTGTATTATAATCATATCATAATAATCATTTGTAATATAATTTAATATTATTAAGTAAACATGAACCAATCATAATATTTACTTACCCAATCTTTTACATGAATATCAGCACTATGTGATAATAACACATGCACAATATCAACATGACCACTCTTAGATGACAAATGTAAAGGTGTTTGTTGATACTGTAGTAATAACAATCATTAGATACTTGTAATATCTTGTGTTTATGATAATAATAATAATAGTTAATTAAGTAGCTTTTAATGTTATGACATCATAACAGGTTATTAGTTAATAATAATTATAACAAACATATATTACAGATATACATTAGCTATGTAAATAATTATATAATCAATACATAAATTATAACACATAATATTTATTTAATATTTACTTACCCTATCCTTTACTTCAGTATCAGCACCCTGTGATAATAACACTTTCACAATATCAACATGACCACTCTTAGATGACAAATGTAAAGGTGTTAGTCCATACTGTAGTAATAACAATCATTAGATACTTGTAATATCTTGTGTTTATGATAATAATAATAATAGTTAATTAAGTAGTTATTAATGTTATGACATCATAACAGGTTATTAGTTAATAATAATTATAACAATTATATATTACAGATATACATTAGCTATGTAAATAATTATATAATCAATACATAAATTATAACACATAATATTTATTTAATATTTACTTACCACATCCTTTACATCAGTATCAGCACCATGTGATAATAATACATTCATAATATCAACATGACCACTCTTAGTTGACAAATGTAAAGGTGTTAGTCCATACTGTAGTAATAAAAATCATTAGATACTTGTAATATCTTGTGTTTATGATAATAATAATAATAGTTAATTAAGTAGTTATTAATGTTATGACATCATAACAGGTTAATAGTTAATAATAATTATAACAATTATATATTACAGATATACATTAGCTATGTAATTAATTATATAATTAATACATAAATTATATTACATAATATTTATTTAATATTTACTTACCACATCCTTTACATGAATATCAGCACCATATGATAATAACACTTTCACAACATCGACATGACCACTCTCAGATGACAAATGTAAAGGTGTTAGTCCATCCTGAGTAATAACAATCGATCATTAGATACTTGTAATATCTTGTGTTTATGATAATAATAATAATAGTTAATAAAGTAGTTATTAAAGTTATGACATCATAACAGGTTATTAGTTAATAATAATTATAACAAATATATATTACAGATATACATTAGCTATGTAAATAATTATATAATCAATACATAAATTATAATACATAATATTTATTTAATATTTACTTACCCTATCCTTTACATCAGTATCAGCACCATGTGATAATAATACATTCATAATATCAACATGACCACTCTTAGTAGACAAATGTAAAGGTGTTTGTTGATACTATAGTAATAACAATCATTTGATACTTGTAATATCTTGTGTTTATGATAATAATAATAATAGTTAATTAAGTAGTTATTAATGTTATGACATCATAACAGGTTATTAGTTAATAATAATTATAACAAATATAATTACAGATATACATTAGCAAAATTATAATACATAATATTTTTACTTACAATATCCTTTACTTCAGTATCAGCACCATGTAATAATAACACTTTCACAATATCAACATGACCTCTCATAGATGACAAATGTAGAGGTGTTTGTTGATACTATAGTAATAACAATCATTTGATACTTGTAATATCTTGTGTTTATGATAATAATAATAATAGTTAATTAAGTAGTTATTAATGTTATGACATCATAACAGGTTATTAGTTAATAATAATTATAACAAATATAATTACAGATATACATTAGCAAAATTATAATACATAATATTTTTACTTACAATATCCTTTACTTCAGTATCAGCACCATGTGATAATAACACTTTCACAATATCAACATGACCTCTCATAGATGACAAATGTAAAGGTGTTTGTTGATACTATAGTAATAACAATCATTTGATACTTGTAATATCTTGTGTTTATGATAATAATAATAATAGTTAATTAAGTAGTTATTAATGTTATGACATCATAACAGGTTATTAGTTAATAATAATTATAACAAATATAATTACAGATATACATTAGCAAAATTATAATACATAATATTTTTACTTACAATATCCTTTACATGAATATCAGCACCATGTGATAATAACACTTTCACAATATCAACGTGACCACTCATAGATGACAAATGTAGAGGTGTTTGTTGATACTATAGTAATAACAATCATTTGATACTTGTAATATCTTGTGTTTATGATAATAATAATAATAGTTAATTAAGTAGTTATTAATGTTATGACATCATAACAGGTTATTAGTTAATAATAATTATAACAAATATAATTACAGATATACATTAGCAAAATTATAATACATAATATTTTTACTTACAATATCCTTTACATGAATATCAGCACCATGTGATAATAACACTTTCACAATATCAACGTGACCACTCATAGATGACAAATGTAGAGGTGTTTGTTGATACTATAGTAATAACAATCATTTGATACTTGTAATATCTTGTGTTTATGATAATAATAATAATAGTTAATTAAGTAGTTATTAATGTTATGACATCATAACAGGTTATTAGTTAATAATAATTATAACAAATATAATTACAGATATACATTAGCAAAATTATAATACATAATATTTTTACTTACAATATCCTTTACATGAATATCAGCACCATGTGATAATAACACTTTCACAATATCAACGTGACCACTCATAGATGACAAATGTAGAGGTGTTTGTTGATACTATAGTAATAACAATCATTTGATACTTGTAATATCTTGTGTTTATGATAATAATAATAATAGTTAATTAAGTAGTTATTAATGTTATGACATCATAACAGGTTATTAGTTAATAATAATTATAACAAATATAATTACAGATATACATTAGCTATGTAATTAATTATATTTAATATTCACTTATATCATCATAATTATACAGATAACACATGTGATACCAGAAATTTTCATTTCAATACAATATCGAGTAAAGGTCATTCATGTTCATCATGACCTCAGAAAAAATGTTAATAACTTTAGTTTGCAATCGACCAACAATCTTTTTACCTGCACCATTTTCATATAATTATTCTTCCCATTCTTTTTTGTGATGTCAAATTTCGCTTCATTATTGAGTTACAGTATATTCACATATTAACCTTATGACATTAAACTATACACTATAGTACATATAAAGTCATCATATCCTAATTTTGAGGTCATTATGATTGTGAACAGACTATAGTTTGGTAGTCAGCATTGATGATATTGAGTTAGTCTTGCGTGGCCAGACCTTTCCAAATTAATGGGGCGGGGCCACAAACTGGGAGAGGGAAAGGTCTGGTGACTCTGAACAGGCTTTCGTGTCATAATGGAATGCAGTTATTACATGATGTTTAACATATGCTGTATAACTATAACTGTGGCTGAGCGTTGGGTTGTCTGTCTCAAAGATATACGAAAGACCTCACTGTGAAGGAGACTTAACAGTGAGGCTAGTAACATATTATACCAGTTTTGCACGAATTAGGAATCAATGACTAAACCTTTCCTGCATATTTATATATACTACTGCCAAGAGCGCATGATAGAGGGAGGGTAAAGAGCATGTAACTGCAATTGGAAGTCGTAGAACGGGCGGAATTTACCGCGTGTACTATAAATAGATTTTATTTCCCAGAAATAAATAATTATTAAAAGTAAAATTAATAATCATAATAATAGTTAATAAAACGTCCGAGGTGTGACCATCATGGCGCTTAGCAAGAAGATTTATGACATTATTGACCACCTAGAGAATCTTCAAAGGGAATGTGTAGATGAAGTCAAAAAGGAAGTGTCAGAAAGTTATCATCTCAAACACTTTCCAGATCGTGGTGTACTTTTCAGACTATTGTGTGAGGAGCCTTCCAGCCTCGCAACATGAATATCCAGGGTTGGGTAACAATCTTTTAAACATTTTAGCAATTCTTCAGATGTATTAAGTGGAATACTGTCGGTACACTTGGCCAGATGAGCCGTAAGAGCTAAAGAACGTGAACCGGCCATTTTCGACAAACTATAACACTTATAACTATAATAATAATTATGGTTAATTATTTGGCAGGAATTTGTCGATCTATTTTTAGTACACGTGGTAAATTTTGCCAAGACAGACACCCACGCAAGTTACACGCTCTTTCCGCTCCCTCTATCATGTGCTCTTGTACTGCCAGCATGCTTACAAATACATCCTGTCACAAATGAACTCCTTTTCTGCCTAAAACTGACAAGATTTAAACAGGCTGTTGGGATTTTCTCTATGGAACGTATTAGATATTATGCGACAATGATTTTAATATTATGAAAGAAAACATGACGTTTCATATTGTTGCATCTGATTAGCTCTGCTGACATTCCAACAGAGGACACAAAAACCTGTTCAGAGTCACACCGATTAATTTGGAAGGTCTGGCCATGAGAGACTAATATTGAGTATGTTATACTTATATAATATACATGTATGTTCATATTAGCTTCGAATTTTATATAAATTCTGTTTTAAAGGTGTGACATATTACAATAGAGGTGCTATAGACCTGTATCAGTATCACTATCAATACTTGGACATTACTCAATACCAGAAATTTCAGATGTGGTATTGAAGTATTGAGTATCTTGATATCATATCACTCATCACTAACATGTATAACACAAGAGTTAGAATTAGCTCCTACATGTACTATACAATACATTACTGTGTGTGGATATGATAACTCACACAACGATCTTTCTTATTAGGGTTAGCACCCTTGTTCAGCAATATTTTAATTTCAGATACATGTCGATTCCACATTGCTTCAAACAGATCACCATCCTATAGTAATATATGAATATAGATATATAATTATTATCACACAACATAATACATACTAGTTTATACTGTTCCTCTTTTGTGAGTATTTGTGATGATTGTAATTCTAAATAATTATAAAAGATGAATATAAGAAATGATATACTATAGCATGTTACATGTTATTATACTGGAGAACAAACGGAACCACATGTAAACTATGAATATCATTATTTCTATTCGAAGGCTATTGAAAGTGTACTACTGATATTGTGTCATGCTTTTCAACTACATACGACATTCCTGGAAGATTTGTAGACAACAGAATATATCGTTCATGTGAAATTATTCATCAAAATCATGTAACATTTTTATTCATTACCTTAGTTCTTAACATGTATATATAGATAGATGAATAACAAGTAGTAATAACAAAATTCATAGTTTACATGTGATCTAATTGTATACAAACGCCTGTGACCACTTTTATGTGGTTCAACCATTTCTAAGTTTTCTACTGTACTAGTTCTATGACTTTTAGGATGCATTAGCTCCATGACTACATGGTTAGCATGCACGAATACAATAAATCCATTATCGCACGGATACCGGAAAATATCAGTTGTTGGATACGCATATTGTCACTCGCCCTTCAGACTCATGACAATACTTCGTATCCAACTCATATTATTTACCGGTGTCTGTGCGATAATATAAATATATACTGCAATTTGACACTTGCAGAAACAATACAACTAGTATTTAGATACATCAATCATCATGTACACTCTGTATACATGGAAACAACACAAAATATCATTACAACATCATACCTTCATGAAACCAGGAAAGATGTCTGGTCTTATCAGCTGAGCATTTGATATTGCTTACATCACAGCAGAGTATTTCCTCATGTTCACTAATTAGATGGCAAAGATGGAATGAGGAATCTGTACATCCTTCGATTTTACATCGAAACCCTTCCTGTGTAGAAGCCAGAGAATCAGTCCAGCCAAACTTGTGGACAATTGATTCTATACCTTGATGAATCATACGACGGATATTGAAGCAGTTACGAGATGGACCGAAGTAGCGTATAGTTAATGATTTGACCTGATCTAGTAAATGTAGAGCACCACCGAAATGTTGACACCTCAGGACAACTTTGTTATGATAAACATCATTAACCAACTGAAATTGAGTTGGAGAAACATGCCTCATGAGAAGCACTACAAGTGATGTGAAGAGACCATTAGGAATCAATTCATCATCCCATGTGAGATATAGAGGCTCAATAGCATCACTACTATCTTCAAATGGATCATCGATTATATCCAGGACACATGGAATGAAATATCCTGTGTCGTTTGGGATCTGTGATATGATTAGTAAGCCTTCCATTAGCTTTAGGAAATCATCACAAGAGAAAACATCCTCTTCGAATTCCATGGTGTCTAGTAACTCTCGTTTGAACATTCCTTTTGTTTTAAGGCTCTTAATTGTGGCATTGTCATAGCGATCATCTCCATATGAAACAGCAATTATCTGAGACAGCATATCAAATAACACTTGTGGGTCAAGAAACACCACGTGAGATAGAATACCAGGGAAATGGAGATAAATGGACAGATTATGGAAGTACCATAAAGCAGCCAGTACCTCCTTACGTTGCATACCAACTGACTTTCCAATCTCAACACATTTATCAAGGCTTATTATTCTTCGACCTTTTGTTTTGGATTTTAGCTCTACCTGGAAGAAGAACCATCGTGCAGGAACTTCAGCTCTTATGTAAGATCGACCTGTAATACGTCGGATTCTTTCAGCAATCTCTTCTTCATTTCTACCTCTACCCATATTGTTAACTGGAAAGATTATATCTTTACCTTTGGTGTAATCATGTCTGACATCTTCATAATTCTTAAGCTCACCATGAAGACGCTCATTCTTCTCATCAAGGCTCTCTTTAAGCTCATTATTTTCTTGAAGCCTTTCATATTCATCATAGCAAGTACCAATCACTATAAAGTGTGGCCTTCCGTGCTTTTGTACTCCTTTAAAGATTGGAGGACGAAGCTGAGACCTGCAACGAAAAAAGCTCTTTGTAAGCTGCATAGTGCTCATCTGTCTTTTCTCTCCTTCACCAACTTTTCTCCCATGCACTGAATAGAAGAAATTTGCAGCATCATCAAGCTTTTCATCAAGCCTAAAAAGAACCATATTGAGAGAATGATAACAAAGTAGTGCTGGAGCAATATCTAGGAAAGCAGCCTGACCTCCTAAGTCAACACCATACATCATATGAGTGTTATACAATTCGTCAGATTTCTTTACTTCAGTAATCAATTGAAGAAGTTCTTTATTTAAAGTAGTAGAATCAGTAGATAGAGATTCTGAGGGCTTCTTCTTTGGCATTGCTTGCGATGTTAGTAATGGCTTCTCTTTGGACTCTTGTACTCCAGAAATCGATTGTAGCTGTTCTTCATCTGAAGAGTGGTCAGTAGGCGGAGGCTTATTCTTTGGCATTACATGTGATGTAAGTAATGGCTGCTCTTTGGACTCTTGTACTCCAGAAATCAATTGTAACTGTTTCTTATCTGGAGAATAGTCAGTAGGCACAGACTCATCAGGTTTCTCTTTTGGTGTCCTTTGTGATAGGACTAATAGCTTCTCTTTGGACTCTTGTACTCCAGACATCGATTGTAGCTGTTCTTCATCTGAAGAGTGGTCAGTAGGCTGAGGCTTATTCTTTGGCATTACATGTGATGTAAGTAATGGCTGCTCTCTGGACTCTTGTACTCCAGACATTAATTGTAACTGTTCCTTATCTGGAGAATAGTCAGTAGGGAGAGACTCATCAGGTTTCTTTTTTGGTTTCATTTGTAATGGGACTAATGGCTTCTCTTTGGACTCTTGTACTATGGACATTGGTTGTAGCTGTTCCTTATCTGGAGAATAGTCAGTAGGCACAGACTCATCAGGTTTCTTTTTTGGTGTCATTTGTAATGGGACTAATGGCTTCTCTTTGGACTCTTGTACTCCAGACATCGATTGTAGCTGTTCTTCATCTGAAGAGTGGTCAGTAGGCTGAGGCTTATTCTTTGGCATTACATGTGATGTAAGTAATGGCTGCTCTCTGGACTCTTGTACTCCAGACATTAATTGTAACTGTTCCTTATCTGGAGAATAGTCAGTAGGGAGAGACTCATCAGGTTTCTTTTTTGGTTTCATTTGTAATGGGACTAATGGCTTCTCTTTGGACTCTTGTAGTCTGGACATCAATTGTAGCTTATCGTTATCTCGAGATTGGTCAGTAGGTAGAGAGTTGAGAGGCATCTTCTTTGGAGTCCTTAGTGATGAGAATAATGACTTCCATTTAGACCCTTTCACTTTAGATATTGATTGCAGCTGTTCTTTATCTTGAGAATGGTCAGTAGGCAGAGAGTCATGAGGTTTCCTCTTTGGCATTGCTAGCGATGTGAGCAATGGCTTCTCTTTGGACTCTTTTACTTCAGAAATTGACTGCAGCTGTTCTTTATCTTGAGAATGGTCAATGGGCAGAGAATCGTGAGGCTTCTTCTTTGGTGTCACTTGTGATGTGAGTGGTGTCTGTTGAACAGATTCTATTTCTTCTTGTGAGGTACTCTTCACTTGATCTTCATTCAATTCTTGTAATTCTTGAGGTTCAGTTTCATCATTTTGAGTTCGAACACTGTACTTTATGGCCTGAAGGAATTTGATTTTCATGGTCTCGGGATCTGCTGATGTCCAAAAGCAGCTTTCATCAGACATGATAACCTGGCCTTTATCATCACGTTCCTCTTTACTAACCAAACGTACCTCAGGAGCTTTAGCAACAGGAGTGCTATGATGTTCAGTGACTGGTTCCTTTCTCAATAGCAGATTTAACAAGGACGTCTTGCCAACTCCTGATGTGCCAAAGAGTGCAAAGCTTGTCCACTTCACACTAACGATTCCTTTCTTTTGGGCATTTTCCAGTATTTGTAAAAGCTCTATATAATAAATATAATTATAAGATGATAACTTGTTTGTTGAAATAGAATATTAAATTCAATTTGGTGATTACATTTATCATAAACCCAGAAATGTTAGCTGGACATTAACTATGTTAGCAATTGTGAGATTACATTAAATTAAATAGCTGTTAATTATTATAGCTTTTAGTTCACATATAATGATTTGGTAATATGACTGTTTATGTGAAACATCACGATAGATTTGTGGTTAAAGTGTTTGTCTCTCATTGTGGTTGTCTAGGATCAAATCCTAGCATGACAATGTTGTTCATATGTCTTAATATCAAAAACATTAACATTAATTAGTGTTGTTTTAGTCTGACAGTGATGACCACTTTTAGTCATAGTTATAATATGAAGAGTTTTGTAGTTTAATTAACTAAAATAATCAAGGTAATATTGGGCATTCTAAAAGGGTTTCAGTCTTAGAACTAAAAATGCCCATTATTGGCCAATTTTCATTTTAGTTATAGTTCTTACAGTAGACTTGTAATTTAATTATAGTTTAGTTGACTAAAAGTCAAAACCCTTGCTGAAAGGGGTTATAGTTATAGTTAACTAAAACAACACTAACATTAATGGATGCTAAAGTATGAATTATAGCTAAAACACTAAATGTGACTTTTCTGGGTTTACAGTATAAGAGAAAATAGTAAAACTTCATTTGATGTTGAAGTAGAGGATTAAAACGTTTAAAATTACTTCTTATCTATTTCATTTATATATAATTATTATCACCTTGTGGAGTAGGTTCACTTTCTATTGCTCCCTTTATGTGTGGTGCAATCTAAGAAACAAAAATGTAATTATAATTATATGTCTACTAACATCAAAATACAAACATACCGTATTCTGTATGTTAGGATATACAAAACGATTTTCAATATCTCTGAGACTTAGTACTTTGCAAATCTTTAAATCTGCAAGGCAAGTCAGCTGTTTTCTTGTTAACTCAAACTTGCTGAGGTAGTCATCAGAACAGTAACAGAATACTAAGAGGAGAGAACCTGGTGAAGCAGCAAGTAGCGGGACTGATAATTTGTTACAGCCTAGCACATTACAGAGGGAATTGTGCAGACTGGAAATATTTGAGAGCTTCATATTAAAATTGTTTGTGTCATTCACTTTCAAAAGGAAAATATTGTCACTCTCTGCACTAAACAAGATGCCTGGAAGCTCCTTCAAATGACGACGGTTACAATAATCGTGAAAAAGATAAACATATTCGATCCACTTTTTCTCTAGCTCGGGATATAAGCAATTCAAAAACACTTTTGAAATATCAGCTATTGGCTTATAATTGAACCAAGACACACATATACTTTTGAAATAATGATTCAAATCATCAACACCTGCGATCTCTTGTGGTACAGGAAGCCCTAGCTCATTTTGCAACAATCTAATTACATCATCGATCACTATTGGTATCCGTCTCTGTCGATCATACCAATATCCATTGATTTCTCGGTAAAGATTTTCCATTGTTAACAAATAACAAGTAGTAAACACCTCTACGACTTCCTCAGTTTGTGCTAGTAATGCAAGATTGACATCAAAATTCGATTGCAATAGAGTAGATAATCTCGGAGAATCTCGCTGTAGTAGAATGAAATTTGGATTGTATCGTTTTCTCCTTTGCAAATATCCCCTTTCCTGCCTCCAGTCATGTTTCTCCTCTTCAGTGTCAATACCTACAGAAGAAACAGGAGGAAAGTAAGTAAAAATGACATAAGCAAATTCATATACATGTATTACATATATAAATATTATATAAATAAAATAGATCATAAGGATGGCCCTTCAAACTATATACACATTACATTGAATTTATAGCATTTTGCTGTGGAAATATATTGTCACCTTGTTCTTTTGTGGAGACATTTTCAGATGACGTGTCTTTCACACACTTTCGTGAATTCAACTATGAGAAAGAAATGTTGAACATATTTATAATTATACAGTGTATTGCATTAAACATTGTAGTGGCATATCCATGTGGGGTTCATAAGGTTCAATTGAACTGCCCTCTAGTTTGAACAACTGGCTGATACAACCATACCACACCCTAAATAATTAATCACAAATATGTGATCCTGAATTATTAATCATTTTCTTATGATTATGTAGCAACCCTGATTCTGATACAACCCTGATTTTAGAACAATACGTATACATAATAATTGTGTTTATGGTTTTGTAAATGGTCACATTTTTGTCTCTAACTTGTAACTATAAAAGCACCACGATTTATTCAATAATAGAGTCCAATTCTGAAAACTCACAAGTCATTACATTGGTGTCAGAAGTAGGATGGCTCACATAATTCTAGTTTGTGCTAGACCGCCAGCTAGATATGCTACTGGAGCAGATTTCAACTTATGGTTACAACGGTTCGAACTATATGTTGCCGAAGCAGGTATCAGGGAGATTATGCAAGGAAAGGAGTTACTCTCACTACTCGATGATGAGCCTTTTCGAATTGCAAGTCAGATTGGATTAGTAGCAGAGGTCAACCCTGAAGTTGTGAAGACATCCCTCAGAGAACAATTCTGCCCAGTTGGAAACGAATTGGAATGGCAGCTGAAACTGCATGAGCGTAGACAAAAGTCCAATAAAAAGCTTAGTGAATTTGCTGGAAGTCTGAGAGTGTTAGCAGACAAGGCCTATCCTGACTGGGAACCCAAACAGAGGTTAGAAATTGCAAAAACTTGTTTCATAGAAGATATCAATACCCCTTGTATTGATATCTTCTACCCAACTACATTTGATGCGGGAGAATCCAAAATCGTTAGAGGATGCTGTGAAGCTGGCAAACCAAAGGGAATCACTGGAGGAGGCTCAGAAACAGCTTCACCGAAGTAGTCATAAGCCAGAAACATTGCTGATTGAAGAAGCCCCATGCAACCAATCCAGCATAACACCGACAAAAGATGATCTCAGAGAACTGTCGAGACAAATATAAAGGCTCTCTGTTGAAGTTGAAAAGCTTCAAATGCATGAAGAACAGCAAAGATTGCAGGCTGGAAGGAAACAATCGCCAGTTGTTTGCTGGAATTGTGGCCACCAAGGCCATTATCGTCGTGATTGCAGGTCAAAGGGGAGAAATTTTCAAATTCGCTGCCGACCATCTTTAAACTAGAACCGGTCGATGATGCAGGTCAATCATCGACCATTGTTGAAGTCGGAAAATGATGTTATTGCAGCTAATGGTGAAAAACTAAAAGTTACTGGAAAGTGCAAGCTGCCTTTTCGTATTGGTAACATTGATGTCTCTCACCATGTGTTAATTACAAAAGGAGTGACACAAGAATGTTTGCTTGGAGCGGACTTTTTGAATAAACATAACTGTGTTATTGATTTGCCAAATGGATCCCTCTACAGTTGCGGAAATATTGCACCACTAATTGTGCAGAAGGGAGCTCCAGTTAAAACCTGCTATGTTTCATTTTTAGAAACAACAACTATACCACCCAGGCACCAGATCGAACTACTGGTACAACTTCGAAAAAAACCACAAAGCATGAGATTTGCTGAAGTCACTGACTTCACTGGATTATTGGAACCATAGCCTAAGTTTCAGGATGACACTGGACTTCTAGTAGCTCATTCAGTATCAACTACTATTAGAGGAGAGACACTCATTCGCATCCTCAACCGGCTGAGATGTTCCATTGTTGTACACAAAGGTGAAAAAGTTGGACGCATACATCCTCTCTCAAATGGAAATGGCGTTCATGCCATTGAAAGCAGTACCACATCAGGTGGAATCAAAAACCTGAGAGATGTTGTTGAATCGTTGGTACACCGCTCACAACTCTCATGCTCTACTGAAAAATTGCAGTTAGCAAGCCTTCTATACAAATTCTCAGATGTAATATCTCTTCATGATGGTGACATGGATAAAACTATGGTTGTCCAACACACCATAAATATTGGAGATGTTCTGCCCATATGCCAGCAACCTCGCCGTCTCCCATTCCCCATCAAAGAGAGGAGGTACAAAGACTCCTTCGAGATATGTTAAAACAAGGAGTGATTGAACCAGCTAGTAGTCCCTGGTCCTCCCCCACTGTTATTGTTAGGAAAAAAGATGGGTCACCCAGATTTTGTGTACATTACAGACAGTTAAATGCAATTACCAAGAAAGATGCTCGTCCACTTCCACGAATAGATGACACCCTAGATGCATTGTCCGGAGCACAATGGTTCTCTACCTTGGACCTAGCTAGTGGGTATTGGCAAGTTGAAATAGACCCTGCTGACCGGGAGAAGACAGCTTTTGGTACTTCATTTGGTCTACATCAGTTTAAAGTAATGCCCTTTGGGCTATGTAATGCACCAAGCGCATTTCAACGACTCATGGAAATTACTCTTGCAGGTCTCCATTGGGTGTCATGCCTAGTATATCTGGATGATATAAATATATTTGGTAACTCTATTCAGGAGCATTTTCAAAGATTTGAAGAAGTCCTATCACGGTTGCACAAGGCAGGACTAAAGTTGAAACCAAAGAAATGTCACTTATTTCAAAAAGGTGTGAAGTACCTTGGGCACATTATCTCCAACACTGGAGTTCAGACAGATCCTGACAAAATTGATGTAATCAAATCATGGCCAATCCCAGCAAATTTGAAGGACCTAAGAAAATTCTTGGGAGTCTCTTCATATTATCGTAAGTTTATTTCTAATTTTGCAACTATTGCAGCCCCCATTGTACAAACTAACGGGAATAACGAACGACTGGAACTGGTCATTAGAATGTCAGAATGCTTTTGCAACTCTCAAATTACGACTTTCCTCTCCCCCAATTCTAGCGTTCCCACAGTTTGACCAACCATTCATCCTGGATACCGATGCCAGCAGAGAAGGGCTCGGAGCTGTCTTGTCACAAATCTGAGAGAGTGATTGCCTATACAAGTCGGGTACTAACTAAGGCTGAAAGACAATACTGTGCCACTCGAAGAGAGATGCTAGCTCTCGTCTGGGCTACACATTTTCCGCCCGTACCTCTATGGAATACCATTCTTAGCTAGAACTGACCACAATTCTCTACGAATGTGGTCAAACCATCCTAGAAGACTCTACTATAGAAAGGAAAGAAATAAATGCCATAATTACTTTCTGTCCTACCACTACAGAGATACTAAAACATCAGAAGGAAGATGCCGACATAATGCAACTCACTGAATGGGTACAAACCTCAACCTTTCCTACTCGTTTTCCTCACCAGCATAGTCATTTAGTACAAAGATTGTGGTTACAGCGACAACAACTAGTGGTAAAAGATAACATACTATGTCGCATTTGGGAAGACATTTCATCAGGGGTCGCTAACAGACATTTACAGTTGCATCCTTCCAAGAACCTTAGTGAATAATATATTGGAACAGCTACACAGTTCACCAATTGGGGGGCATCTGGGGATTCGAAAAACACCTGAGAAAGTCCAGTGTAGATTCTATTGGCCTGGATGGAAAAGAGACACTGAAGACTGGTGCAGAACCCGTGAAAGCTGTCAATCGAGAAAATCCCGAGTCAGTCTAGACGCACACTGATGCAAACCATATTACCTGGGAGACCATTTCAAAGAGTGGCGATGGACATTCCTGGACCACTCCCAAAAACAGAAAGAAGAAACAAATATATCCTCGTAATTGGTGACTACTTCATGAAGTGGATGGAAGCTATACCTATCCCTGACATGGAAGCTACTACAGTATCTCGTAAATTCGTTGACAACTTCATTTGTCAATTTGGGTGCCCTGATCAGATACATACAGATCAAGGTCGCAACTTCGAATCAATGCTGTTCAAGGATATCTGTAGATTGCTGAATATTGAGAAAACTCGTACCACCCCATACCACCCACAGTCGGATGGGCTTGTAGAGAGGTTTAACAGAACTCTATTCAACATGTTGAGCATAACTGCCACAGAGGATCCAGATAATTGGGACCTACAACTTCCACAGTTAATGTGTGCCTACCAAACGAGCATCCAAGAAACAACTAACAGCACTCCATTCCATCTCGTGTTTGGACGAGAAGCCCGACTACCAGTTGATGTGATGTTTCATCTGCCATACAAGGAGAAAGAAGTCCCACTCCCCATCATGCCATTAAATTGAGAGAAAGGTTTCAAAACTGTTATGAAATGGTCAGGAAACACATGAAACTAAAACAAGAATGGCAAAAGACACTGTATGATCGTTCAGTTAGGGGGATCCCTCTGAAACTTGGAGATCTTGTGTGGTTGCACTCTCCAGCAGTACCTCGTGGTCAGTCCCATAAACTTCATCAACCCTGGCAAGGACCATTTACCATTGTGAAAGTTATCAATGATGTTACCTATCGGATACAATGCAAAAAGAATTTGAGGAAACGTTTTGTTGTACACTTAAAACCATACTTTGTGTACGTTTAAAACCATACTGTGAAATCCACCAAGCTGATGACCATCAAACTGGAGGGAAACCTACTAATAATAACCAAGTTGTGAATGAACCTCAAACAAATAGACCTATGATTGATGAAGACGATGAATACTTGTATTACTATCAAGTGTACACACCAGATCAACCAACTCTACCAACACCTCGAAGATCTACTCGAAATCGACACCCACCTGTCCGATATGGGGAATTCATTACCCACTAACCTATACTCTCTAAGAAAGGAGGGAGAGTGATGTAGCAACCCTGATTTTTAGAACAATACGTATATATAATAATTGTGTTTATGGTTTTGTAAATGGTCATATATTTGTCTCTAACTTGTAACTATAAAAGCACCACGATTTATTCAATAATAGAGTCCAATTCTGAAAACTCACAAGTCAGAATCATGGTAACCAAATGGTAAGCTCAGACCTCCTTAGGACAGTTGCCTAGGGGGGGGGGGGGGCAATTGCCCTTCCTGCCCCCCCTGTAGACCCACCCCTGCTATCATGATAATGTTATATAAATATATTCACCTCGGGCTCTGCCAACAATTAATTATATACAGGAGGGTGATAACACAACAGAAATAGCATGTGTCTCTTGTAACAGTAGCACTTTGCTTCTCTTCTCTTGTCATTAATATCAGTAACTTCCACATGTAATTGCACACTCACAAATATTAAATTAGAAAATGTTGATATATTGATAACCACCATATTATTAGGCAGAGGGGGTGGAAACAGCACACACGCTTAAATTGTACACTCTCGTAATAATCATGATATATATAGTGTGAAACATTGCGACAATTTAAGGATGGGCTTCAATGCTGGAATTGCTAATATCAAATCATAAATCTGCCCTGAATATATCAATTATTCTGATATATTGCCCACAACTACTGCTATTAGCACAATGTCATCACATATAAATAATTACCTGTTTGGGTGGTTCATCAGGTGGAAAATCACGAGAATCATCAACTTGTGGCATATCTATGAGAAATAAATGTCTTTCAGTATTAATCGTTAATTATTAGTTTATGTAGGAGCCCATATAATGATAGAAAGTGGAAGAGTATAATTCCATTTTATATCATAATATATTCCTGGTTTATGATGTAATATAAACTTGACATAGTGATAAACTTTAGAGTAGAGTTGGTACTACAACTACACCAGCAGATCCAAGGTGGATCGTTGGGGACCCTTCCTCTTCCTTTCGTTTTAATTAATATGAACTCTCTGTTACTGAGGTCGGCAATAAAATAAAATAGAACCGCCTCTCCACAAAAGCTCGTTTTAATTGGTCAAAGCATATTCATGTTGTTTTTACAAAACGTTACCAAGTGGGATTTGAATCAAATGAGCTATAGAAGAAAAAAAAATAACAGAGAGGAAGTCGAACCAAGGACCATCAACAAACAAACAATGTTCTTTTGGTTGTTCATTCATTTAGTTGACTCGCACTAAATGGGGCTTACTCTGATTGCTATAATGAAGGCATGTGATACTGACATTAATATTATGCTAAATGTTGTTACCCAGTACTAAAACTAGAACTATGTTTCATACCCAACACTAAAACAGTCAATTTTGAGGTTTTACTACCTCTCAGTAAACAGTTCATCACAGACTTGTATAAAATACTTGCCACAAGTATAACTATAACACATAAATACAAGTTTCCATCTTAAAAAGCAGCAGCTCAATCACAAGCACATGCATAAATAATGAATAATGATGGCCCTTCAAACTACATACAATTGTACATATAACATTGAATGTATAGAATTTTGCAATGGAAATATTTTCTCACCTTGTTCTTCTGTGGAGACACTATCAGATGACGTGTCTTTCACATACTTTCCTGAATTCAACTATATGACAAGGAAATTTTATAATTATAATATTACACTGTGTTGCATTAAACATATCAAGGTGGGGTTCATAAGTTTAAATTGAACTTCCATCTAGCTTGAACAATTAGCAGACATAACCATGCCACACCTTAAATAATTAATTACAGATGTGTGATCCTAAATTATTAATAATGTTCTTGTAATTATTAGAATCATGGTAAGCTCAGACCTCCTTAGGACAGTTGCATGGGTAATACTGTATAGTCTATTCTTCATTGTACTTTGAAAAGTCATCAAGTTCATTATCACATTGTTGTAGTGCTATGAGGTGACCTATCATATTCATTCACTCAAAGCTTACATTCTTTGATTGCAATGTAAATTCAACTTCTCTTTTCTTCTACCCAACCACTGTTAGTGAGAATGAAACATGCGCCAAATATGAACCAACATTTCATTTTTCTCGGATTTGCCACTGCATTGGAATCAGCAATATTCCATTCAGAATTAATAGTTCAACATACTTATGTACCATCAAACACCATCAAATAGAATACATTAATATTGAGCAAATACGTTTTGTCAATAGTATAGTGATGAAATGAATTTTCATTTTCCTGATACTGAACAAATATTTAAATATTCATTGGCTCACTTGTCATTACTTGATTTTGGAGGAGAAATATTAAATATTAGCTCAAAATGTTGCTATTACTACAATAGACATTTATATAAACAGCATCAGTGATGTTATTGCATGTTCTTTATGTACTTTAGAAAGCTAGAAAGCCAGTAATATAGAACAAGAAACCTTTTAAGCATCATATTTGTTTCTATAGCATGTTCTTGTTTCTGCACATGTAAACAAACATTTAAATACCAAAATATACTTTTGAATCAGCATGGGTGGGGTAACCTTCTAACCTTGTCTCTCTTGAGGATTTCAAATCCTCCAATGGTAACAGAGAGTACTCTCATTTTCCTCAAATCCCCTTCATTACTTGTTACTAGTCTTTTCAGCTCTTCGTGAAGATGATGTGGAGCATAGCAGATCACGATAATGGAGTTGCCCTCATTTACTACCTTCACAATCACATGTTTTGCTTCATAATGAAAAGCTTTTCTGAGTAAACTTTGTATATCACTCAGTGTCGTCTTATCACCTTCCCATTCTAAAATAAACTTTACTTTCTCTGGTTTCAGAAGATTTTTACGTGAGTGCTTCATAAAATCTTGACCATAGGAATGTTCTGTTGGGATTCTCTTGCAAAATGCTTCAATTGAATCATCAAATATCTTGATGAGATTGATTGCATCTTGCAGCTCAAAATTTTCAGCAACAGCTTGAAGATGTTTTGTGTTAATCAATGAAGTGTGATCGGAAACGACAATCATTGCTTCTTCCATTGATTTGGCAGCTCTAGCATCATCTCTGAATTCCGGACGAAGGCTCAAAAAGTACTTTAGGCCTTCTAAAGAAATGGCATTATCTTTGAGAATCTTTATCATCTTAGTGATGAGTATATGGAGCTCTTTTCTCTTTTCTTCAAACTGAGATTGATAGTACTCAGATATCACATAAGATTCTGGATAATCATCAGACTGTATGGTAGGTAGAGAGTACAACAGAAATATAATTTCTATCAAAACATTTGTTCACAAGAGCATAAGATCAAATTTTAAGAAGCAAAAGACCGAATTTGTCATTTTCTAAGCAAATTTTATGTGACCTAATTTTTGTAAAGAGACATTTTCCAATTGAACAATTCCTTACATTTAATCGCTCGTCATTCTACCTGTTTGTACAGGAAATCAATGAAAATGGGTAACTGAGAAGATTAATAATAGCTCTTCGTGGTTACTAAATTTGATTGACATCCTGTAAGAATGGTGACCAATTAAAGATAAGTGTTTGATCAAAATTACCTTGCAGAAAGTGTCCCTTTAGATCACATTATTATTAATAAACCATGAATAATTCTAGCTGTTCTAGCTAGAGATTAAAATAATAATGCAATTTTGTGTATTGGAAACTGTATGTATGAATATAGTATAAACAGATTCAACTTTAAATCACCACGACTCAACTATGAATATGATTTATATTGCTTATACACCTGCATGTTTGTTGGGAATCATATTATTTTGTATCCGTCGGGTTTGGCCACAGAATGAAAATATATAGTATAACTAATATGTGTATAACCTATCTTTCTTGTTATGATACATTCTGTGCTGAACCATACAAATGGCTTCTTCTTTCACGAAACCATTTATATTATCGCTATTGCTATTAGCACAATTTCATTACATTACCTGTTTGGGTGTTTCATTGGGTGAAGGAGAAAGGAATTCATCACCATGAGGAGGTGGTTTATCTATGAGGAATAAAATGTCGAGCATAATTAATTGTTAATTATTAGTTTATGTAGGAACTCATAATGATAGAAAGTATAAGAGTACTCTTCCACTTTCTATCATTATAGGATATAGGGTCCCTGGTTTATGATGGAATAATAAATTGAACATAATTATAGTTTAGATTATACTTATATAAACGTCACAGTACATTTGTTCTAGTACTTTGGTGGTACAATTACAGGGCGGATCCAAGAAAGGTCAGTGGTGTCACATAACCTCATCTGTCCTTCTAATTTAATCAAAACGAATTCACTGTTACTATCTACTAGTTGAGGTCAACAATTAATAACATAGAACCACATATCCAGAAGAGGTCACTATGATTGGTCAAAGCGATTTCATGTTATTACAATATAGGAAAAAAAGATAATAGAAAAGTATTTGGAAAAGGGATCTTTAGCTACGAAGCATGTTGTTACGTGGAAGTGGTATTTCATTTTGTTGCCAAAGCCATCTTGTTCCTGTGCTTTTTTGGTTTTGATATATATCCCTACATACTCTTTCATCTTTTAAAATGTTTTTTATTATTCTTTTTAAACTACTTTCAGTATTCATTTCGCATGCCATACGTGGTCAAGGTTTAACTGGTATAGTTAACACATTGTGTGTGAGTGAGGTTTCATTTGGTCAATAATTTAGTGATGCACCGATAATCGGATTGACCATTTGATGCCGACGAATATGGGATATTTTAGTGTATCAGTTATTGGCAAATTCCTACTGATAGCCAGCCGATATTAATTGCACATGACATGAGCAATATCAATTCCATACATGTTCGAATCTCTTATTACAGCCCATTGCACTTACCATGTTGCTATTTATAAACACTAATTTTGAACTAAACTCTGTTTGGCTTGACTTTGCCGATTGCCTTTTTTTTGGCTTTAATTTCCATTATACGCGTACTTTCTTGCAGTTCTTCGAATGTCATGATGTAACCATGCGCTGTTTATAAATAACCGTTCACATAAGACTGTAATAAATATGTACAGGATCCCATAAGATCTTATGGGCTCAGAATAGTCTATACATCAGGTATGTCTGAACCCAACCCCGATTAGCTACCGGTACTTTTCAATGTTCTCAAAATCTGAGTTTATTGTCTTATGTACTTCTGGCGATGTACTTTCATAGTAAGAGTAGGTCACTAAATAATTAAATGTGAATTTATTCTACTATAGTCACGTATAACGCACTGAAATAAAGATATGACTCTGTTTAATAAGGAATGCAATCTAGAAAATATGAAGTATTGAGATATGTCATTTGATTCTATTGAACTGCCAATTTGTTCTTCACTTTCTTTGTAGAATTTGGTATTATATCGTCATCACAGATTCACTTCCAAAATGAATGCACTAAAGTGCAGAACCCTCGCTAGCTACTGCTAAACAGCATGGCTTCAGAACAACTTTGCCTAAGTAACATATTGCAACAGCCAGGAACACACCACACTAAGAAATTAGTAGTACATCATGAATATGCAAATTATGGGGATAGCATGGCCATCAGATCTCTTGAGAACTAGCGAATTTCTGGACAAAACTTCACAAATAGCTGTATAAACACTCGTTAGGACGATAGACAAAGCTCAAGAAACAAAGCTTCAAAGAGACAAAAGTTAGTGGTTCAGTGTTTTCTGCTGACATCAGCAAAAACGAAAATATTTCCAAGATGGCGACAGATCGACGAGAGTTTACACGGCTGTTTCTCTGCAACAAGATGAGTTCAGAACAAATCCTTTAAATGTCGGCATTATGGATATATAGCGTCTTCAACCATGTGTCAACAAATTAGTATCATCAGGTATTTGCAAAGATTACATGGTAACACACAGACAGACACTGAGACACACACACAAACATAACCCTCTGCCTACACGCTCGGGTTAATTATTAATAAATTCTTCCATTGATTCATTGGTACTGGATCGATGTAAAATATCATGACATTATTTTTCTTTTTTATTTATTTTACTAATTTTTTATAGATTATGTATTATATATATATATATATTTTTTTTTTTTTTTTAATTTTTTTTAAAGATAAGAAACAAATGCTGCTAATTAATACATGTGTAAATCTTGAATCTTTTCTGTTTCCCGCACTCATTTACTACAGGGACATTCTTGTTGATATTGACAAACCACTCTATGTAAACTTTGATTATTTAATAAAATTCCATTGCAATTATTATTACCATATGAATTTCTGCTGGCAAAGTGAAAACAAGCAGTAGGTGGTAAATACATGTATTCAAAATAAGAAATAATATATGAGTTACACAAATGCACATGTAATATTATATACACAAAGTATCTTGTAGCTGGTTCATTAACTTTATTACAATAATTATGTGTGAAATTATCGAATCGGTTATCAGTGTCAGTAGATATATGCATGTAATTATCAGCTATTGGATTATTGGTAAAAATCCATATCGGTACATCACTAGTCAATATTATAATCCATGAAGTTTACACAACTATATTTTCTAATGTGGTTTGCTGGAAAGAGTTGTTAAGAAATTCAGTGATGTTAAAATCTTCTTTCACATGTTGCATATATGTGAAAAGGGCAGCGAAGTGAGTGTTTGCAATACAAGAGTCAATGAGAAATGTCTTTAAACCATACCTATAATGATACATACTACGAATATACTGAGTAGAACATGACTTTAAGCCTTATCTGCCTGTGTTATAATGTGTGTAGGTAGAGAGACCTGGTCTTAAGGCTAACTATGAGGTAAATTTGGTAATTCTCAAGCTTAAACGTACACTAACAACTCATAACCATAACTACAAAGGTGTACAAGTACTTAACATAATTTAATCAATGCCCAACATAGATTGAATCAGATTTGCAGCCATGCATCTCTTAGCTGTTTTACATTATATGTTTATATTCTATCTGTACTTACCTGGAGCAGAATGAGTTCTTTTCTTAAAGGATCTCTGGTATTCATCTGCCATATAATTCTCACCCACAGCTGTTGACCTCAGTGCTTGTAGGAGTTCTCTTCTAGTACATTTATGGCTAGGCATGGTACTCAACCATGTACTGAACATGGTTCTTCTACTGTCTTCAACGTTATTAGCATATTGTTTTGCTATCTCCTCCAAAGTACTATTTGCAAGGTCTAGTTGGATACCCAAGGCATGCCACTTAACAGTTCTAACCCGTTCTTGGAGTTCTTTCAGCTCTGGTCGCTCGTCCATGTTTGAGAAAGAAGGGTGGGGCCCGGGAGGAATTAGGGCGTGGCTACAATACTGCACATACAATTAATTAAACAGCAAAGACGTGAGAGTCTTCATATAATTATGAGACCAGCTCAGATAAAATAGCTTAGTATCAATCTTAAACCTCAAAGCTACTCCAACTGGTAATTCATGTAAGGCCTGTGTAAATGCAGTAGCAAAGAAGACATTTAAAATGTTTGGAGCAATTACACAGCCTTAGCTTCTTGCAGGCAACCACTAATAGGGAAGGTTTAGACGTTTCTCCTCATATTTTAAATACTCTCATGGTGTCTGTATGAAACCTCCTAATGATGTTTACTATTGTAGAGGAAACTCCAAGCTTTGGCAAGAATTCCTACAAAGCAGGGCAATTGACTGTATCATATCTTTTAGCCAAATCAACAAAGATGGTAAAGAGTAGTTGATTGTGCTCCCTGCTCTTTTCTGAAAGTGAAGATCATTTCCGTGCAAAATCTGTTTCTTCTGAAGCCACATCACATTTCAGGAAGATCATGCATGTTCAATCAGTGGCAGCATTCTTGTCATCAGAATTTTGCTAAGGATCTTACCCGCAGTGCACAGCAGAGCTATTCCCCAGTAGTTGCTACAGAGTTCTTTGTCTCCCGAATTGGAATAAAAACTCCATCTCACCACTCAGCAGTTCAGATCATCTCATAGATGATTCCCTATTTAGAAGTTGTTGGAAGTATTGCTTCCAACAATCCACGATATTCACCTTCATGCTTGATATTATCATCACTGCATGCTATTTCTAAGGTACTTCATTCTAAGCTCATTACATCTTTTCAGCAAACTTTCAATCTTTTTGTCATTTTAGTCAAACTAGTCCTTAATCCCTTTTTTTTGATATCCAAGTACTACAGTGTCAAAGACTCCCAGGCATCTTCAACTGTACAAGGTGCAGAGTCTACCACTTGTGGTATATCAGGTTGTGACTCTGTAACCTCAGACTTAAAGGTCTTCCTCACTATGGGATTGTTCAGACTATCTATAGCAAGCCTCACTCAGGGTAACTTCTGCTTTCCTAAGGTTCACTTAATGGATAAACTATAGAACAAACGATGATCACACCAGTAATCAGCACTGTTATCTGGAGTCTAAGACCTGATGTTTGTGATGTTGCCTAACCACAATATGGTCTATCATGTGCCATTTGCTTGACCTAAGATGTTGCCATGTACATGTGTTTGAAGTTGGTGTTGGTAACAGCGAGTTGAGAAGATGCACAGAGCCCTGCAAGCCACTGACCATTATTTATTTTACAAAGGTCATACTTCCCAATAACTCTAGGCCATGCAACATGGACTCTACCTACCCAGGGCATTGAAGTCCCTCATCAATGTTCAATGGTGTGTGTAAGATCTTTTTTTTTAGCCACATCTCTTATAAAGGTCGAATATTTCTTCAGCAAAATTCTGATTAATAAGATTATAGTACTTACTGCAGCCCATCACACTTCAGCTGGATGTAGTTTCAACTTTAATGCAATTGCCACACCCTGTTCTTGCTCTTCTCTCAGTTGTTTCACACTGTATAGGTATCAAAACCACTCCATTCAAATTCAGCTTTTTCGGTATTCTAGTTTCACTAAGGACTGCAAGATCGATTTCCAACCTGTTAAGCTCATGGCAAACAAGAGTAGCACAACCAGGAAGGGTTTCCATTCTGTTTGCTGACTTCATTCATCTAAGATAATGAGATTCAGAATTGTCCTTATATTCCAGGTTGCTACTCTCAAAGATTGTGACTTATTTACCATTCTTCCAGGGGGTTTTCATCAGGTTGTCAACAGGATTCTGTTAGCACAACTTTTCTCTGACACCGTCATCATAGTACGTACCAAGTTTCTCACCAGGTTAGAGAGGATCCCTCTAGTTCTTTCTTCTTTTTACTGAGTTTTGTCACAATTTATATTTTAGAAGCAACTGAGGTGCGAACCCAGAGGCACCAACCTCCAAAGAGACACTCACCTAGAGGTGAAGGGGTGATCTTTGCAGCTTAGAAGGGGCTGACAGCAAAGTCAAAACATAACATTCGGGAGCACATAGAGGTGTCACAAATACATACATACATACGTACATATGTATTTACGTACATACATACATATAATAATAATTATAATGTAATTATATGTATGTAAGTATGTACATATGTACGTATGATTATCTACATATATTGTACGCACATACCTACATACATACATATAATTATATACATACATACATACTTATGAATTATAGGATGACCTGACAGCAGTAATAAGATGTTAATGTACCAGATTCCAGTTAAGCCAGGACAGACTATAGCACTAGTAGGTCCATCAGGCTGTGGTAAAAGTACTGTAGTCTCTCTTATTGAAAGATTCTATGATCCATTCAAAGGTGGAGTCCTTTTAGATTATGTTGATATACGAGAACTCAGTTAAGGACTCAATTAGGTATTGTATCTCAAGAACCTATTCTATTTGATACTAGTATATCTGATAATATAAGATATGGTGCTAATCATCGTGAGGTATCTGATGAAGAGATTATTTACTCTGCAAAGGCTGCTAATATTCATGATTTTATACAATCATTACCACAGGTACATATGTATATAGCAGTATTTGTTCCTTCTGTTCATATCTATTATCTATGTGTTAATACTATCTATCTTTTTAAGTATGAAAATTATTTATTTGTCCCACTCATTTATCCAGAGATCCAACTATGTCTGCTTGATACACAGGCAAGGGTTAAAAATGTTCTAATTCAAGTCTGCAATACAGCTTTCATGCATTTGCAAGATCTTAAGCTATAGTTCACATGTAGTCTAAAATATGCATGTACATAATAATTACATAATGTTCCTACATTTCATTAGTTTTATGTCTATAGTAGTTATGTACATTCATCTATCTATCCATTCTTTCAGGGTTATAGTACTAATGCTGGTGATAAAGGCACTCAGTTAAGTGGAGGACAGAAACAAAGAATTGCCATAGCCCGGGCTCTGATCAGAACATCCTAAAATACTTCTTCTAGATGAAGCAGCATCGGCCCTAGATAGTGAGAGTGAGATAATAGTCCAGGAAGCTCTTGATAAAGCTAGGGAGGGTCGTACTAGTATAGTAATAGCTCATAGGTTATCCACTATGTACAGTGCTGATTGTATTGTGGTAATAGCTAATGGTAGTGTTGTTGAGAAGGGTACACACACTGAACTATTAGCTAAGGGAGGTGTATATTATCAGTTACATCAACATCAACACTTGATAGGAGACGAGGAGAAATATTAGGAACTTTCTAATTACATAATTATTATTAATATTTGAACTTTTGAACACTTCAACTATTTCACTTGCTGATGTTAAATGATTTTGTCACTTCATTACTTTTTTTGTTTGAGAAATAATTAATTTTTCGCATTAATTACTACTGTTCGTAATTGTTGATCTGATCCTAATATCACTACTAATGATGTTATTGAGCTACTACTAAAAGCTAATGTTGATCCAAACATTCAAAACACATTGGTAGTAACAACTGTTTATAATACCTGATAATAACTACATGATTCAATGGAACAGTTGTCTATAGACTCTATTGTTTGATGATCTGTTATAATGACTGACAATAACTACATGCATATGGTTCAATGGAACTGGGATACATAGACACTATGGTCCAATTTTAATGGAACTGTGGTCGATAGACTCTATGACTCTATGCTTTAACAGAACCATAATTCCTAAACACCATGGTTTGATGATTTGGAGATGGTATTAATTACATACCTAGAAACCTCATCCAATTAAGCTTATATGAAATATTGTGCAATTATGTTAATTTTATGTTTAAAAACAGAAAAAATAATAATTATAACAACAAAAAGTAAAAACTAATATCACAAATATTAGTATTTCTTATTTCTTCTTTTCTTCTCTTTCTAATATTTCTATTATTTCTCGTTTAGACATGAGTGACGATGGTGCATTACGTGCCCACTCTAGAGGTGATTGTTCCCACTGTGTTATAATAATAATTATGTCTTATGTAAGTAATTACTAACATAATTATTATCATAGTCATTATAATAATTATTATTATCATAATATATCTTAAGATAACTATATATAGTTTGTGGATACTAATTATATCATATTTTTATTGAACTCAACAAATCACTAATATTAATACACATATTGAGATTACTATGAACATGAGATTATTATAATTAATATCACCAAATTGAATATATCTAATATATGATTCCACAAACAATAGTTATCTTAAGATACTAATACTATTATAATGAATTATCAAATATCAGTTATACAATGGAACCTATATTACCATTAGGACACACATCAATGATTATTATAATATTTATTATATGAAATTATTAATCAAATATATGATATCATTTTGAGACATCTGAATGATGTTATATTATAATCATATCATAATAATCATTTGTAATATAATTTAATATTATTAGGTAAACATGAACCAATCACTTACTTACCCTATCCTTTACATGAATATCAGCACCATGTGATAATAACACTTTCACAATATCAACATAACCACTCTCAGATGAAAAATGTAAAGGTGTTCGTCCATCCTGTAGTAATAACAATCATTAGATACTTGTAATATCTTGTGTTTATGATAATAATAATAATAGTTAATTAAGTAGTTATTAAAGTTATGACATCATAACAGGTTACTAGTTAATAATAATTATAACAATTATATATTACAGATATACATTAGCTATGTAATTAATTATATAATCAATACATAAATTATAATACATAATATTTATTTACTTACCACATCCTTTACATGAATATCAGCACCATGTGATAATAACACCTTCACAATATCAACATGACCCCTCTTAGATGAGAAATGTAAAGGTGTTCGCTGAGTCTGTAGTAATAACAATCATTAGATACTTGTAATATCTTGTGTTTATGATAATAATAATAATAGTTAATTAAGTAGTTATTAATGTTATGACATCATAACAGGTTATTAGTTAATTAATAATAATTATAACAAATATATATTACAGATATACATTAGCTATGTAAATAATTATATAATCAATACATAAATTATAATACATAATATTTATTTAATATTTACTTACCCCATCCTTTACATGAATATCAGCAGCATGTGATAATAATACATTCACCACATCAACATGACCACTCTTAGACGAGTAATATAAAGGGGTTAGTCCATCCTGTAGTAATAACAATCATTAGATACATTGTACTTGTAATATCTTGTGTTTATGATAATAATAATAATAGTTAATTAAGTAGTTATTAAAGTTATGACATCGTAACAGGTTATTAGTTAATAATAATTATAACAAATATATATTATAGATATACATTAGCTATGTAATTAATTATATAATCAATACATAAATTATAATACATAATATTTATTTAATATTTACTTACCTCATCCTTTACTTCAGTATCAGCACCATGTGATAATAACACTTTCACAATATCAACATGACCACTCTTAGATGACCAAAGTAAAGGTGTTTGTCCATCCTGTAGTAATAACAATCATTAGATACTTGTAATATCTTGTGTTTATGATAATAATAATAATAGTTAATTAAGTAGTTATTAAAGTCATGACAAACAGATTAATAATTACATATAACAAATATATTATATTACAGATATATAATAGCCATGTAATTAATTACAATTAAAATCCTATATTTACACATAATACATGTGATACTACAAATATTCATTTCAATACAATATCAAGTAGTTTGTTAATCAGTATTGATGGTATTGAGTATGATACTGATATTTGATATTACACATATTACATGTGTTCATATTAGCTTCAGATTTCATATAAATTCTGTTTAAAATGGTATAACATAGAGCTAGGTGTTATAGACCTGTATCAGTATCACTATCAATACTTGGACATTACTCAATACCAGAAGTTTCAGATGTGGTATTGAAGTATTGAGTATCTTGATATCATATCACTCATCACTAACATATATATCACAAGAGTTAGAATTAGCTCCTACATGTACTATACAATATATTACTGTGTGTGGATATAATAACTCACCAACCAATGTTTCTTATCAGGGTTAGCACCCTTGTTCAACAATATTTTACATTCAAATACATTTTGATTCCTCACTGCTTCATACAGATCATCATCCTATAGTAATATATGAATATAGATATATAATTATTATCATATAACATAATACATACTAGTTTATACTGTTCCTCTTTTGTGAGTGTTTCTGATGATTTTAATTCTAAATAATTATAAAAGATGAATATAAGAAATGATATAGTATGTTACATGTTATTATACTAGAGAACAAACTAATGATTAACAGTATAGAAATATTATTTTAAAATCATTTGAGGCTTCATGAAGTCAATCTATCATTATTATTATTACAGTATTCAGAAGCTTACTAACCCGAGCGTAGGCGGAGGGTTATAGTAATCGGTTTGTGTGTGTGTGTGTGTTCCCACTAATCTTTGCAACGGCTTACTTTTGAAGATTCTTGGTCACTGCGAAGGAAAGAGCACACTAGGTCTACTGCGAGATTCAAGCGATTTGCAAGAAAACTCTTCGATGGAAAAGATACAGTCGTGCAAAGTCGAAAAGTAGTCATCTGTCGCCATTGTTACTCAATCACACCTATGTAGATTTAACGTTGTTAATTAAATTGGTTAATTCGAACGTAGGTGGAAGTTATAGTAACGAGGAACGCCCATGACGTCCTGTTTCATATAGTAGTATCTTTTTAGCGAGGGTTCTGCACTTTTAGTGCATTCATTTAATGAAGTAAATTCACAAAGTTTATGTACAATATGTTATGTAATAATAATATTTAGTGTTTATTATAATTACCTTTACCTCTTTTATGAAGTTCCTCCTTCAACTGTCTAATTTCTTCATCTCTTTCTGTGACCTGTGAGGTCACAGCTAGCAGTTCCTCCTTCAACTGTCTAATTTCTTCATCTCTTTCTGTGACCTGTGAGGTCACATCTAGCACTTCAGAAGGTTCCTTCTTCAACTGTCTAATGACTTCATCTCTTTCTGTGACCTGTGAGGTCACAGCTAGCAGTTCCTCCTTCAACTGTCTAATTTCTTCATCTCTTTCTGTGACCTGTGAGGTCACATCTAGCACTTCAGAAGGTTCCTTCTTCAACTGTCTAATGGCTTCATCTCTTTCTGTGACCTGTGAGGTCAAATCCAATATCTTCTTTTCTGCTACTTTTGCTGCCACTTTTGATTCATGGTGAACTAAATGAAATTGAGGAGTAATAATAATTGTGTATTTCACGTATTTAATCCTCTATTTTGGAAAAATTTCATAAAATTAAATGTTTTATTTAATATTATTTTCATATTATAACCTCTCGTGAATTAATAGTACTTTTTTCTGTTTTTCATTAGCTAACTGCAATACCACACACAATGAATGAATCCTTATATATATAATTTATATGTATATATATATATATATATACATATATATATATATATATATATATATATATATATAATATATATAATATATAATTATAGTATTGTTGAAAAATCACAGTACAAATTGTGCAGTGTTATAAACAAGCCACTGAAGTAAAGTTGTAAAAATCTGAAATAAGATAAAATTACGGATAAAAAAGGATCCCTCTGATTGCTTTGTCAGAAATCCAACCACCTATTATTGTTCTATTCTCCTTATGTTTTAATGGTTCTTGTATAACGCTTACAATGTAATTCAACCACAATAACTATGATTTCTACCTGCTGGTCTGCTGTAGCTCAAGCACATGTTCTTGTATGTGCCATAACTAATAATTGACTGAGCCTCTCTGAATGACACAACTTCCTTATCTTTATATGCCACATGTTGATATATGTGACACAAGCTTACATACTAATATAGGTACAATCCCGTGGAAAGCAATCATAGATTTCACTATAGAAGTTTCTTTTAATTATGAGAAAATAACACTATTGGTAGTGAGGAAGGATCAAAGTGATTTGGCTGTTATCAGTTATATAAGCCTTCTGAATAAAATGATGAACTTAATGTTATATGCTCACCTTCTGTAGGGACTGGCAAATCAAATTGGGTATCAACATCCTTACATTTCTTTTCCTCAGATGTTAGCTCTAATATCATCCATTCATCCTTTTTCTCTGTTAGCTTGCTCTTCAATTTATTTTTCTCAGACATCTCCTGATATAACTCCTCCTCTATAAAGAGAAGAAATATTTTATACAATAAGCTATGATATTGCTGAAATGACAATCATGCTTTGCTACATCCTGTAATACTATTGGGAATACTATTTATAAAACTCACCTTCAAGAAGTATCTGTTCTTTGTCTCCTTTTTGCTCACCTTTAGCCTCCTGTAAATCCTCCTTCGAACGCAATGCTTCATCGTGCACTACTTCCACTAAATTCACATATAAAGTAATAATAATAGTTCTGATTAATATTCAGTAGTTAGAGTAAAATGTATAAGCAAACCATTAAAGCAAATTTGGAAGTATATTCCCATCTGACAGCACTATTGTGGGATTTGCTCTCATCATTTAAGCTTTCTAAACAAGATTTGAAACTTAATGTTATATGCTCACCTTCAGTAGGCACTGACAAATCAAATTGGATATCAACACCCTTAGACATTTTTTCTTCAAATGTTATCTCTGATACCAGCCCTTCATCCTTTTTCTCTTGTAGCTCACTCTCTAGTTCATTTATCTCAGAATCCTTCATCTCATGATATGACTCCGTCTCTACATAGTGAGAAATAATGTTAGATATTTTCTTGGTATTCTTGTGGATATGGGCATTTCGGAGAGGATCTATGTAAATATATTAAAAAGAATGTCGACATAGCATGTCTAAAAACTCAAACAGTGTAATAAAGTTGAGTATATTGGGTTATTTTTCACTGCCTGCCTAGATCATGATGGACAAAACCATTGGCTTAAGCTTCGCTGTATGAGTTAATTAGCATAAAATTGTCTGTTTGTGACTATATGAAAACAAATAAAAATTCTGTAGCAAATATTTATCACCTTGTTTTTTGGAGGGAAGAGAAGAAGGTACATCATCTTGTGTATGTGAGACATCTGTGAGAAATAAATGAGTTTCATTCATTATCATAATAATTATAAATTATGTGTGATAATTATAATTTTCAAAAGGTCTACGTAATTAAATTTTTGTGGCATCCGCTTTCCACGAGTTTAATTATATTTGGTCATGTCATATGCACATTGAATACATAGTTAAGGAAGTTGCGTCATTCCATATTTCGGGGGACTTGGTCATTTAATGACAGTGTGTAATCAGGGTGAGGGGTAAATGACGTTTTAATTATAGGGGCTACCAACAGTTTGAAAGATATTAATTAAAGCAAATGTTACGCTAACAATGGCCCAAACTTGTATGACTAAAACAATAGGTAGCTGAAAACGTTCAGCTCTGTATAACTACTACATCATTCTCATCCCAATACATCAATAAAGACGCAAAATAATTGACCAAATTTATTATGAATAATTAATTAGCACAAACATTTTCTACCCTTTGTGCAAAGTCAGCCATGATTAATGAATGCTAGACACCACAAAGCAATCATAGGGATATGTTTTTCTCTATATATCTTGTTATTTGTAAGATTGATTGGTGGGTATAGATTACACCCTCCATGGCATAGAGCTTAGTAGAGCATGAAAGGATCAAATATTAACTTATGTGTTTATAACGAAGCATAAATTTTCTTTTTTTGCTTATTATTCAGTTGAGGTTTCATATGCACGACAGTTATTATGGCCTGTATGATTGTTTTCCTACTGATTCGAACTATATATATTAACATGGTTATATCGGTTATGCAAGTGTACGTTGTCTATGTAGTTAAAGAAGTTACATCATTCTGAGGGTTTTGGTCAATTAATGGGAATGGCACATAAAAATAATACGTCCTTGAGTAGTCTCATGTGGCCGACGTATCGCTAAAATGAGGAAACGTTTGGGGAAATTGTGATAGAATTTGTTTCAGGCAGGAATGTAATAATTGTCAATAATTAATTGATGAATTCCTGTGACACTGTGTGAGTGGGCTTTTGAACAACTTTAATATGTATATTATATCTTTACAATTTGAAAATGCTCAGGCTTCTAACTTACTTTGTTGGGTAGAAGATATTCTAAGAAAGCTGCAGATACCAGAATGGTTGTTTTTTATTGCAGAAATATAGCAAGGCAAGTGTTTGAATGTTCTGTAGACTCCAGTTACACTATAATAAACTTGTTTGTGGTGAAAGTCATATGACCAAATGAATTTCATTGACTCTGCAACAAATCTTCCAGCAGAAACAAAATCTGTTACAGTTTCCCCCAGACATTTCGTCATTTTAGCGATATGTTGGCAGAGTGAGACTAGTGTTCAAACTACAGATCACAGGACGACTCAGGAAGAATTGCTACTAGTTGTTGCATATTCCAGATAAGCAGTATAAAGATGATGTAAGAATCTTTAACAAGTAAATATAATAAGTGTTTCAGCTTCAGACACGAAGAAGTCCTTATTTAGAACCTTGAAGGAGTACTTGCAGAGAGTCAGAGAAACTAGTGCTATCAGCAATGATTGATACATTCTCACTGGAAAGCAATCATAGGAATAATGTGGAAATATTGACGGTGGTATATATTGACAGTTTGCTGTTCACCGAGTAGTTGATGAATTAAATTTTGGGGATTAATCACAGATGTCATGTATATAAATGATTGTATTTTTAAAGTCCTTTGATATTTTCAAAAACATTACTCAAGGCAGTCTACTTAAATTTGCTTTAAGCTAATGCGCACATTGAAGCTATACAAATAAACCAATCCAAAGGTATAAGCGATTGAATTGACAAAGACGCTAAGTGTGGGTGTTGGCACTGATAACTGCACTTGCAAACACTCGCCTTGCTGCTTTCCTCCCACTAATGAAGCATGGTTTTGGTATCTGTGACTTTCTTAGAAGGCAGTGTTGTTTTAGTTAACTAAAACTATAACTGAAAGCCCTTTTAGTAAGGCATTATGACTTTTAGATAGCTGAACTATAACTAAATTACAAGTCTATTGTAATAACTATATCTAATTTAAACAGAAAATGTCCAATAATGGCCAATTTTAGTTATTTAACTAAAACTAAAACCCTTTTAGTAAGCCTAGTATCATTTTAGTTAATTCATTATAACTAACTTGCAGGAAACTCAACACTATCAGAAGGTTCTCTGTCTAAGTAAGTAAGTAGGTAAAAGGTCTGTGCAGTGTAAAATGTAAAAGTTATGAATGTAAGTAAAAGTGTGGGTGTTGCCCTTTGGACTACTATATAAGCTTTCAAGCACTCGCCTATCGGAAAAAGGTTTAGATCGCCCATGTGCATTAGTGGATTAATTGGTGAATTTTAATTTAATGGTTTGAACTCCAAACCCCCCAACTACTACAAAAAAAACACCAATATCTTGTTACAATAATAGTTCTGAATCTTCCTAAGAGTATTTCAAGGACTTTTGTAATAATTGCAAAAGATAGTCTGAAGATGACAGTAGTTACCTTCCTTGTACTGATTGGAAGTTAAACTCTATGGTCACTCAGTTTTTGAAGTGATCTCCATCATGTGACTTATATTATAAGCATGAATGAGAGAGCAGATTTAGCATAGGGTACACTTTTAATTGGGACTCCTATACAAATGGGGCGCACCGAATGCTCACCTACTTAATTATTCACACATACTAATCAAGAATTCTTGGTATATAACCCACATAGAGTGACAAACGTTCAGGTTAAAATAATCACAAAATTATCCTATGCCTCCTAAATTGCTTAGTAATCGGGGCCCTGGGACAAAAGTCCTCCTTGCCCGTATCCATCCCCCTCAATGGTCTCCCTTGTCCAGCCCTCTCAGCAGGTCTAATATTATATCTATACATACCATGTTCTCTTTTACGGAGGGATCTCTCATCATTGTCTGTTATGCTCTGCCTCATCTGCGTTAAGAGAAGAGAAGACTATTATAGTGACAAGTAATGAAGGAGATTTGAAAAACGCTAAAGTAGTTTTTGTTACTAGACATCTTTATGATTACTTTTCCATAGGTCTGATGTATGTTTATATCTATATAATATTCTTGTGTCACATACGTGTTTCATACGTAGTTAAGGAGGTTGCATGAGGGGATTAGTCATTTTATGGTCATGGAATGTAAACAAACACATGTGTGAGCTACAGCAAGACCAATAAGACGAAATCCACTTAATGCAAACTGTAATTACTATTTGCTATAGCAGAAATACATTTGCAAACCCTGTACAAGAACTGTTAAAAATGACACAGAATTGAAAAACAAGTAACTATATAGTTACTCAATTCTGTGTCTGCAAAGGGTGTGGCTACCCAGGCTAGTGTTATAATTATAATGATATTCATAACAATGATAATTATATTCACAATACAAGAATGCAGTAATTAACTGCCCCACACATCTAAATGTGCAGCAGAACAGGTTTAGTATATGCATGTCTGCAGACCCTTCCTCCTGCAAGTCAAAGATGTGGCTATGCCAGACTAAATATGCTATTGATTTCAGACATGAGGGAATCATTTCAGACATGAGGGAATCGTCAGCAAATATGGCTTCTTGTTTCATGAAGTTATTTATAACAATTAATGCTATTAATTTTATTGCTGCGCAATATTACCATGATAATGTTATATAAATATATTCACCTCGAGCTCTGCCGACAATGAATTATACACAGAAGGGTGATAACACAACAGAGATAGCATGTGTCTCTGGTAACTAGTAGCACTTTGCTTCTCTTCTCTTGTCATTAATATCGGTAATTTCCACATGTAATTGCACACGTCCATATCACAAATATTAAATTAGAAAATGTTGATATATCGATAACCAAAATAAATATTAGGTGGAGGGAGTGGAAGCAGCACACACCCATAAATTTCACACTCTCATAATAATAATTATACGACATGGTGTATATATATAGTGTGAAACATTGCGACCCTTAAAAGACGGGTATCAATTCTGGAATTACTATTATCAAATCATAAATCCACCATGAATATATGAATTATTCTTAATAATTATTGAGATATATTGCCCACGACTACTGCTATTAGCACAAGGTCATTACTTATAAATAATTACCTGTTTAGGTGGTTCATCGTGTGGAAAATCACGGAAATCATCAACTTGTGGCATATCTATGAGAAATAAAATGTCTTCTGTTATTAATCGTTAATTATTAGTTTATTTTGGAGCCCATAATGATAGAAAGTGGAAGAGTATAATTCCACTTTCTATCATAATAATATTATGATCCTGGTTTATGATGTAATATAAATTTTGCATAGTAATAAACTTTAGAGTAGAGTTGGTACTACAACTACACAAGCAGATCCAAGTTGGATTGTTGGGGACCCTTCCTCTTCCTTTCAATTTAAGGTCGGCAATAGAATAAAATAGAACCGCTTCTCTACAAAAGCTCACTATAATTGGTCAAAGCATGTTAATGTTGTTATAAAAAGGGTTACCAAGTGGGATTTGAACTAGCTCCAAATGAGCTATAGAAAAAAAAAGAGAGGAAGTTGAACTAAGGACCCTCAACAAACAAACAATGTTCTTTCGGTCATTCATTCATTCAGTTGACTACACTAAATGGGGCTTACTATGAAGGCATGTGGTACTGACATTAATATTATGCTAAATGTTGTTACACAGTACTAAAATTAGAACCATGTTTCATACCCAACACTAAAACAGAGTCAATTTTGAGGTTTTACCACCTCTCAGTAAACAATTCATCACTGATTTGTATAAATACTTACCACCAGTATAGCTACAACACATAGATGAAAATTATACAAGTTTCCATCTTAAAAAGCAGCAGCACAATCACAAGCACATGCATATATAATGAATAATGTAAAACTTGTCAGCATAAAATGGAACAGCACATGAATATGCTCTCAAATATCTTATGAATATTATTACTATGACCACACAAGATTTCAAACTGCAATCAATAGATCCAATAATATTTAAGTGCAAATCAAGCTTATTCTATGAACTTTAGATTTCACATTAAGAAATATCATTTGAAAAACATTTCAGTGCATGTATGAGACCTTTTAATTTCCATGACACACAGGCAGAGGGCTTGGTTTTAGCCAATAAAGATCATATCTTCCATGCAGTAATTAAACTATTTCATTACATTCATATGACATGCCATGAGTGATCAGGGTTTAACTGGTACAATAAACACATTATGTGGAAGTGGAGTTTTATAAGGTTAGCATTATAATATTTGAAGTTTACATAGCTATAGTGATTGTTGGAAAGAGTTAATAAATTCAGTGATCTTTAATCATCTTTTACAAGAGAAAGACAGCAAAGTGAGTGTTTGCAATGCAGGACTAAATGAGCCATACCTTTAAACCACACCCATGAAAAAAGTACAAACACAACCTTCCAGTTTAAGGATTGCATTTCGAAATTTACTGATGAATATACTGAGTAGAACACGACTTTGGGCTTAAGGGTTGCCTTTCTGCCTGTGTTGTAATGTGTGTAGGTGGAGAGACCTGGTCTTCACGCTAAATATGAGGTCAATTTGGTAATTCTAAAGCTTAAAATCACACTGACCACTCATAACAATAACGTATTTGAGTACATAACATAATTAGAAATAAAAGCATGAGAATGAGATGGGCTGCTTCCCTGTTACCAAAAGCTTGAAGTTAGTTAACTCAAAAATCAACAATGCCCAACATAGATTGAGTCAGCTTTTGCAGCAATACAGCTATGCTGTACATAATATATTCTATCTGTACATACCTGCAACAGAATGAGTTCTTTCCTGAAAGGATCTCTCGTATTCCTCTGCCGTATAATTCTCAGCCACATCTCTTGACCTTAGCGCTTTTAGGAGTTCTCTTCTAGTACATTTATGGCTAGGCATAGTACTCAACCATGTACTGAACATAGTTCTTCTACAGTTTTCAACGTTATTAGCATATTGTGTTGCTATCTCCTCCAAAGTACTATTTTCAAGGTCTAGTTGGATACCCAAGGCATGCCACTTAACAGTTCTAACCCGTTCTTGGAGTTCTTTGAGCTCTGGGCGCTCGTCCATGTTTGAGACAGAAGGGTGGGGCTGAAATAGGGCGTGGCTGAAACACTGCACGTGCATTTAATTAACTCGGCAGTTCCGGTCATTACTGACTATTGCAAGTTTGTGAATGAGAGCATTCACATAATTATGAGACCAGGTCAGATCAAACAGCTTAGTATCAATCTTAAACCTCAAAGCTACTCCAACTGGTAATTTATGTAATGCCTGCATAAATGTAGTAGCAAAGAAGAAAATAAAAAGGTTAGGAGCAATTACACAACCTTCTTGCAGGCAACCATTAATAGGGGAAGGTTTAGATGTTTCTCCTCATGTTTTATCTACTTCCATGGTGTCTGTATGAAACCTCTTAATGTTTACTATTGTAGAGGGAAACTCCGAGCTTTGACGAGAAATCTTCAACTGTACAAGGTACAGAGTCTACCAAAGGTGGTATATCAGGTTTGTAACTCTGTAACCTTAGTCTCAAGGGTCTTCCTCACTATGGGATTGTTTAGACTATCTATAGCAAGCCCTCACTCAGGGTAACTTCTGCCTTCCTAAGATGCGCTTAATGAATATTCACTGGTTACTATATACAACAAATGATGATCAGACCAGCAATCAGCACTATAATATAATCTGGAGTCTAGGACCTAATCTTTGTGATGTTGCCTAACAACAATATGGTCTCTTATGTGCCATTTGCTTGACCTAAGATGTTGCCATGTACACATGTTTGAAGTTGGTGTTGGTAACACTGAGTTCAGAAGATGCACAGAGCTCTGCAAGCCACTGACCATTATTTATTTTACAAAGGTCATACTTCACAATAACTCTAGGCCATGAACATGGACTCTACCCACCCAGAAATTGAAGTCCCACATCAATGCTCAATGGTGTGTGTAAGATCTTCTTTAGTATTCTAGTTTCACTAAGGACTGCAAGATCGATTTCCAATCCGTTAAGCTCATGGCAAACAAGAGCAGCACAACCAGGAAGGGTTTCCATTCTGTTTGCTGAATTCTTTCATCTAGATAATGAAATTCGCTTGGCTGAGTATGTTTTCAGTAATTATCCTTATATTCCAGGTTGCTATATACTCTAAAAGATTGTGACTTATTTACGATTCTTCCAGGGTTGTACTTCGGTTTTTACTCAGGTTGTCAACAGGATTGTGTTAGCACAACTTTTCTCTGACACCGTCATCATAGTACGTGCCAAGATTCTCACCAGGTTAGAGAGAATCTCTTTAGTTCCTCTCCTTGTCTTTCTTCCTTTTAATGAGTTTTTGACACAATTTATATTTTAGGTGCAACTGGGTGTAAACCCAGAGGCACCAACCTCCAAAGAGATACTCACCTGGAGGTGAAGGGGTTTTCTTCGCAGCTTAGAAGGGGGTGACAGCAAAGTCAAAACATAACTTTCGGGCAACATAGAGGTGTCACAAATACATAAATACATACATACATACATATTTACGTACATAAATACATATAATAATAATAATGTAATTATATGAATGTGTGTAAATATGTACGTATGTACGTATGTATATAATTATTATATACATATATTGTACGTACATACTACATACATACAGTGTACATATAATTATATACATACATACAATACATACTTATGAATTATAGAATGATCTGACAGCAATAATACAATGTTAATGTATTACAAGATTTACCAATATCAGTTAAACCATGACAAACTATAGCACTAGTAGGTCCATCAGGCTGTGATAAAAGTACTGTAGTCTCACTTATTGAAAGATTCTATGATGCATTAAAAGGTGGAGTCCTTTTAGATGATGTTGATATACGAGAACTCAATATTCGTTGGTTAAGGACTCAATTAGGTATTGTATCTCAAGAACCTATTCTATTTGATACTAGTATATCTGATAATATAAGATATGGTGCTAATCATCGTGATGTGTCTAATGAAGAGATTATTGATTCTGCAAAGGGTGGTAATATTCATGATTTTATACAATCATTACCACAGGTATGTATATATTAGTATTTGTTCCTTCTGTTCATATCTATTTATGTGTTCATGCCATCTATCTATTTATGTGTTAATACCATCTATCTATCTATGCCATTCATTTATCTATGGAAGTACAAAAATATATGTATTTGTTATTCCAACCACACCCATTCATCCATCCATCCATCCAACCACACCCATCCATCCATCCATTTATTTGTCCATACATGCATCCATCCATCCATCCATTCATCCATCTACTCATCTATTCATTCATCTATCCATCCATTCATTCAGGGTTATAGTACTAATGCTGGTGATAAAGGCACTCAGTTAAGTGGAGGACAGAAACAAAGAATTGCCATAGCCCGTGCTCTGATCAGAGACCCTAAAATACTTCTTCTAGATGAAGCAACATCAGCCCTAGATAGTGAGAGTGAGATAATAGTCCAGGAAGCTCTTGATAAAGCTAGGGAGGGTCGTACTAGTATAGTAATAGCTCATAGGTTATCCACTGTGTACAGTGCTGACTGTATTGTGGTAATAGCTAATGGTAGTGTTGTTGAGAAGGGTACACACACTGAATTATTAGCTAAGGGAGGTGTATATTATCAGTTACATCAACATCAACACTTGATAGGAGATGAGGAGAAATAACAATTTAATTAGGAACTTTATAATTACATAATTATTATTAATATTTGAACTTTTGAACACTTCAACTATTTTACTTGCTGATGATAAATGATTTTGTCACTTCATTAATTTTTTTATATAATTGTTTGAGAAATAATTCATTTTTCATATTAACTACTACTCTTTTAATTGTTGATCTCATCCTAATATCACTACTGGTCCCTAGACACTATGTCTCTATAGTTTAATGCAAATGTTGTCCATAGTCCCTAGACACTCTGGTTTGATGATCTGGAGATGGTATTAATTATACCTCATCTCTAATATCATATATACTGTAATTGATGACTTAATAATAGTATTATATACTTAAAAATAAACGATTAATTAATAATAACAAAACAACCTACAAAAGTAAATATTATTATTATAAGTTATTTTCTTAACTTCTTTTCTCCTCTTTCCAAAATTTTAACTACTTCATGTTTTCCATATTGACGTGCCAGGTCTAGAGGTGAGCGTCCTCTCTGTGTTATAATATAATAAATTTATATATAACAATTATGTGTTATGTAAGTAATTACTACCATTATTATTATCATAATCATTATAATAATTATTATTATCATAATATATCTTAAGATAACTATAGTTTGTGGATACTAATTATATCATATTTTTATTGAATTCAACAAATCACTATTATTAATACACATATCATGATTACTATGAACATGAGATTATTATAATTAATATCACCAAATTGAATATATCTAATATTTGATTCCACAAACAACAGTTATCTTAAGATACTAATACTATTATAATGAATTATCAAATATCAGTTATACAATGGAACTTATATTACCATTAGGACACATCAATGATTATTATAATATTTATTATAAGCTTTTACAAGAAGTAGAAAAAAGAAATTATTAATCAAATATATGATCTCATTTTGAGACATCTGAATGATGTTGTTTTATAATCATATCATAATAATCATTTGTAATGTAATTTAAGATTATTAAGTAAACATGAACCAATCATAATATTTACTTACCCAATCCTTTACATGAATATCAGCACCATGTGATAATAACACTTTCACAATATCAACATGACCTCTCTTAGATGACAAATGTAAAAGTGTTAGTCCTCCCTGTAGTAAAAACAATCATTAGACACTTGTAATATCTTGTGTTTATGATAATAATAATAATAGTTAATTAAGTAGTTATTAATGTTATGACATCATAACAGGTTAATAGTTAATAATAATTATAACAAATATATATTACAGATATACATTAGCTATGTAATTAATTATATAATCAATATATAAATTATAATACATAATATTATTTTTAATATTTACCTACCTTATCCTTTACATGAATATCAGCACCATATGATAATAACACTTTCACAACATCAACATGACCACTCTCAGATGACAAATATAAAGGGGTTTGTTGATACTGTAGTAATAGCAATCATTAGATACTCGTAATATCTTGTGTTTATGATAATAATAATAATAGTTAATTAAGTAGTTATTAATAATTTGACATCACAACAGGTTATTAGTTAATAACAAATATATATTACAGATATACATTAGCTATGTAATTAATTATATAATCAATACATAAATTATAATACATAATATTTATTTAATATTTACTTACCCTATCCTTTACATGAATATCAGCACCATGTGATAATAACACCTTCACAATATCAACATGGCCACTCTTAGATGACACATGTAAAGGTGTTTGTTGAAGCTGTAGTAATAGCAATCATTAGATACTTGTAATATCTTGTGTTAATGATAATAATAATAATAATAGTTAATTAAGTAGTTATTAATGTTATGACATCATAACAGGTTATTAGTTAATAATAATTATAACAAATATATATTACAGATATACATTAGCTATGTAATTAATTATATAATCAATACATAAATTATAATACATAATATTTATTTAATATTTACTTACCATATCCTTTACATGAATATCAGTACCATGTGATAATAACACATTCACAATATCAACATGACCACTCTGAGATGACAAATGTAAAGGTGTTAGTCCACCCTGTAGTAATAACAATCATTAGACACTTGTAATATCTTGTGTTTATGATAATAATAATAATAGTTAATTAAGTAGTTATTAATGTTATGACATCATAACAGGTTATTAGTTAATAATAATTATAACAAATATATACATTAGCTATGTAATTAGTTTTACAATCAATAGATTAATTATAATACATTATATTTATTAAATATTTACTTACCCAATCTTTTACATGAATATCAGCACCATGTGATAACAACACATTCACAGTATCAACATCACCACTCTGAGATGCAAAATGTAAAGGTGTTTGTCCACCCTGTAGTAATAACAATCATTAGGTACTTGTAATATCTTGTGTTTATGATAATAATAATAATAGTTAATTAAGTAGTTATTAATGTTATGACATCGTAACATGTTACTAGTTAATAATAATTATAACATATATATATTACATATATACATGTACATTAGCTATGTCATTAATTGTAATAATCACTACATAAATTATAATACACAATATCAGGAGCTTATGAGCGGAGTGAAGTGGCACGAAGGAGCGTCAAACTATAATATGTTCTGCAAACCATCTGTTGTCAAATAACACCTTTGCAAACTTCCTTATATGGAAAACCTCTGTACACTGCGTATGTGATTTAAGTAGGAACGATAAGTGTTGATAAAATATAAAATCATGTGCGTCTGACAAGATGACTCTGTATAATCCCCCACTTCTTTCCAGATAGAATCGATACTAGTATAGTCACAAAGGATAGGTGCTACCAAACTATGTAACAAAAGTTTCAAAGTGCTGTCAGTGTGTTGATTCTACAGGGTGTACAAAAGGACTATTAATAGACAACAACAAAAGCAATATCTCTAATGAAATAAGCACATGATGATTACTTTGTTTCTTAGAGCAGAATTTTAAACCGCCTTGTATTCAAGCTTTCTTCTCGAGTTTCTTTTTGCCTTGTAGAACTTGCGTTTTAGGCTTCCAATTAGTTTGAAGTATCCCATTTGAAATTTTTCAACCCAAAAATTTGTGCATTCGTTCTTTTAATTGCTATTTCATCTGTACTAAACAATGAATCTGCTTAGGACTGTAGCTTGACTGTTCTTCTGCTAGAGTTCTTTTGGCAATGTTTTCTTGACTAGACTCTAATGATTGCCCAAAAAGGGTCAATGCAGTTTGATGCTCCTTTGCGTCGTTTTGTGGCGCTCATAAGCTTCGGATAATTTTTACTTAATATTTACTTACAACATCCTTTACATGAATATCAGCACCATGTGATAATAACACATTCACAATATCAACATGACCACTCTTGGATGAGAAATGTAAAGGTGTTTGTTGATACTGTAGTAATAACAATCATTAGATACTTGTAATATCTTGTGTTTATGATAATAATAATAATAGTTAATTAAGTAGTTATTAATGTTATGACATCATAACAGGTTATTAGCTAATAATAATTATAACAAATATATATTACAGATATACATTAGCTATGTAATTAATTATATAATCAATACATAAATTATAATACATAATATTTATTACCCTCGCCGCGTAGCGTAGGCGGAAGGGTATGGTAATCGTTTTGTCTGTGTGTCTGTGTGTCTGTGTGTCTGTGTGTCTGTGTGTTAGCAATTTTTCTGGAAAAATAAAAACATTGACATTTCAAAAGAGGTACTGGTAGACTTCAAATTATACAAGGAAAAAAAATAACGTAGGAATTCTTCTTAAACCTTTCGGTTATAAAGTTATCACAATGTTTATAACTCACGATTACTGTTTCCAGACTTGAGAAGACTCGTGGAGGCATCTGGACACATCAAAACATAACTACTCCTGTATCATGACTATCGCTAGCAAAGCACTACATAAAAGCAAACAAAATTTGGGTAGTGGTTGCTACAACATCGAGTACTGGCTCCAAGCATTCTCCATTACTTTCAAACTCCGCCTATTTCAATTTCAAGTCATGTGCTGTGCACGTTACTCGAACGTCAGCAGTTTTGAGGACCTGTCTATGCTGTCTTTGTGGAATATTTCACAAGACGAATTGAGGATCTTTCTTTCTTCTTTCAGATAATACAGAGACTAAAATGTAAGACTTATAGTATAGACAAGGAAGAGACTAGTATAATCATACTAAGTAATAAGTAGTGACATGTTAGTTTATATAATTTATATATATATATATATTATATATATATATCTATATCTATTATAATATTATTATAAAAACTAACATGCCAGTACGGTTTTATAACTTAATATGTTTTATACACAAACTAAACAATCTGAAGTAAACATTCTCATTATTATATGACCATACAAACGAGCAATGATAATTATAATCTTTTGGCATATTATATTTCGAAATTATAGTTTGTATTACCTTGCCACGTAGGCGAGGGTCCCGTCCCGACGGTATTCATTTAATATTTACTTACCCTATCCTTTACATGAATATCAGCACCATGTGATAATAACACATTCACAATATCAACATGACCACTCTCAGATGACAAATGTAAAGGGGTTTGTCCTTCCTGTAGCGATAACAATCATTAGATACTTGTAATATCTTGTGTTTATGATAATAATAATAATAGTTAAAAAAGTAGTTATTAATGTATGACATCATAACAGGTTATTAGTTAATAATAATTATAACAAATATATATTACAGATATACATTAGCTATGTAATTAATTATATAATCAATACATAAATTATAATACATAATATTTATTTAATATTTACTTACCACATCCTTTACATCAGTATCAGCACCATGTGATAATAATACATTCATAATATCAATATGACCACTCTTAGTTGACAAATGTAAAGGTGTTAGTCCATACTGTAGTAATAACAATCATTAGATACTTGTAATATCTTGTGTTTATGATAATAATAATAATAGATAATTAAGTAGTTATTAATGTTATGACATCATAACAGGTAAATAGTTAATAATAATTATAACAAATATATATTACAGATATACATTAGCTATGTAATTAATTATATAATTAATACATAAATTATAATACATAATATTTATTTAATATTTACTTACCATATCCTTTACATCAGTATCAGCACCATGTGATAATAATACATTCATAATATCAACATGACCACTCTTAGTTGACAAATGTAAAGGTGTTAGTCCATCCTGTAGTAATAACAATCATTAGATACTTGTAATATCTTGTGTTTATGATAATAATAATAATAGTTAATTAAGTAGTTATTAATGTTATGACATCATAACAGGTTATTGTGATTGTGCAAGTGAAAATCAGTCTTATTTAATTTCAAATTCTACCGAATGATTAAGTTCAACCACTTGTTTTTCAGCCGTCTTGTGCTAGAATGTAACAAAATTTGATAACTAGACAAGACAAGAACTGATCTGATTAGTTTTCCTGAAAAATAATGAAATGAGAAACCACATTGGAAAACGATGACAATGAAATAAGACTGATTTTCACCTGCAGTAGTCAATAATAATAATATCCTTAACAGATATACATTAGCTTTATAATTAAATATATATTCAATACATATTTATTTAATATTTACTTACCTCATCCTTCACATCAGTATCAGCACCATGTGATAATAATACATTCACAATCTCAACAAGACCACTTTTAGATGACAAATGTAAAGGGGTTTGTTGACGCTGTAGTAATAACAATCATTAGATACTTGTAATATCTCGTGTTTATGATAATAATAATAATAGTTAATTAAGTAGTTATTAATGTTATGACAAACAGATTAATAATTACATATAACAAATATATTATATTACAGATATATAATAGCCATGTAATTAATTACAATTAAAATCCTATATTTACACATAATACATGTGATACTACAAATATTCATTTCAATACAATATCAAGTAGTTTGTTAATCAGTATTGATGGTATTGAGTATGATATTGATATTTGATATTACACATAATACATGTGTTCATACATTAGATTCAAATTTAATACAAATTCTGTTTAAAATGTGGGAATGGTATGTACATTTATCTATTAAATGGTGTGACATATTGAAATAGAGGTGTTGTAGACCTGTATCAGTATCACTATCAATACTTGGACATTACTCAATACCAGAAATTTAAGATGTGGTATTGAAGTATTGAGTATCTTGATATCATCACTAACATATATATCACAAGAGTTAGAATTAGCTCCTACATGTACTATACAATATATTACTGTGTGTTGATATGATAACTCACCCAACCATGTTCCTCATTAGGGTTAGCACCCTTGTTCAACAATAGTTTAGTTTCAGATACATGTTGATTCTTCACTGCTTTATACAGATCACCATCCTATAGTAATATATGAATATAGATATATAATTATTATCACACAACATAATACATACTAGTTTATACTGTTCCTCTTCTGTGAGTGTTTTTGATGATTGTAATTCTAAATAATTATAAAAGATGAATATAACAAATGATATAGTATGTTATATGTTATTATACTGGAATCACATGTAAGCTATAAATATCATTATTACTATTGGAAGTGTACTACTGATTTTGTTTCACTACTGGCTTTTAGACTACATAATTATGACATTACTGGAAGATTTGCAAACAATGAGATTTTTAGACAACAGAATATATGGTTCATGTGAAATGGCTCTTCGTTATCAAAACAAACAAATTATTTATCAAAATCATGTAACATTTTTATTTATTACCTTAGTTCTTAACATGTATATATAGATAGATGAATAACAGGTAGTAATAACAATATTCATAGTTTACATGTGATTTAATTGTATACAAACGCCTGTGACCACCTCTGGTGGTATAATAAAAGTGAGTTCATGGGAAGTATGTGGTTCAACCATTTCCAAGTTTTCTACTGTTCTAGTTCTATGACATTTAGGATGCATTAGCTCCATGACTACATGGTTAGCATGCACGAATACAATAAGTCCATTATCGCACGGATACCGGAAAATATCAGTTGTTGTATACGCGTATTGTCACTCGTCCTTCAGACTCATGACAATACTTCGTATCCAACTCATGATATTTACCGGTGTCTATGCGATAATATAAATATATACTACACTTTGACACTTGCAGAAACAATACAACTAGTATTTAGATACATCAATCATCATGTACATTCTGTGCACATGGAAACAACACAAAATATCATTACAACATCATACCTTCATGAAACCAGGAAAGATGTCTGGTCTTATCAGCTGAGCATTTTATATTGCTTACATCACAGAAGAGTATTTCCTCATGTTCACTAATTAGATGGCAAAGATGGAATGAGGAATCTGTACATCCTTCGATTTTACATCGAAACCCTTCCTGTGTAGAAGCCAGAGAATCAGTCCAGCCAAACTTGTGGACAATTGATTCTATACCTTGATGAATCATACGACGGATATTGAAGCAGTTACGAGATGGACCGAAGTAGCGTATAGTTAATGATTTGACCTGATCTAGTAAATGTAGAGCACCACCAAAATATTGACACCTCAGGACAACTTTATTACGATAAACATCATTAACCAACTGAAATTGAGTTGGAGAAACATGCCCCATGAGAAACACTACAAGTGATGTGAAGAGACCATTAGGAATCAATTCATCATCCCATGTTAGATATAGAGGCTCAATAGCATCACTACTATCTTCAAATGGATCATCGATTGTATCCAGGACACATGGAATGAAATATCTTGTGTCATTTGGGATCTGTGATATGATTAGTAAGCCTTTCATTAGCTCTAGGAAATCATCACAAGAGAAAACATCCTCTTCGAATTCCATGGTGTCTAGTAACTCTCGTTTGAACATTCCTTTTGTTTTAAGGCTCTTAATTGTGGCATTGTCATAGCGATCATCTCCATATGAAACAGCAATTATCTGAGACAGCATATCAAATAACACTTGTGGGTCAAGAAACACCACGTGAGATAGAATACCAGGGAAGTGGAGATAAATGGACAGATTATGGAAGTACCACAAAGCAGCCTGTACCTCCTTACGTTGCATACCAACTGACTTTCCAATCTCAACACATTCATCAAGGCTTATTATTCTTCGACCTTTTGTTTTTGATTTTAGCTCTACCTGGAAGAAGAACCATCGTGCAGGAACTTCAGCTCTTATGTAAGATCGACCTGTACTACGTCGGATTCTTTCAGCAATCTCTTCTTCATTTCTACCTCTACCCATATTGTTAACTGGAAAGATTATATCTTTACCTTTGATGTAATCATGTCTGACATCTTCATAATTCTTAAGCTCACTATGAAGACGCTCATTCTTCTCATCAAGGCTCTCTTTAAGTTCATTACTTTCTTGAAGCCTTTCATATTCATCATAGCAAGTACCAATCACTATAAAGTGTGGCCTTCCGTGCTTTTGTACTCCTTTGAAGATTGGAGGACGAAGCTGAGACTTGCAACGAAAAAAGCTCTTTGTAAGCTGCATAGTGCTCATCTGTCTTTTTTCACCTTCACCAACTTTTCTCCCATGCACTGAATAGAAGAAATTTGCAGCATCATCAAGCTTTTCATCAAGCCTAAAAAGAACCATATTGAGAGAATGATAACGAAGTAGTGTTGGAGCAATATCTAGGAAAGCAGCCTGACCTCCTAAGTCAACACCATACATCCTATGAGTGTTATACAATTCGTCAAATTTCTTTACTTCAGTAATCAATTGAAGAAGTTCTTCATTTAAAGTAGTAGAATCAGTAGATAGAGATTCTGAGGGCTTCTTCTTTGGCATTGCTTGCGATGTTAGTAATGGCTTCTCTTTGGACTCTTGTACTCCAGAAATCGATTGTAGCTGTTCTTCATCTGAAGAGTGGTCAGTAGGCGGAGGCTTATTCTTTGGCATTACATGTGATGTAAGTAATGGCTGCTCTTTGGACTCTTGTACTCCAGAAATCAATTGTAACTGTTTCTTATCTGGAGAATAGTCAGTAGGCACAGAATCATCAGGTTTCTTTTTTGGTGTCCTTTGTGATAGGACTAATAGCTTCTCTTTGGACTCTTGTACTCCAGACATCGATTGTAGCTGTTCTTCATCTGAAGAGTGGTCAGTAGGCTGAGGCTTATTCTTTGGCATTACATGTGATGTAAGTAATGGCTGCTCTCTGGACTCTTGTACTCCAGACATTAATTGTAACTGTTCCTTATCTGGAGAATAGTCAGTAGGGAGAGACTCATCAGGTTTCTTTTTTGGTTTCATTTGTAATGGGACTAATGGCTTCTCTTTGGACTCTTGTACTCTGGACATCAATTGTAGCTTATCGTTATCTCGAGATTGGTCAGTAGGTAGAGAGTTGAGAGGCTTCTTCTTTGGAGTCCTTAGTGATGAGAATAATGACTTCCATTTAGACCGTTTCACTTTAGATATTGATTGTAGCTGTTCTTTATCTTGAGAATGGTCAGTAGGCAGAGAGTCATGAGGTTTCTTCTTTGGCATTGCTAGCGATGTGAGCAATGGCTTCTCTTTGAACTCTTTTACTTCAGAAATTGACTGCAGCTGTTCTTTATTTTGAGAGCGGTCAGTAGGCAGAGAATCGTGAGGCTTCTTCTTTGGTGTCACTTGTGAGGTGAGTGGTGTCTGTTCAACAGATTCTATTTCTTCTTGTGAGGTATTCTTCACTTGATCTTCATTAGATTCTTGTAATTCTTGAGGTTCAGTTTCATCACTTTGAGTTCGAACACAGTACTTTATGGCCTGAAGGAATTTGATTTTCATTGTCTCGGGATCTGCTGATGTCCAAAAGCAGCTTTCATCAGACATAATAACATCATCACATTCCTCTTTACTAACCAAACGTACCTCGGGAGCTTTAGCAACAGGAGTGCTGTGATGTTCAGTGACTGGTTCCTTTCTCAATAACAAATTTAACAAGGACGTCTTGCCAACTCCTGATGCGCCAAAGAGTGCAAAGCTTGTCCACTTCACACTGACGAATCCTTTCGATTGGGCATTCTCCAGTATTTGTAAAAGCTCTGTATAATAAAATATAATTATAAGATGATAACTTGTTTGTTGAAATAGAATATTAAATTCAATTTTGAGATTACATTTATCATAAACCCAGAAATGTTAGCTGGACATTAACTATGTTAGTAATTGTGAGATTACATTAAATTAAATAGCTGTTAATTATTATAGTTGTTAGTTCACATATAACTATTTGGTAATATGACTGTTTATGTGAAACATCATGATAGTTGTGTGGTTAAATTGTTTATCTCTCATTGCGATGGTCCAGGATCAAATCCTGGCATGACATTGTGTTTCTTATGTCTTAATATCAGAAATGTCATTAATGGATGCTAAAGTGTGAATTTTAGCTAAAACACTAAAATATAAAGATCATTGACTTCTCCAGGATAACAGTATACAGTGGCGGATCAAGAAGTAGGGAAAAGGTGGTACAAAAAACTGGGTGTGCAGAAATATTTGTTCATTATTTATTCATAATAGGTGTGGCTAGCCAATACACATGCACATGATAATATTTTCCATATTAAGCATTTATTTACATATAATTAATGAGTTCATAATTATTAAGGCACATGGAATAGAAGTCAATATAGCGGCAAATATTTCAAAGGTGTGCCCTCAAGTAGCTATGAATCTCATTAATGAGTAAAAAAAGGGGATACAACTGCATCTTAAAACCCCCTGGATCTGCCACTGGTACAAACGAAAATGAAAATAAATTCATTTCCTGTTGAAGTATTAAAATGTTTAAAGTTACTTCTTATCTACTTTATATACATAAATAATTATTATCACCTTGTGGAGTAGGTTCAATCTCTATTGCTCCCTTTATGTGTGGTGCAATCTAAGAAACAAAAATGTAATTATAATTATATGTCCACTAACATCAAAATACAAACATACCGTATTCTGTATGTTAGAATATACAAAACGATTTTCAATATCTCTGAGACTCAATAGTTTGCAAATCTTTAAATCTGCAAGGAGGGTCAGCTGTTCCCTTGTTAACTCAAACCTGCTGAGGTAGTCTTCTGCACAGTAACAGAATACTAGAAGAAGAGAACCTGGTAAAGCAGCTAGTAGAGGGACTGATAATTCATTACAGCCTAACGTGTGACAGAGTGACTTGTGCAGACTGGATATATTTGAGAGCTTCATTTTATAATAGTCTGTTTCATCCACTTGCAGAATAAACATGCTGTCACTCTCTGCATTAAACAAGATTCCTGGAAACTCCTTCAAATGACGACGGTTACAATAATCGTCAAAAAGATGACAATATTCGATCCACTTTATCTCTAGCTTGGGATATAAGCAATTCAAAAATACTTCTGAAATAATAGCTACTGGCTTGAAATTAAACCAAGACACACGTATATTCTTGAAATAATGATTCAAATCATCAACACCTGTGATATCTTGTGGTACAGGAAGCCCTAGCTGATTTTGCAACAATCTGACTACGTCATCGATCACTATTGGTATCCTTCTCTGTCGATCATACCAATATCCATTGATTTCTCGGTAAAGATTTTCCATTGTTAACAAATAACAAGTACTAAATACCTCTATGACTTCCTCAGTTTGTGCTAGTAATGCAAGATTGACATCATAGTTTGGTTTCAGCAGAGTAGATAATTTCGGAGAATCTCGCTGTAGTAGAATGAAATTTGGATCGTATCGTTTTCTCCTTTGCAAATATTCCCTTTCCTGCCTCCTGTCATCTTTCTCACCTTCTTCAGTGTCAATACCTATAGAACAAACAGAAGGAAAGTAATCATTCTCATCAACTCTATATGGTATCAAAGACAATACAATGTACTTCAAGCATAATATAGTATGTAAATAGGAAAGAGAAGTGTAATTTCATTCATTAAATCCACACTAGTGAGGTGCTACAAGTTGGGAGTTTCAATGATAGACAAACCGCTAATTTTCCTTAACAAAGAAGGGATCAGTGGTATAGCCACACCTGAGCACACATGGGCCCGTGGTTAATGTGTTTAGTCTCTTGATTAATTAACTTTCAAAGGTAATGTAAAAATGTCACGATCAAGCATGCCCATAAGCATTTCTCTTGCACAACAAACTTCAAAACCTGGCTGCTCCAGGAACCCAAACTACATACAGTAGAAGTTAATAAAAATGTTTTGTATTTGTAGTACAGCTGTAATATGGAACTGACTGTTTCAAAGTTGATATTCCAGAAGCTTCTGTCCAGCTTCATCAGCAGTCACAGCTCTTTACTCCATGTGGAAATAGCAAAGCAATTGTATTAAAAAAGATGAACATGACTGCTAAAGACAGTTGAGTTGCATCAGATTCTCATGCTTTCATAGATGTTAGGAAATACTTGAAGTTAGCAGGAGTGATGAGTAGCTACATAAACAACTCCACAGTAGAGTTTTACAAACAAGAAGCTTCGTGACTACTTTAGAGCTCATTATAAAAATGGAATTTTAGTGTCCACATAATTAGTAACTGTTTATTGATTTGAGTTACATAGCTAATGTTGTAATTTTACAACATTCTGCTCAGAAAGGAAGTACCACCTAGTTACTAGAATTACTAAACTTCACTACAATTCAAAGGGTCCTGGTGGCACCACTCCAAAAATTACTGCAGCTTACGATGGTATGCAAGTCAGCCTTCTATTGTACAAAACACACAGGCTTTGTTGACACTTTCCTTCCAGTGTCCGACCTTTGATGCTACTTTGAAGTTAGCTTAGGTCACTTTTTAAAAGTAAAAGGAGATTAGAATAGAATATAGTGTATGACGACACATATGTGATGCATTTACTAAGTTATACTTGCTTTGTAGTTTGCTTTAAATGATGTTGGGAGAGTAAATGAAAAAACAGTTTGCTCGTAGTCGCTGTGTTTGCTATTAATTGGTATGCAAGGTTGAGACGACTGTTAAATTGCACCAGTAGGTCGAGAAAGATGCAAATTACCTGTGTTCAGTTGTAATAAAGGTTTTGCTTTGATGAGGTTGTGAGCCACACACATATGATCAGTATAAATAATCCATGGTGGGTGTGGTTGGAATAATTATAATTAGCTGGTTAATTTTTGAAATGGCCACAGGTTGTGAAACTAAGTGATATATGATCTATCACTGAATATTTAATTACTGAGTTTTAATGAAGATTTAGCACACTACGAAATGTAGAATGTGTGTAGTACAAAACTGCAATGTAATGTTTCATTGACTCCTCCTATATGTACAGTTTTGTATACCATATATGCTTAAAGGAACACATAGCTGTTCATTTCTTTTCTGGACCTCTGCACTTGGCACTTAAACAATTAATATGGGTGTTTATTTGAGGTAGTCTCTTAAACTATTTTGGAACTGTTTGAAACTTTCTATACATCATTATCAATCTTATAACTAACTGTCTACCAAATTTAAAATACTGTGTTGTTTCCATGAGTCCAGTCAGACTCGACAGAGGAGATATGCTTGGAATAAGTAGCTTTCACTTACACTGCAGCTCTTTTTCAGTACTCTTGATAACAAATTCTGGACTAAACTGAGTAAACTCATAACCTATGAAACAATTTCTGCAACACATGTTTGCAAATGCCACACCCAAGTGTTTAATTAAAGTCAGGCATTTATTGGATGTTTCAACCTGGCGTCTAATCAAGACAGGCACTTATTCAGGAGAGGCATTTCTTTAAGCATATACAGTATATGATATTGGGTTGCTCTACTTGCAGTAAACAGCTCAACTCATATGTATACTCAATCTTTATACATGCTACCAGGACACAAAACAGAATTTTTGTTATCACCTTGTTCTTCCATAGAGACACTTTGGCAAAATGGCTTTTCTTGTTGGTTCAACTGCATGAAAAGAAAATGTAATCATAATACTCAAGTGCATTATAGTGAACATTGGAAGGCACCTTTATGATTGCTTTCCCATGTGTTAAAACTGTATAATATTGTAGGATTTTTTTGTCACAGTATAATATTATGTAGTTGAAGACATTCTGTGGGCCTGGTCAATTATTGGGCAGTATATAGAGTTGAGGGTTGAGGGGTTGGTCAGTTAATGGTATGGTGATATATTAAATATTATTTATCATATTCTATAGCACCAAAGAGGAGTTTATAGCCTATAGTATAACACAGTAGAGCGGGGACAAAACTTAGGTATTATTCACAGTTAAGTTGCAAATGTGAATTTTTTTACATCTTAAATAATTTCTACTATATAACAGAATGCACACAACCACAAAATGTTTTACTTAAATTTTATTGTTTTTAATAGAATTAATCAGCTAAACAGCACCTATTGTAAGTAGAAAAAACTACAAAACCAGAAGCCGATTCATTGACAACAGAGGATGAGACATAATAAGTGACACTTGTGTCATATCAATTATATACGTACATGAGAAATACTGCGTCAAAACAATGTGTTATGATCCTAATTATATCATACAATTATTATTTAATAACTCTATGAGTACTAAAAACTCTAACCTTGTCTTCTGTTTTTCTCTTGATGATTACATATCCTCCAATGGTAACAGAAAGTACTTTCTCTTTTCTCAAATCCTCTTCATTACTCTTCACTAGTTTTATTAGCTCTTCATGAAGATGAAGGGGAGCATAGCAGATCACGATAAAGGAGTTCCCTTCGTTCACCACCTTCACCATTACATGTCTAGCATTGTCATGAAAAGCTTTTCTGAGTAAACTTTGTATATCACTCAGTGTTGTCTTATCTCCTTCCCATTCTAAAACGAACTTTACTTGCTCTGATTTCAGAAGATTTTTATGTGAATGCTTCATAAAATCCTGACCATATATATGTTGTGTTTGGATCGTCATACAGAACTCATCAATTGATTTGTTGAATTCCTCGATGAGATGGATTGCATCTTGTAGGTCAAACTCTTTGGCAATGGCTTCAAGGCGTTTTGTATTCGTTAAAGATGTGTTATCACTGACAATTCTCATTGCATCATTGAGTGATTCTGCAGCTTCAGCATTCTTCCTTAACTCCTGGTAAAGACTCAGAAAATATTTCAAGTCATCTAAAGAGACGGGTTTGTTTTTAAGAATTTTAGTCACTTTACTGATTAGTATACAAAGTTCTCCCCTCTTTTCTTCAAACTCAGGATGGTACTTCTCAGATATCTTGTAACGACCTACACTATCATCATTCTGTACATGTGGTAGGTACAGAGTAATAAATTACAAATAATGAAGTTGTTATTATCATAGCATTCCATTATCACAACTATTTCACATGATTAACCCTTACAGCACTGAGCTTGTTTTTCAAGTAACTTCCCATTTCCAACACTGGCGACTCTATTGCATATATTTTGGCCACCGTTCACTTCTCTACCCAAACTTGGCTCCTTTTCCGACATGGAACACTACTTCTATCTACTTGCTTACTGGGACTCGAAAGTCCCCAAGCGCTTTGTAGGATTAAATCAAATGCAGTGCTCTCCCTCTTTTGACTGGAACTGGGGCAAGCAAAATGACCCCACTGGATGTTGGTATCAGCTACACCTACGATTTCAGGTTTTACAGCAAGGGACATGCCTCAGGTACCCACCAGAGCACGTGGCCAGGGTCACAGAAACCACAACTTGTGTGGGCGGCTAAAGCGCTGCGCCACCTTCGAACCCCCATCAACAGGGGGACACCCCCTTTAAAATTCCCCCGTACACGTTATTTAGGCCAAAGGGCGGTCGAAAAAGCAGCAACTTTTTAAGCCATTTTCATGGGCTTGTGCCTGACATCAATTACAAGTATTTGGAGGGCTTCGTAATGCTAGGAACACACTCCGAACCACGTAGGGGTGAAACGTCACATATATGTGACATCAGTGATCTAAGATTTAATCTTTTATTTCAAAAATGAACTTGTGTAGTATACACTCCATTGTTGATTTAGTTTAGAGCTGCTGGGCTATGTTGGAATTACATATTGCTCTATATCTCAACTAGTACATGCAGTTTCCTCAGTTCTACTTTATATTTTTCTTCATATGATGCATTATAGTATGAATTAAGGTAAGAATTGTCATGAACAAAACACTATATCAATAATTCAAGTATTGTCTTATTCTGTGCTTTGCTTTTGGCTTCAATTTTAAAGTAATGTAAATGACTCATCATTTCATGTGGATATCTAATAATCTTGCCAATCATTCTATTAGTATAATGAATTGCTTTTTCTTAATTTACTACATAAAACATTACCAATTTGGGTTCTTTGGAGGGAAGAGAAGAAGGTACCTCAGCTACTGTATGTGAGTCATCTATGAGAAATAAAGTGAGCTGCATTCCTATCATAATATGAATTATTTGTGATAATTAATAAGACTGGAAACAATATCCATCTGTTTGCTTAGTATCTGGCTTAATTGTAATTAGAATGAATACTGTTCTCATAAATTATGAATATGCTCTCAAATATGTAATGAATATTATTAGCCTGTATGACCACAAAAGAAGATAGGCAGAATTATATCTATAGGAATTCAATCCTGTTATGCAAGCAGTGATAAAAATATACATGAACTTCACATTTCAGTATGTCTTCTCATAAATTAAATTGTTAGATTGATTGGCTAATTTTTAAACCGAGAATACACCATCCATCCACATAGGCAATGGAACCATTTAGGGGCCATGGGGGCCATGCCTCCCCCGAATACATTAACTGTGAAATTCAGATTCTACAGTGATCTCTCTTTAGTTGTTGGCTGAACCACTATCTCCAAAGCACACAAGAAGTGTTCAATCTTCCAAGTATGCTACATCAGTGCTACTGTTATAGTGGGTAGTCTGGTCATGTGTTGTTTACTGAACCAGTTTATTATTAATTAGTGAACATTGATTTTAATTGATCATGCCCGTCATGAATAATAAGCTGGTAATTATTTCCGCAGCATGTTCTGTTGCCTAAGCCATCCATGGCATAGAGAGTAGCAAAGCATGAAATGATCCAACATTAACTTAAGTGTCTATAATGAAGGATAAGTTTCTTACTAATTTCTTTTATTCACGGGAGATTCACACCCTAAAAGACAAAGACAAAAGTACCCCTTGTCCAGCCCTCTCACTGTGCCTGATATTATATCTATACATACCATGTCTTCTTTTCCGGAAGGATCTCTCATCATTGTCTGTTATGCTCTGTCTCAACTGCATAAAGAGAAGAAATGACTATATAGTTGACAAGTAATGTAGGAGATTTGAAAAATCTCGATGTCCCTTGGCTAGTCAAGTAATGGGCATGGATGTAAAAAAACATGTGCTTTAGCTATAATTATCAAGATCAATAAAATGAAATCCTATTAATGGAAACTGTAATTATTAGGTGCTATAGCAAAAATACATTTGCAAACTTTAAAAACAAGAACCGTTGAAAAGTAAGACGAAGAACTGAAAAACAAGTAACTATAATATGCTGTAGTCTGGCGTAACCACACCCTTTGCTTGGAGGAGGAAGGGTCTAAGACATACATATTCAAATTAGTGGTGCTGTCCACTTGGAAAGAGTACATCCATGTGTTATAATTATAATGATATTCATAACAATGATAATTATATTCACAATACAAATGTAGTAAATAACTGCCACATCTATAATGATGTATGGTAGAACAAGTTTAGTATATGTATGGCTTCAGACCCTTCCTCCTCTAAGAGAAGGGTGTGGCTATGCCAGACTAAATATACTGTTGAGTTTCAGACATGATAAAGTCACCACAAAACAATCACAGGAATACAATCTATTATAAGTGGCTTCTTGTTTTATGAAGTCATTTATAGTATTGCTATTAATTTTAGTGCTAGGCAATATTATCATGATAATACATATGTAGTGGTAGTAGATCTTTGCTTGTCAAGGAATATACACATTGGTAATTTGTAATTGTGCATGTCCATATCACCAATTCGAAAATATCAATATATCACTAACCACCATAAATAGTTGGAACGGATTTAAGAGGGGTGGAGTTTGCGCAGTTCCCCAAAATTGCACACTCCATAATTCTACAATATATATAGTGTGAAATATTGTGGCTTTAAAAGACAGGCATCAATCCTGGAATTGTTAATATCAAATCCTAAATTGGCCCTGAATATATCAATATGTTCATGATATTAATATATTGCCCATCACTATTAGCACAGTGTCATTACTAATACAACAATACCTGTTTGGGTGGTTCATCGGGTGGAAGAATAAGTGAATCATCAACTTGTGGCATATCTATGAGAAATAAAATGTCTTATTATTTGTTAGTTATGAGTTTATTTAAGAGTATTCTTCTGCTCTCCATCATAGGCTCCGTTGTTTATGATGATGTAATAATCAATAAATAAAATTGGAGTAGAGTTGTTCTACCGGTAATATTTTGATACCACAACAACTAAATATAATTTTCACATTTGGTTCAGTTAACTGAAGATACTAATACTAAAATTATGGCGCTGAAATTAGAAATAAACTAATATCCTTTACGTATATAACAGTTTTATCAATTTTGAACAAATCATCACCATAGTAACATGATTACAATATGAATATATCCTCTGCAAATATGTAATGAATATTATTCTATATATGACGACACAAGAAGTGAAACTACAATCAAATCCACCAAATATTGAGTAGAATCAAGTTCTGTTCTATATACCACAGGTAGGAAATCTTTCATACTATACTTCAAGGTTAATATGATTATTCTTTGAACTACAATTATACAAATGATATATATCCCCATCAACTTCAGTGTTATATATTATTTACATATCAGAAATCTAATTCTCGAATTCTCAGCTTTTCAATATTCTTTTATAATCATTCAGGATGATAGTAGTTAATTTCTCTGTCAACCAGCTAGTCTTGAGCATGCATATTTTTTAAATGCCACGCCATTATTTGATCACGTATACAATTTACAATTAACCATTGTTTACCGCATCAAACATAATCATAATGGTCCTCTGGGTTGGGCCTGCATAAAATAATACAGCACTTGTCTTACCGTCATACTTAAACCCCTTTCTTAGTGTTCTATAATTATGCACTTATGACTACACTGTAAAATGTAATACGTTATTTTAACCTTCAGTTGGTTACAGGAGTTTGAATGCAATTATATTTCCTCCATTGCTGATTTATTTTTACTGTAAGGTAATTAAGTCATGGACAGTTCATTTGATATTCATTTATATTGACTAATATAAAGTACATGTCATAATAAAGAATGATCAGTACAATGCTATATAAATCACATAGTAATTATATACAAGGAATGTTATCTGTTATTATAAGTATAAATTCCCATACTAATTACACTGAAATGACATCTTTTGTTTTCATAATACACCAAAGGTTACACTAATAATACTATGCATTAATGTAATATACTTTGCAATGACATAACAGACATGTACAGACATATGTCAAATGTGTAATTATAGTACTTGTAAATACAAAAACAGGCAAAACAAATCAGCATTGGGGATATTGAATTGCATCGAAACTCCTGTAACCAATTGTGAAGATTAAAATAACACTTATTACTTTGAATTCCATGCCAACAGGTTACATTTCAAGGACATGAATACTATCATCTTAACCTTGTCCTTACACAATATATAAAGGTAGATGAAACTGTAATTGAATCCGGTATATGGAAAATTTTTATGTAAACAAGTGTATATAGAGAAAAAAACATCCCTATGATTGCTTTACAAATTTAAGTGAAGATAAAAGTATCCTTATGACTGCTTTGTGGTGTCCAGAATTCAGTAATCATGGCTGACTTTATCAAGCATGAAAGACAACAGCTTATTATAGTTATTATTTTGATTATCTACTCTCCTGACCTTTCAAAGGACCTTGTAGAACTTTAGGAATATATTTAACATAATATTGACATTTCATCATCAATACTAACAATTATATTTTAATGTTGAGCTTGAAGTTATATTCCTCATTGCATACAATCTTCTCTACAAACTGAGTATTCATCAGTCACGACTTATCATAGTATATAATTCAAATTTTGAGACACTAGTTACTCTGCTACAAGTTACCTAAACAACTGAGACAACAATGGCCAACTTTAACTATCTCACTGCTACTTACATTATATATATACATACCATGAGTTTGGAAAGATCTCTCATATTCGTTTGCTATAGATATCTCAGCAACAGATTTTTTCCTGAGGGCATATAATAGTTGATTTCTAGTAGGTTTAGAACTAGTACGCAACCACAGACCAAACATGGCTCTTCTACAGTCATCAACATTTCTACCATTCTGTTTTGCAATTTCCTCCAAGTCATTATTTTCAAGGCCTAACTGGATGCCCAAGTTATACCACTTAGTAGTTCTAACAGCTTCTTGGAGTTCAGCGAGTTTCGGGCGATCGTCCATGTTTGAAAGACGCCTTGAAACTAATTAAGGTGTGGCTGAAATTACGCATCGTGGTATTTAGTCAGAAAATGAAGAGGTACTAACCGTACTATATCTCTTATCTCTTTGTTGATCCTTGTATAATAATATAGTAGTATATCTTTGTTAAGATTAGCTAATTCTATAAAATTCTCAGTCTTTTGATAGTACAATATGTTTATGAACAACACCAATGCACATGTTGACATTTAATTAAAATATTTCATTAATGGTGGGTCATAGTTCTCTGAAGATCTTCAAGTCTCTTTCTTCATAAAGTCTTTGATTGACTGTATTTTTCCATTTAATTTGTATCACAACTCATTCTACACATCACAGAAGATATTCAGTTATCTGATATACTATGTCTTTGATCTCTGTAGCTAGCGCTAAATACTCCAAACATTGAAGAACCATTTGTAATATAAATAAGATATGGTATTATATTCATACATTTAAACTCCTGCAATGCTTGTGGTGTGTCTAGATTGTGAAGCTTAGTATCTTTGGACACAAACTGAAATCGTAAGATCAGAAAGTGATTATAAGGTGAGATATTACTGATTATACAGACAGACAGACACAGACATGTACAGACGACAGGTAGACCCCTATAAACAGTGAGATAATACACTTAACTAGTCATAACCTACTCTTGATCGTTTAACCTACTCGTTATATGATGAGACGATAATTATCATGACTACTTATATGAAGTAACAACCCTCATTATATATACACTTAAACTATTGGTCTTAATTATACATTTGTAAATTATAAATCTTTGTGAATTCATAACCCAGTGCAACACTCCGGTACTATAGTAAAACAGATTGATTCTTTAACCATTTAATAAAAGGAATTTGAGTGCATGATAAGTATATAATAGATCATATCTCATTAACTGCTGTGTTAAGTGCTATGTATACACATCTTCTTAGCTGTTATCAGTTCTTATGTAAATGTATAGTGGGAGAAGTATACTGACATGTAAACTGTGATTACATTGGAATACTCTTTTCAAAGCTGTCAGACATCATATTATTGTTATCCTCTACTATATATTTACATAGTCATTGTGAATGACAATATTCCAACAACAAATGTTGATACATATACTATTCAACACTTCAGTTAAGCAGTAATGGTACATGATTGTTATACTATGTATATTATATTAAACTGACATGCAACTAAGGTGATTGACTTATCACTGGCCAAAATCAAAAGGATGCAGGTTCGAGTCCCACTAGGTGCAGGCTTTTTTGCCCATGAGTATACTCAGCTCCACCCTCAAATTAAGAAGGTGTTTGTCACCGCATCCTTCAGAGGAGATTCCAGATTCGCTGTTAGTCACATTTGGTAAAAACACTTGTAGAAAAAAAGAATCATCACTGATGATAAATTAAGTGAATTCAATTTAGTAGTGTTGTGTAACTAAACGAATTACCATTCTCTCTGATTGCAATATTTCATTCATTCCCTGTATCAGCTGTGATGAGTGACAATGGGAAATTGTTTACACTAGACCCTTTTCGTTGCAATTGTAGATCAGATTTGTATTACATGTACATGTTTATCATTATATCTTTATTCTTTAATATTAAGTGTTGTAGTATTAGTTTGTCTAGTATGCATTCAGTACAGAACAGTTCGGTTATTTCAACCAATTAGTTAGTTATCTCAATTCCATGTCAATTTAAATATGCACGATATACCATTCACAGCATTCCTGCTAAATTGAGGTGTTGAAGAGTAAGTTTGTATATATTTAAATTTTGATGTTGGAATGATGTTGTTCACAATGACTAAGTATGTTGATTGTGACAAATGACAGCAGCTTTGATAACAGGATTTCAAAGATATCACAGTTTACATATCAGCACATCTCCCACTACAAGTGTACATAAGAACTGATAAGAGCACGTGCACTAATCCTTAACTAATACAAACAAGTGAATATGATAATAGTTAGCAAACTAGTTTGTTAAACCACTTTTACAGGTTTACTAACATATATTTCCCCACAGTCATTCTTGTACAACAGTTTAAACCAGTGTTGCACCTATACTAAGATTTGCATTATACTTCAGATATCAGATATTATAAATAAATAAAACTGTCTATACTGATACCTATGCCTATACCTTGGTTTTCACTCATTTCTAGAATTTATTGATGCACTTCACCACTTTCTAGCACTGCTCTGTCCATGTCTGTTGGAAATTGAAACTCACAAATTACTAGAAAAGATAGCTGATTCTGAGTGTTGTATTAATCTTTTTCTACTGTAAAATAATACTATGAAGTTTAAAACCTTGGTCTGAAATATCTGTATTTACATGCACTCTACCACTTGCCTATACCTATATTTACCTATATACCTTGGTCCAGTAGAGGTACCTATATATTTACCCATACTAGTATTTGTACAACACCAGTTTAAATTAATAAATATAAACTATATTTATAGAACCAAATATTATATTTCCTATCAATATATTGATTGTCTGATTATATCTAGAGACAGATATGGAAGTGTATATTTTAGTTGTGTATTATAAATACATAATTACACACTATCTCTTAATGTATAATTATGTAGAATTTATTCAGGTACTCAAGATATGCACTATGGTTTTATTTAGTTGTATGTGATGAATTATATTCTATGATAATATTAACAAAAAATAGATTATACACCTATTAGGAGGGATGTATATATAAGAAGTTATTATATTTAAACTATGTTCACAGTCCGATCACTAAAATGTGTGAAATGCCTATTGTTTCCACTATACAAACATACTATTTTCATTAGTTAATGCTATGGTTTAAATCATGATATTATATATTGAATATGTTGATGAATAGAGGAGTAGAGAAACAGTAGTGATTAGATAAAAAAGTGAGTAGTTACGTACATGACCAATGAATTGTCTATCATACTCTCTGATTAATTTATCAGAAATTGACATAATGATCAGAATTAATTACATATATATAATAGCAAACTTTTGATAGTTGCTGGCATATACACAGAGTGTTTCCTCTTTGAGGGTATATAGTGCTTTGACGTCTTTCAATATGTAACTTTACCATCTCAAATGAAATACTCCTCTGTTAATGCTAAGCATAAATTTTCTATATGCAAATCCCCCTAAGATCTAATAAGTATCATACAATATTGTAAACTGACAATTGGAAATGCCTTCAAATGATGTGCTAATTTATAATAGAATAATCACTTTAAAATTAATAATAGAAATTTAGTGTACACAACAGTGTCAATAGAAATAAACAAGTCAATTATTTACACACACTACAATCTAATTCACTAGGAATTTGTGTACATTTCATTCTGTCGTATTCAGAGAGTGTTTTATTCCAGGTAGGTACTGACTGTTTTTCATTCTCCCTTTGTAGCCATGAGGCAAGCATCTCAAGCATTCTATTCCTAACATCATGATAATTCTCCTGTATATTATCTAATGTGGGTTTCTTAACAAATAATGCTAATCATATGAATTCCCAATCTGTATTGAAGTTTATGCACTTCACATAAACTTCATTAAGATTATTAATACTCGTAATATCATATTGAATATAACTCAGTAATACACAGTGTGATATTTAGTAACTATACCTAGTACACAATGACACGTATTAGACAGTGGATCGTTCTGAGTGTCATAAGGTAGTCAAATACTGTATGTGAAGTACTATGTGGTGTATTACTATCCTGTTAATATCTTGTTTGATGAGTAGATTATTTATCTAATATACACTTGTATGATTACCCTTTACGAATACTAAATCCTGTATGAAGTGATTAATTCAAATTATCTTCAAATATCTTTTTTTCTGCAAACATGGTTACAAATAATTATGGCAATACAGTACTGGATAAATTAAAATAATAATTAAAATAATAAAATAATATTAATAATAGTTAGTTGTATGCCACATAAATAACAGCAATTGAAAAGATTACAACATTATTACAAAAATAAGAGTCGTTAGTGTCAATACTCCAGTGATAATGACACACCCATTTCTTGTTTTACAGATTCTATCCATTGATATTTAAGTGTCTTTAAAGCAGGTAGACAACTATGTCCCGTTATATTATAAACTTCCAGAAACTCCTTACAGTGTTGTTCCAAATCTAACTGATTGTGGATTCACTCCGTTCCATTTATAAACTCTTTCAAGATAATATCAGGTGTTGATTTATCTCTAATTCCTTCTGATGTGAGTCATGCTTGAAACATTTCTGTTGTGAAGTTTGGTAATGATGTTTCTACGAGTCTATGTAATCCAGCATAGTCAACACCTATTTTACAAATAATCAAATTTCTTAACTTAGTGGTATCAAACAGAACTAATCTGTACAAATGATATACAAATAATATAATATATGGCGGACAAAATGAAATGAGAACATTCCATTCTGATAATTGAATGCTAACTTAATAATCATTATATGACATAGGGGCACCAGTGTGTATAATAGGTCACTTGTGAATTCACGTGTGTCTCACAAATGAATCCACTCTACTTATATGCTGGTAGCTAACAGTCTAGTGCTATGGTAATGATATAAATCGAATTAATTTTGGATGTGTGGATTAAGTGAATTAAAGGGGAGAATATCCATACATCCGAAATAAGTGAGAGCATTATTTTTTCAAGTGAATAATAAATAAATATTAATGTCAAAGACAAGTACAACTGATTAATTATTAATAGTACATCAAGTGAAATCAACAATAATAATCTTCATTCAACATGTTCAACAGTTTCTTGATGTAACCATTTGCTACTATAAATAGAAGGAAAGAGGATATTCATACGGAACAATACTGAGTTACTTTTCTGCTATTAATACGGAATTCTAATTATTAGTTAGAATTTTAATAATCATTAATAAGAAATTGAAACAAGGAAACATGGAAATGTTAGTCACGACTAGTGCAAGCTTTTCATAAGGATTCGCTACATACGTGATTGAACCCTAAAAATGAGAATACTGCCTCACTGAGCTCGGTAGTAAGAGGGCTTTAGCCACCTCTATGGAAGCCTCGTGCTGTGCGCTTGTCCCTATCGCCCGCTTAACTTGTGACCTTCCTTCAACCTATTAACTTCAGACACACCTGAGAAATTTTCTAAAGCTATTTCCTTATTCATTCCTTTCTCTGATAGGTATTTTCTAACTCTACTTCCTCAATCTCATCCATTCTCACTGTCTAATATTACTACATGTATACACACATGCCTACAAACCACAATGTAACCACACCTTCGGTAGCGCCGTAGCGTAAAATGAATTCATACGGTTCCATATCTTTGTAAATAGGTAACACTCGCTTCGATAAATAAACCACACCCAAACCGAACAATGATGAGGATGTAATTTCTCTGTTGGTTACATCCACATACTATTTACTATACCATGGCAGGCCATCAGTGGTGATGGTTTCAAATCGAAAAGCATGCATATGACATTCATTATAACTGAAATTATCTTTTAATAATCAAACATAATAACACACTATACAATACAAATAACTAATACATGCTGTATTACTACTATACATTAAGATTTAAGTCAATACCTAGTCTACTATTAATAATACACTCTTTAAGATGTTTAGCAGCAAATACAAATGGCCCTCGCATTTCTAATAGTACTCTTAAAAATTTAGTAATATGGTTTATAATTTCATCAGCTTTTCTCATAAAAACCATTCCTGAAGTGAAGTCGTTAATTAACAGTTGAAATGTTGGTGTTTTAGCAACATGACGAGATATTAGACCAGCTTGTAACATTTCACTTGCTATTATATCTATGGAATTTTCAAATAGACTACCAAGAGAAGAATAGTTTTGATTCAATACTTGTTTAATACATTCTACTACTTGATGAGGATCAGCTTGAATCACATTAGTAGTACCTGTTATAATAAAATAATGTTTATAATTATTACAGTCCACATGTTATCATGCAATGTTATGCCTGCGTGGTTTACACATGTACATGCATTATCAATATGTACGTATATCATAAGACTTAAGTGTTGAAATTTAAAAAAAAAAGTACTGTTTATATATTTAGCATTTTTATCAGTGAGGGACAAGGGAGAATTTGCCCCCCCCTCTCCTATAATAGTATTATCAGTGTAAACTTACTCCTAGATTGCACCATAATTTATCGCTCTTTTAGGGGTTCAAAATGGGAAAGCATGCCTCTACATGGAGTGTGCTATGCACAATGTACTCTACTTCCTGTTGCAATAGTTTAACACAATTTTTGCACCACCCCACACCTCCCACTATGCATCAATTCCTCCTGGTAATGCAATGGCTTCACTCTGAGCTCAAACAGAACTGATCAAAATACGAAGAAATTCAATTAAAATTACCAGATGCCATTTTGCTCATTTAGAGTGCGGGCTATTGGGGACCATATTAAAATATATTATAGTACAGATCTCCAGGGTAACACTCACGTACATGCTGTAGTTACTTAGATTGGCTTCCTATCAGCTCAGGATTCTAAATTACTGAGTTACATGTAGGTAGGATCATCTGGGATTCCTGCATATCATTCTTTGCTAGTTGTGCAGTAGTCAACTAGCAATTTCGACACATTCCAAGGGTGTGTTGAAAATCAGAATTTATGGGGCTGAATATTATTCAGGTGCACGAAGCACATCAGATAATTTCCCTTGCTAATCTCAATGATGAATTAGTTAAGGTACAAATTCCTGCTTACTATATAAACTTTTCCTAGCCACACCATTCGGTAATTGCTGAGTATGGATTTTTGCAGCTCGTTTCTCCTGTTTGAGACCACAAAGGAGCTAATTTCAGCTCCATAGTGCCAGATACACACATATACATTCTCATATTGATGATGATTCAACTTTACAATCGTAAATATCGTTTGCAGTATGAAATTGATATATAAACAGATCTATTCCAAGGGAAGCCAGTAAGTAGATGCCTGACAGGTTAACAACTGATGTAGATACTGTGTTACATGTATGGTGTATTTTGAGCAACAGTATATACTAGTTTATTACAGATGGAAGACTTATCGTCTACTATCATCTTAAGAATACTTATGTACATGAAACTCTTAATAGTACTAACCTGTAGGAGGTGTAGTGATTGGATGATTTGTTGTATTGCTATCCTGTACTTGATCACTAGTAGACTCTTAAGTGTAAGAGAATCAGTTGATATTAACTTATGATAATAATGTATTATATACCTGTAGTGGATGTGTCAAGGAATCTACTGATATATATTTTCTTTGTATTACAATCTATTCCAGTTAACAGATCAGCATCTCTCTTCATAAGCTGTTTTATACAATTTATATGTCAGTATAAGCTATACACTAATAATAGTTATACTATAGTCTATGTAGTATCAGCTGATAAACAACAATATGGCGTAGTATATCAACAATTCAATCTCTTCTTGAATTACATAGCAGTACTTAGACTTGTAATCAATATGTACAATATACTTAGCATTCACTAAATCAGTTACAGTAATCATCATGACAAGTAATGCATTGATTATTTACTTTGAGGGGTTCCATGTGTGGTTCAATATACCATCCATGACAAATGACTGAATCCTGGAGAAGTAGTTTAATATACCCAGTCTTACTGTTTATGAATGAGATTCTAGCTATCTGATCTTCAATAGCAGTTGGGTGTTTAGCTGATATGAACTAAAGAAAAAAGATAATTTTACATTTAATCAGGATGTATGGAGTTCTCTCCCTTCCAGTACTAGATGCAACATGCAGTTTCGTGTAGCCAGACTCCTTCTATGTGAAACTAGACCTCTAAGTAAACTTTTATTTTCTGCACCACCATAAACATCATCAGCCTTCCTGGCCTCTCATAATATATTCTACCAGTGTATATATTATCAGGTACACCAGAATCATTAGGAATTTGTACTATATACAAGTATTTAATACTATATACACTATTTATCAATATTTATATACCTCCTTTTAAGATAGAGTGAAGTGTTTGTGTTTCATCATCAATAACACCACTAAGATCATTATCCTTATCAACTTTGTCAGTTGATTGAATATCAACTAATAATACAAATATCATGAAAAGCATTATCAACTATCCTAACCATGTCCAGATAAGAGTGGTGTTTCATCATCAGTATCGCTACTAGGATACTCTTTAGTATTGTCAGTTGACGAAACATTAACTAATATATAATAATTATAATAAATACATAATATATCCTAACCATGTCCAGATGAGTGTGGTGTTTTATCATCAGTATTGCTACTAGGATACTCTTTAGTATTGTCAGTTGACGGAACATCGACTAATATTAATTATAATAAATACATTCATAATATACTATTAATATCCAAACCATGTCCAGATGAGTGTGGTGTTTTATCATCAGTATTCAGTGCTACTAGGATACTCTTTAGTTTTGTCAGTTGACGGAACATCGAATAATATTAATTATAATAAATACATTCATAATATACTATTAATATCCTAACCATGTTAAGATGAGGGTGGTGTATTATCATCAGCATTGCTACTAGGATGCTCTTCAGTATTGTCAGTTGACAGTAATAATAAGAATAGTAAAGTATTAATAATGTATACTATTAATATCCTAACCATGTCCTGATTTGGACTGTGTTTTACTATCAGTATCACTACTAGTATCCTTATCTTCTGAAGAAGAGTCAGTATTAGACACATCATTCTGAACATCACCTATAATTGTAATTCAAACTAAATACTGTTATTATTATTATTATATTTTAACCATGTTCAGATGTGGATTGTATTTCATTATCAGTATCACTACTAGGTGGATCTTGGTCTTCTGAAGAGTCAGTGTGAGACATATCATTATCAGTTGATTCTACATCCACTAATAAATAATTAATAAACATTTAAATACTCTTATTAATTAATACTATAGTATCCTGACCATGTTCAGATGTGGATTGTGTTTCACTATCAGTATCACTAGTATCCTCTACATCAGATGAGATGTGTGATCACGACCATTAGTCTTCTTACCAATATACAAAACTTGGAATGAACTATCAGTCCTTACTGACTATCAGAATAGAATTTACCACCCTTTAAGAACTGGAACTTGTATGGTGGTACTGACTCATCTATAGGTGCTGTTATGAAACTCAGATATTTAAACTGTCGTGAACTCTTCAGATAGACACAGTGTTGTATTTGTAATTTCACTGGCTGGAGGTACTCTTCAGAAAATGGGATGACATATAAAGCTCTGACAAGCTCCATTCCATCAGGAAACTGGAATTTACCACCAACAAGAGCTTTGATAAGCACTTGTGTCGGTGGGATGGTACCTTCTGTGAAATACATCTTAAATCTATAATCTCCCCAATCCAGAGTGTTCCCTTTAATATGAAACACCTTCTGTTTAGCTATATGAAGATCAGGATCATCTGTATAATAATATGAGATTATGATAACAACAGAGATTAGTATATTAATTATATAACATGATTTCTAACCTGGTATAAAAATGATGTCACTGGAGTTTTGTGGTACAAGTGATGATGTCTTTCTAGTTTGCTCTAACAGTTTCATTTCTTGTATAATAACTTGAAGTTCCTTTATTCCCCCTCTCTGCATTTGTGATTCCTCCAAATGTACTTCATTATTCTCTACTGTTTTCAGTAGTTCATCTGTTTGTGAAATTTTATCAATGAATGTTGTCTGTAGTGACTTCACTTTATATAATAACAGAGTAAGTTTTCAAGTTCTATTGTAATTTTGAAACACATGACTTACGTTCTTGTATCAACTCTAGTTCTTTCACTATCTCATCCTTCTTCTCCATCTTACTCTGTAGCTCCTCTACTAGTTCATTCTTACTAACGGCTGTTATCTGCAGTGACGTCACTTCTTTAATAACACAATAAATTTTGATGTTCTGGTTAATTTCAAAATAAAACATGACTTACGTTCTTGTAGTGATTTTAGCTCTTTTGTTTCGATTTTCAATAAAGTCTGTAGTTCCTTTACTTGAGACGTTTTGTCAAATATTTCTGTTTGTAGTGGCTTGACTTCTATAATTATGTGAAAAGATATTTGAAATTAATTCAACTGTAAAGTGACGTATGACTTACGTTCTTGTATTGACTCTAGCTCTTTCACTATCTCATCCTTCTTCACCAACTTACTGTGTAGTTCCACTACTTGTTCATTCTTACTAATAACTATTGTTTGTAGTTCCTCTATCTCTGATGTAATAAGATAATCAGTGATCACATAATAATACTAGTAATACTCATCTAACCTTCTTCTAATATTAACATCTTATCACTAATATCTGATTTAGGTTTATCCTCATCTACAGGTTTTGATTTCTTCTCTTCTAATGCTTCTCTTTCCAGAGTCTTCTCATAATATAATTCTGTTGTCTTCTCATCTAATGAAAACACATAATACTCAATACACATTCAACAGATATGATATATGTATTAATCTAGACCCGATGAAAGGGTAGATGTGAGTTTAAGTTTATCTTCCAAATCTGTGATCTGTTTTCTGAAATAGTCCAACTCTTTTAGTTTCAATAATGATGCTTTCTTTTCAATCATCAATAATGTCTGAGAATCTTGTAACTCTACACAGAATAATGATTTCATTAATATGTAATAATTATTATAATTATCGAAGATATTCAATCTTATGTATCGTTATATCAAAAGACAATATAGTAGTTCCATATTGAACGAAAACTTATATGGTACACAATTTGAATCATCTACATATCACTATAAATTAGTTAATTATTAAGTGCTCACTTAACTCTGTACACTCAAGGTCTACTATAATTCACTTAGCTCTTTTGTATGCTTGTATCTAACACATGAACTTCTTGTACTGTAATTTCATATTATTATATTATATAAGTTACCTTGTCGGGTTGCAATTGACACTTTCTTGTAGGCTTGTGTTTCATTTTTTAAAAACCCCAGTTCTAAAGATCATAATATCAAGTATTCAAATCACATGTAATAAATTATATTCATTATCTGACCTTTCTCTAGTGTATCTGATTTTTTTATTAATGACATCTCTCTTGTCTTTAGGTGTGTAATTTCATCACTCTTCTCTTTCATCTCAATACTTAGTTTCCATAATTCTGATTCTTTATCAAATATCTTCTTCTCCATTAATCTCTGCATCTCCGGAAAAAAATAACGCAATAATGTATTAACACAATATATTCATGTGATTCTTGCACCCTATGTTCTTAATCTAATCAACATATGTATTCAATAGTTAATTAAGTAGTTACCACACATAACAGGTTATTAGTTAATAATAATTATATATTACAGATATACATTAGCTATGTAATTAATTATATAATCAATACATAAATTATAATACATAATATTTATTTAATATTTACTTACACTATCCTTTACATGAATATCAGCACCATGTGATAATATATAATACATTCACAATATCAACATCACCACTTTTAGATGACAAATGTAAAGCTATTTGTTGATACTGTAGTAATAACAATCATTAGATACTTGTCGTGTTTATAATAATAATAAACACGACAAGTATGTGTTGAGTTTCAGACATGAGAAAGTCTGAAAATCTTCAAGTCTCTTAAAATGTCTTCATAATCAAGTCTTTGACTGTATTCTTCCATTTAATTCTTCCATTTTTGCATCACATGTACAAGTAGCTAGCACTCAATACTCCAAACAATGAAGAACCATTTCTAATATAAATAAAATATGGTATTATATTCATACATTTAAACTACTGCAATGCTTGTGGTGTGTCTGGATTGTGAAGCTTAGTATCTTTGGACACAAGCTGAAACCAATATTACGTATGATTAGAAAGTGATTATAGGGTGAGATAATCAATTATAATGAAATATTACTTACATACACAGACAGGTAGAGACACGAAGACATACACATACAAACATGTCCTTATCATGATTATAATAATACTAACTTGTAATACCAAACCTAGAACTACTGTGAATAAAACAGGTAGACCGTATAATATAACTATATATATACACAATAAATACATTGTATTATAAGTATATGTTAAACTCCATGTAAGTGTGGTGTATTCACTCAGAGGCAGGCATAGCTGAGGAGTGGCTACACCACACTTACATGGGCTTAACACATTTAGACTCTTTGCTGCACACTCTGATTTGTGTATATACATAAAAGCAGTCTTATCTAACTATAAACTGTATTCAGTTTATATATTGAAACCTTTCTGTTGAAGTGCTTGACAAAATGTAATAGCTTTTGTAGTATATGAAGAATATACTACATCTAGTTGTCATGGCAATGAAGTCTAATACATATATGTACGTTGTCTGTGTATGTACACATGTATGTATGTGTATGTATATATTATATGGTAGGAGATTGGATAGCTTGATGAAGAGAAGATTTCTGCATGAGCCTTGACAACTAGACTATCTGAAAATGCAGCACAAGTACAAGGAGTGAGTTAACATGAATAGATATTATACATACACAACATACATACATACATAAACGTACATATACATATCCGCACATAGATGCACAACACCCATATACATAGTTACTACATACAAAATTACTTAGATAGTGAGAGTGAGATAATAGTCCAGGAAGCTCTTGATAAAGCTAGGGAGGGTCGTACTAGTATAGTAATAGCTCATAGGTTATCCACTGTGTACAGTGCTGATTGTATTGTGGTAATAGCTAATGGTAGTGTTGTTGAGAAGAGTACACACACTGAACTATTAGGTAAGGGAGGTGTATATTATCAGTTACATCAACATCAACACTTTATTAGAGAAGAGGAGAAATAACAATTTAATTAGGGACTTCATAATTATATAATTATTATATATTACTATTTGAACTTTTGAACACTTCAACTATTTTACTTGCTGATGTTAAATGATTTTGTCACATCCTTAACTGTTTTGTTTGAGAAATAAATAATTTTACGTACTAACTACTAATGGAAGTAACAACTGTTTATAATGGCCTGCCACTGCAGTTTAATGGTACAGTGCTCCCTATACAGTACTCTATATATAGTTTAATGGTACAGTGCTCCCTATACAGTACTCTATATATAATTTAATAGAACAGTTGTCCCTAGACTCTATATATAGTTTAATGGAACAGTGGTCCCTAGACTCGTTTAATGGCACAGTGATCCCTATACTCTATATATAGTTTAATGGCACAGTGGTCCCTATACTCTATATATAGTTTAATGGAATAGTGTTCCCTATACTCTATATATAGTTTAATAGAACAGTTGTCCCTATACTCTATATATAGTTTAATGGAACAGTGGTCCCTCTACTCTATTGTTCAATGGAACTAGTAATATACTGTGGTTCATAGAGATCCTGGTTTGATGATGTGAAATAGTATTAGTACATATCAGGAGCTCATAATGACGTTGACTGGAAATCGTCTCATTATGGGCTCTTGTACATATAGCTAGTATTGTTATCCTTAATAGCACTAGCTATACTTGTATAATACCATATATACTCTAATTAAGGTTCTCCCTTGTGTAGTATATGTGGAATTATATTCAATAACAAAAGTTTTATGTGTCCAATAATATTATTCAATTTAATATAAAAAGTAAATATTTTTTCTTCTTTTTCCAATATTTCAATTACTGTTTGTTTACAATCTTGAGATACGTAATATGGTGAATTACGTGCAACGTATAGAGGTGAATATCCCCTCTGCGTTATAATAATTATAATAAATTAATATATAATAATTATGTGTTATGTAAGTAATTACTAACATAATCTATGTAGGGATGGCCCGAAAAAAATTGGCCGCTCATACATTTCAATTGCAAATGGTAAGCTGAAATCTCTGGTAATATACAGAAATATGTTAAAATATACATAACTTACAATATATTGAGTACTTTTATAACTAACAATGCCTTTTAGATGCCCAGAAATCTTCGTTAAAGTCATATAGAACCGGCGAGTAGCAAAACTGGCAAAATCTTCATAATTATTATTATTATTATTATTCCTCTTTTTCAGAAAAATAGATTTCTATGTTTCTGGAGCTATTAAAGTAGTTGTAGAACAAATACATATTTATTTTAAGTTAAATTCAGGAGAACAAACTTCGTACTGTTCTGTTTCTTGACCTAGACAACGAATACTTTCAGCCACTACAGCAACCCACTTACGATAGGACGCCATTTGTAATATTTAAAACACACCCATTAAATTTATGAATGTTATTATGGAGATGGATGCTATAAAACAGGTGTATAAAGTATTATACATATCATCACTTCCACAAAAAGCAAAATTTGTAAATCCAGATGATACTGAACCGTCCATGTACAAATTATTCAGTAGTATAACTGAATGTGCTTCTGTACTGAAAGTGCTTCTGCACTGCATATCATCACTTCCACAAATAGCAAAGTGATACTGAACTGTCCATATAAAAATCATTAGTATAACTGAATGTGTTAGTTGATCACTAGAAATGTCATCACAATTATGCCACTAATTCATTGTAAAATAATTTAAAAACATTTTTAAAAATGAAAGAGTACACAGTGATATATAAATTATTTTATATCAAATCATTTAAAAATAGAATTGAAACAAGAATAATATAGAAACATGTTCAAAAATGAAAGGATGTAGAAATTTTAATAACAAATAATTATAATATTGCAGTCAATTTTGGGTACTGTCTCCTTCTGGACACAATTCCTGCAGAAAATATCAATACTGTCAATGAAACAGAATAGTCATCACGTATTTGATAAATTTACCTGGATCCTTTAAAAATAGAATAAAAACAAAAATAATCAAAAACATTTTAAAAAATGAAAGAGTATGTAGGGATCAAAACCGAAAAAGCACAGGAACAAGATTGCTTTGGCAACAAAATGAAATACCACTTCCACATAACAACCGTACATAAATATCACTTCTTTGTGTTTTGCCTTTACTTAGTTGTGTATACTGATGTAGGGTTGTTATGTGGAAGTGGTATTTCATTTTGTTGCCAAAGCAATCTTGTTCCTGCGCTTTTTCGGTTTTGATTCCTACATACTCTTTCATTTTTTAAAACTTCCAACATAGTACCTATTCCTAAAAAATCCTCTCCTTCTGCACCCTCTGACTTCAGACCTATTTCTCTCCTCCCTCTTACAAGTAAACTTCTTGAAAGACATCTTTTTAATTGGCTCCAGAAGTTCTGCGATGCCAATAACATTTTGTCTTCCTGTCAGTTTGGCTTCAGGCCCCACTTCTCAACTGAATCCGCTTTATTAACTACAACCAATTTATGGTTTTCTCTCCTCGATTCTGGATCTTCTATTTGTGCTATTTTCTTTGATCTGCAGAAAGCTTTTGACTCGGTGCCTCATGAACCCCTCCTAGACATTCTTTCTAAGTACAATTTACCTTCCCACATTACTAGATGGTTTAGAAGCTATCTAACATGTCGCTCTCAATATGTAGTAGTTGATGGGTCTGTCTCCTCTAAGCGTATGGTTACCTCTGGTGTCCCCCAAGGATCCATACTCGGTCCTTTATTATTTATCTTATACTTAAATGACATTTCTACTTTACCGTTTCCTTCTTCAATCTCCCTCACTCTTTATGCTGATGATATTCTTCTTTCATACCCTTTTCAATCTTCCTCTGATTTCTCACTGGCTCAAGGCAGTATTGATCTCTTGTCATCTAGGCTTAAGTCCAGATATCTTACTATTAACATTTCCAAAACCAAATACATGATAATTTCACGTAAATCCTCTTCTTTCTTATCACTTCTTCCTTCCTTACTCCTTGATAATTCTCCTCTTGAATGTGTTTCGAACTTCAAATATTTAGGTGTAATCTTAACTTCACAACTCTCTTGGACTCCTCATATCGATCATATTTGCTCTAAATCTAAAAAACATTTGGGACTTCTTTTTCATCAGTTTTATTCCCTGTGCTCACCCCATGTTCTTCTCAAACTCTACTTGTCTTTAGTTCTTCCTCATCTCACTTACTGTTCTTCTCTTTGGGACCCTTATTCTAACTGTGATAATAAAAAGCTCGAAAGTGTTCAATTCTTTGCTCTTAAACTTTGTTCAAAGCAATAGGATTGTGATTACCAATCTTTACTACTCTCTTTTCACTTACCTTCTCTTCTCTGCCGTCGCAGATCTTCCAAACTTATTCTCCTATACAAGTTTATCTATAAAATCTTATATATTCCCAGTCACTTCATCACATTTCAACCTAGAACCTCATATTCCCTCCGATCGTATCACCCCTTAAACCTCAAGGTTCCCTATACTCGCTCTTCCTCAACCTTTCATTCCTTTCTTCCCAGTACTATCTCCCTCTGGAATTCTCTTCCTGCCCCTATCAAATGTGTAAACTCCATCAAATCACTCAAATCAGAACTTTTAACTTTTTTAAATTCATCTTAATCATTACTCATAATTATATAATCAACTGTATTACATATAATTATATGCAAATCATATTAATCTTGTTTTAATTTTCATGTACGTTAGGTACTCTTTATATTAGCAATAGCTATTGAGTACCATTGTGTCTTATAAAAAATAAATAAATTTTTTAAAAATGTTTTTGATTATATATATATATAATACTATTTGGGAGTACTGATTTTGGTAACTTCACATTCAGACAACACTAAACTGAAATAAACACTAAAGGTATTTGATAGTGTTGTATATGATATGTATATATAGGATAGTATTGTTTCATCTACTGAGTCATGTTCTAGTCTTGCGTAGACAGACCCGTACCACTGCAAGCGAGGGTTATGGTCTACTATTGACTGTTTGTTCTGAGTACTATAAGATTCACGGTAGAACTCAAGTACCTGTTTCAGGATACAAACCTCTCCAACATGACCTAGCCACCTAACACAGCTTGCGATTCAGTTTATTTTGGCTCTATTCAGTTACTCAGAGTTGGGTATGTGCTGCTACCAACAGATATTTTGAATTCTGTGTATAGTGCGAATAGGAAACATTTCCAGCTTTTAATATGCCTAGTATAGGTGTTCCAAGTTTGGCAACTATACACCAAGGAAGGAATAACTATAGCCTTCTACACTTGGAGTTTAGTACTCAGTGTCAGGGACTTGTTACTCTATATCTAATTTAGGCTGCCAACAGCTTAGGATGCATGGGCTATTCTGTTGTTGATCTCCTCATCAAGTGCTAAGCACTTGATGAGAAGGTCAAGCTGCCTAGGTGTTTAAGAGAGGTAAACTTCTCTAACTCAACCCCATCAACTGTTGAGAGTAGAGTGGAGCCACAGCTCCTTTTTTAGGCTGGACCATGACCTTTAAATTTCTTTTCAGAACACTAAAATGAGTACCCAATCTGCTATATCTGAAGAGATTTGGTTGGCCAGGAGTTATAGTTTGGTCCAGTCATTACTGACTATTGCTGCATGGTCAGCAAAAATGAGTTCCTAAATGAGAGCCTTCATATAATTATGAGACCAGCTCAGATCAAATAGCTTAGCATTGATCTTAAACCTCAAAGCTCCCTGCTCTTCTTCAAATTGTCTGAAAGTGAAGATCATGTCTGTGCAAAACCTATTTCTTTTCTAAAGCCAAAGAAAGAAGAGCATGCCTGTTCAATCAGTGGTAGTGATCTTGATATCAAAATGTTGTTGAGAATCTAACTCACAGTACACAGCAGAGCTATTTGTCTCCCTTTTTATCAACTGGAATAAAACTACATCTCATCACTCCTAAGGCATATACTCAGCAGTTTAAATCATCTCATAAATGATTCCCTATTTAGAGCCTGTTGGAAGTATTGCATGACATTCTCCTTCATAGACATGCTACTATCATCCTGTATCTTAATAGATCAAGATCTCCTCACTTTGTCAATTCTATAAGTGAGATGTCTTAAGGCTTTGTAGAAACCCTTTTGATCATTATGGTCCACCAACATCTGTAAATGCTTTGATCTCTCCACCAACCAGTCACTCTGTATTTTCCATAGCCATGACCTGATCAAAGGTAATGATGCTTGATATTATCATCAATGCATGCCATTTCTAAGGTACTTCATCCTAAGCTCATTACATCTTTTCAGGAACCTCTCTGTAATTTTAATCAAACAAGTCCTTCATACCATTTTTTCGAAAGCCAAGAACTTCAGTGTCAAAGACTCCCAGGAATCTTCAACTGTACACGGTACAGAGTCTAGCACAGGTGGTATATCAAGTTGTAACTCTGTAACTTTAGTCTCAAGGGTCTTACTCACTATGAGATTGTTTAGACTATCTATATACAGCAACCCTCACTCGTGGTAACATCTGCTTTCCTAAGGTGCGCTTAATAGATATTCACTGGTTACTGTACAACAAAGGATGATCAGAACAGCAATGAGCACTATTATATACTCTGGAGTCTAGAACCTGATGTATGTTGCCTAACCACAATATGGTCTGTTATGTGCCATTTGCTTGACCTGAGATGTTGCCATGTACATGTGTTTGAAGTTGGTGTCGGTAACAGTGAGTTCAGAAGATGCACAGAGACCTGCAAGCCATTGACCATTATTTATTTTACAAAGGTCATACTTCACAATAACTCTAGGCCATGCAACATGAACTATACCCACCCAGGCATTGAAGTCCCACATCAATGCTCAATGGTGTGTGTATGATCTTCTTTTTTAACCTCATGTCTTATAAAGGTCCAATATTTCGTCTCCAGCAAAATTCTGATTCTAGTATTCAGTATTGCAGCCCAAGACACTACAGCTGCAGCAATTGCCACACCCTGTTCTTGCTCTTCTCTCAGTGGTTTCACACTGTATAGGTATCCTAACCACTCTGTTCAAATTCAGCTTTTTCGGTATTCTAGTTTCACTAGGGACTGCAAGATCGATTTCCAACCTGTTAAGCTCATGGCAAACACGAGCAGCACAACTAAGAAGGGTTTCCATTCTGTTTGCTGACTTCTTTCATCTAAGATAATGAGATTCAGTTGGTTGAGTATGTTTTCAGGTTTAACGCACTCAGTTAAGCAGAGGACAGAAACAAAGAATTGCCATAGCCCGCGCTCTGATCAGAAACCCTAAAATACTTCTTCTAGATGAAGCAACATCAGCCATAGATAGTGAGAGTGAGATAATAGTCCAGGAAGCTCTTGATAAAGCTAGGGAGGGTCGTACTAGTATAGTAATAGCTCATAGGTTATCCACTGTGTACAGTGCTGATTGTATTGTGGTAATAGCTAATGGTAGTGTTGTTGAGAAGGGTACACACACTGAACTATTAGCTAAGGGAGGTGTATATTATCAGTTACATCAACATCAACACTTGATAGGAGATGAGGAGAAATAACAATTTAATTACGAACTTTATGATTACATAATTATTATTAATATTTGAATTTTTAAACACTTCAACTATTTTACTTGCTGATGTTAAATGATTTTGTCACTTCATTAAGTTTTTTGTTTCAGAAATATTAATTTTTATGGCCCGTAGGGCCATCCCTATAATTGCTTTCCACGGGGTTTAATGTATATAAATTATATATATAATTATATATAATTATATATTATATATATATATGTTTGTGTCACTTGCGCGACTATGCGTTGTATACGTAGTTAAGGAAGTTGCGTCATTCCCGGGCGCGGGGGCACGAGCTCGGTCAATTAATGGGCGTGGCGCGTAAACGAACGCGCGATCAAGCTCTACACACCAGCAGAAAGAAAGCTGTTGAGCTTACGTAGAAACTGGAACTAATAGCTAGCTATTCTGCCTGAAATATATTCCTAAAGTTCTACAAGGTCCTTTGAAAGGTCAGGAGAGTAGATAATCAAAATAATAACTATAATAAGCTGTTGTCTTTCATGCTTGATAAAGTCAGCCATGATTACTGAATTCTGCACACCACAAAGCAGTCATATCTTCACTTAAATTTGTAAAGCAATCATAGGGATGTTTTTTTCTCTATATACACTTGTTCGTATTAACTACTACTCTTTTTAATTCTTAACTTGATCTGATCCTACTAATAATGATGTTATTGAGCTACTACTAAAAGCTAATGTTGATCCAAACATTCAAAACCCATTGGGCGTAACAACTGCTTATAATACCTAATAATAACTACATGATTTAATACAACTGTATGTGGTCCCTAATCAATCTGGCTCTATATAGTTTACTGACTGTGGTCCCTATATAGACTCTATGGTCTAATGAAACCATAGTCCCTAAACACTACGATTTGAATGTGGTATTAATTATACAATATAGAAACCTCATTCCTAATAGCTATTCTGATATAATACCATATATATTGAAATTAAATGAATTATAGGGAAAGTGTAATAGTACTTTGTATTTAAAATCTAATTGTGATGTCATAATTGTTCTAATATTAGTAAGAAACCCAATAAAACCTAGTGTATTAGTATTTATTATGTTTTCCTTTCTTGTCTTTCTAATATTTCAACTACTTCATGTCTTCTATATTGACGTGCCCAGTCTAGAGGTGATTGTCCCCACTGTGTAATAAATTAATTATGTGTTATGTAAGTAATTACTAACATAATTATTATCATAATCCTTATAATAATTTTTATAATCATAATATATCTTAACCCTTAGAGCACTGATGTCACATATATGTGACATTTCACCCCTACGCAGTTCGCCGTCTGTTCCTAGCTACACGAAGCTGTCCAAATGCTTGTAATTGGCGTCAGGCACAAGCTGATGAGCATGGCTAAAAAAGTTGATGGTTTTTTGGCCGCCCTTTGGCCTAAATAACGACTACGGGGGGAATTTTAAAGGGGATGTCCCCCCGTTAACTGGGGTTAGAAGGGGGCGAAGGGGGCAAAGCCCCCTCGCCACCCACGCAATCTGCGGTATTTGTGACCCCACCCACGCGCTCTGGTGGGTACCTGAGGCATTTTCCTTGCTGTGAAACCTGAAATCACAGGTGTAACTGGTGCCAACATGCAGTGGGGTCATTTTGTTAGCCCGAGTTCCAGTCAAAAGAGGGAGAGCATTGCATTTGATTTGATCCTACGAAGCGCTTGGGGACTTTCGAGTCCCGGTAAGCAAGTTGGTGGAAGTAGTACTCCATGTCAGAAAAGGAGCCAAGTTTGGGGTAAAGAAAGTGAACGGTGGCTAAAATATATGTAATAGAGTCGCCAGTGTTGGAAATGGGAAGAATTTTGAAAAACAGGCTCAGTGCTCTAAGGGTTAAGACAACTACAGTTTGTGGATACTTATTTTTATTGAATTCAACAAATTACTATTATTAATACACATATCATGATTACTATGAACATGAGATTATTATAATTAATATCACCAAATTGAATATATCTAATATTTGATTCCACAAACAATAGTTATCTTAAGATACTAATACTATTATAATGAATTATCAAATATCAGTTATACAATGGAACCTATATTACCATTAGGACACACATCAATGATTATTATCATATTTATTATAAGCTTTTACAAGAATTAGAAAAAAGTCAAATATATGATCTCATGTTGTATAATCATGTCGTAATAATCATTTGTAATATAAATTAATATTATTAAGTAAACATGAACCAATCATAATATTTACTTACCATATCCTTTACATGAATATCAGCACCATGTGATAATAATACATTCACAATATCAACACAACTACTCTTAGATGACAAATGTAAAGATGTTAGTCCATCCTGTAGTAATAACAATCATTAGATACTTGTAATATCTTGTGTTTATGATAATAATAATAATAGTTAATTAAGTAGTTATTAATATTATGACATCATAACAGGTTATTAGTTAATAATAATTATAACAAATATATATTACAGATATACATTAGCTATGTAATTAATTATATAATCAATACATAAATTATAATACATAATAATATTTACTTACCCTATCCTTTACATGAATATCAGCACCATGTGATAATAACACATTCACAATATGAACATGACCATTCTTAGATGACAAATGTAAAGGTGTTAGTCCATACTGTAGTAATAACAATCATTAGATACTTGTAATATCTTGTGTTTATGATAATAATAATAATAGTTAATTAAGTAGTTATTAATATTATGACATCATAACAGGTTATTAGTTAATAATAATTATAACAAATATATATTACAGATATACATTAGCTATGTAACTAATTATATAATCAATACATAACTATAATACGTAATATATTAACTTACCCCATCCTTTACATGAATATCCGCACCATGTGATAATAATACATTCACAATATCAACATGACCTCTATCAGATGACAAATGTAAAGGTGTTTTTTGACGCTGTAGTAATAACAATCGTTAGATACTTGTAATATCTTGTGTTTATGATAATAATAATAGTTAATTAATTAGATATTAATGTTATGACATCATAATAGGTTATTAGTTAATAATAATTATAAATTACAGATATACATTAGCTATGTATATAATCAATACATAAATTATAATACATAATATTTATTTAATATTTACTTACCCTATCCTTTACATGAATATTAGCACCATGTGATAATAATGCATTCATAATATCAACATGACCACTCTGAGATGACAAATGTAAAGGTGTTCGTTGATACTGTAGTAATAACAATCATTAGATACTTGTAAGAATAAGATACTTGTAATAATAGTTAATTAAGTAGTTATCAATGTTATGTCATCATAACAGGTTATTGGTTTTAATAATATATATTATTAGCTATGTAATTAATTATATAATCAATACATAAGAATAATAAAAAAACATTTCCAATAACAATGTAAGAAGATGTAGGGATATCAAAACCCAAAAATCTTGCGAACAAGGTTAGGTGGGACCCAAAATAAAACAAACCGCTTCCATATAACCTTTCATAAGTACAGCTCTTTGTATTTTGCTTTATAGTGGTATGTGATATTGGTTTATGCAACCCTTAACCAAGGCAATCCGCTCTGCACATGCTGAAGGCAAACAATGGACAAAAAATCTTCATAGATTCCTTCTCCACTACAGAACAACCCCTCATGCTATGACTGGGTTTTCCCTCGCTGAACTCCTGTTCAACCGAAAGATTCAGAACAAGCTACCTCAGATGTTATCAACACCACCAGACAAAGGTGCACAAGTGCAAGATAACGATGACAGAGCAAAGGAGAAGATGAAGAAATCAGTGGCGTATCTGAGCCCGGGCATCAATGATCAAACTGATAATTGATAATTATATTCATTATTAATTGTTTTGTATAATAATTATATTCATAACTAATAATTATGCATACTTGTAATAACCATTAACCACGTTGTAATAACCAATCGACGTTGTAATGTGAGCGATCGTTTTCCGAGAATTAAAACTTATTTGAGAACAATAATGACTGAGAAGAGACTCACAGATATCACACTTTTATCCATCGAGAATAATCTAATGGACAGTATTTGTTTGGATGACAGAGGAAAAGAATGTTGACTTAATACTTTTGTATAAAATTATAACTATTTATAACAAACTGAACACGCCCACTTCCAGGGGCCCTACCGTCAATTTTCTTCCAGGTACGCCCCTGGAAGAAATATGCAGATGCAACCAAAGAGCACGACCATCCAAATTGAAAGTTGGTGATACAGTTCTCATCCGTCAGCGAAAACAAAACAAATTCTGCACCCAATTTGATCCGCTAGCTTTCAAAGTCGTGAGGAAGAGAGGAACCATGATAACAGCCTCTCGAAATTTAAAGCACATTACGAGAAATCCCTCACACTTCAAGGTGATAGACCTATCTCTCGATGATGATCAACAAGCAACAGATGGTGAAGAAGATAAGTTGAATACTGCTCCACTTAAAGTTGAAGCTCCAATTCATCGACCTCCTCCAATAAATCCCCCAGCTCTGAAACGGTCAACTCACAACAGGAGTCCACCCCAGAGGTTCGGACAATTTGTATGTCATGCAAACACCTGACTCCTAATTGTATTGTTATTCGAAGTAAGGAGGAGATGTGATATTGTTGTGTTAGACTATACTTGTTATCTACTTGTATTGCTATTGTATTGCATCATTTATCTCTTCAATATTGTTATTGTATGTGCATTATACTTTATATCACACCATAATATCATTTGTTATACTATGATGTAATCATCACGTAGTTATCAGGTGACGACGAATTCTTTGAAAGAGAAATAATTTACATTTGTAGACACAGTTTCTAGAACAGTACATGGTGTAGATACTTATGTAGGGTTGTATGTAAGTGATTTGTTTAATTTTGGGTCCTACCTAACCTTCTTCACATGCTTTCTGGGTTTTAACATCCCTACATCTTCTTTCCTTTTTATTGGATGATTTTTTATTACTCTTGTTTCCATTGTTAATTTTTTCCTGAATGGTGTGAATATTTTTTGTACATTGAAGAAATACTGGTGTAAGTCATATGAAATCATTCAATCTTAAAGTTTGTTCAATAACAAAGGTCAGTCTTTTGTATAATTATATTATATATCAATTATTTATGAATTGATTATCATTCTCTTTCACTTACAGATGATGCCTATTGTTTCACTTACAGCACTATCTGCAGTCATACGAGAAGTAGTGCCAGCCACTATATCAACCAAATGGGATTCATAGTACATAATATTACTATACAATGGCTTAATAATTATATTCATTATTATTTGCTCACACATTTTATTACTATGCTTATGCAACAAGCACTTTCTCCTTTTCAGCTTTTATGTTCTGAGTATACAAATGCGCATGCGCAATTAAATTCCATGTGACTTCATTAATGAATACACCTACGAAAATGGCGTCCAATTCGAGATTAATTCTTCATGGTCGTTGAAACACTCTTCTTTTATAGTATCTGAAGATATCATCTCTATACTTCCAGACCAGAATTTTACTATGAATGCGACTGGAATAGTGCTAGAATCATTGTGATAGTTCAACAAACAAAAAATGATTTGTCTGGAAAATAATGATATTAAAATCAAGAAGATTTTCCCGGTTTTGCCACTCGCAGGTTGTCTACTTTAACGACAATGTTTGGCCATCTAGAAGGTGTTGATAGTCATAAAAACACTAGATATGAACAGACATATGTGTATAGAAACTTATGTGTATATATTACTACAAATTTCAGCTCATCAGTTGCAATTGAAATGTATGGGCGGGCATTTTTTTTTTCCGTGCCATTCCTACATAGAGAGTACTACCATACTCTCTGATAATAAATTAATAATTATTTAATATTGACTTACCCAATCCTTTACATGAATATCAGCACCATGTGATAATAATACATTCACAATATGAACATGACCACTCACAGATGACAAATGTAAAGGTGTTAGTCCATCCTGTAGTAATAACAATCATTTGTAATATTCGAGTTTATGATAATAATAATAATAGTTAATTAAGTAGTTATTAATGTTATGACATCATAACAGGTTATTAGTTAATAATAATTATAACTAATGCAGATATACATAAGCTATGTATTAATTATATAATCAATAAATAAATTACAATACATAATACTTATGTATTTAATATTTACTTACCCTATCCTTTACATGAATATCAGCACCATGTGATAATAATACATTCACAATATCAACACAACCACTCGCAGATGACAAATGTAAAGGTGTTTGTTCATCCTGTAGTAATACCAACTTGTAATATCTTGTGTTTATGATAATAATAATAATAGTTAATTAAGTAGTTATTAATGTTATGACATCATAACAGGTTATTATAGTCTATTCATGTTGAAGAGATACCCGGAAGTATTACGGGAAAATTTGTGCGATTTCATATGACGTGTACAGCATACTTGTGGGCCGTTACTTCACGATAACATTCTTGAATATCATCCACGTGTGTTCATGCCATTTTGAGAGGGAAGAAATATAACAATGTCAGGACGAGGAAAAAGAGTAAGCAGCACTGCAAAATCGATAATCTGTAACGTATATAAGTATTTTAAGAAGCAGCAGGCAAAGAGCAAAAGTTCTTATGGTGATATTGCGAAGAAGACAATGGAAGCAACTGGTTTTAGTCAAAGTACTGTGTTTCGTGTTCTAAAAGAGAAGGATAAAATCGGAGATTGACAAAATGACGACCATAGTAGAAAATGCATTGCAGGTTTTAATTTATTGGTATAAGTATGAAAAATGTAAATAAGTAAATATACATGTACATGATTTAGCTGAGATGATTTTGAAAGTTTACAGAATAATTACGGTGAATATGGTCCATTGTTGATCCAAGTCTTTTTTGTTGAAAATAATATATAATAATTAATGATTAATACTATTTAAATAATAATAAGCATTGTTTTGTGTGAAATAAATGATTGTATTAAAATTATACGCGTTGCGTAGGCGAACACTCGTGACGCAATTAATTATTGCATATTTTGTGGCAGTTGGTATGCCAATAGAACTCCATGGAGATTATCAGAACTGCCTTTTCCTGAAGTGATGTCATACTTTCATAGATATTTTTAGACTCGCCAGAAGGTGTGGATTCCAATGGTGTTTAATTTTAATCATAGCACAAAGTATACTGAAGTTAATAACGTGAGTTGAAGTGTCTCTTCAATGTGAATAGACTATAGTTAATAATCCTATTACAGGTATACATTAGCTATGTAATTAATTAGAATTATAATGAATGCACTCACACTGCAAAGCCTTGCCACAAGTGTGATTGGGAAACAAGAATGATTACTGACAAGAAAATAATTGCTGAGATTATAATTATTTTACAGTGTGTATGTGTTACAACTTACACTAATGACTATTATACTGAAATTATATTTATTATGTGTGTGTGTGTGTGTGTGTGTTACAACTTAGACTCCAGTCCTAACAAGAGTACATAATTGCTAGTATAAAAAGCGCAGTGGTTAAAAAAATACTTTCAATCATGTGCAAGATATAATAGGCGAAGCTCGAAATTGACAGTCATGACAGAAAGGTTAGACAACTGTGCTTGATTTCAAGCTGTGATTCAATAGTGGGTAGCCTTCAAACAAGATGAGATAGGTTTCCATGTACATGTTTGCTACCAGAAAGTGATGAAACGGCAATCGTGAGTTTTAAAAATTGTCATAACTTTGTAACCAAGAGGTTTTGGAAAAAGGCTATTGATCCTTGTATAATAATTTCACGTCCTTTGGTAGTTTGATCGAAGTCCAAATGTTATTAGTTTTCCAGAAATTTTGTTCATACACAGACAGACAGAGAGATAGAACACCAAATTACAGTAACCCTCAACTCTGCCTAGGCAGGCGAGGGTTAATCATAATATATATTTCAAGTAGTTTGATAATTGATGATATTGAGTATGATATTGATATTTGATATTACACATAAATCATGTGTTCGTTCAGATTAGCTTCACATTTTATACAAATACTGTTTAAAACGTGGGAATAGTATGAACATTTATCTATTAAATGAGCATGACATTAAAATAGAGGTGCTGTAGACCTGTATCACTATCACTATTAATACATGGACGTTACAGAAATTTCAGATGTGGTATTGAAGTATTGAGTATCTTGATATCATATCACTCATCACTAACATATATATCACAAGAGTTAGAATTAGCTCCTACATGTACTATACAATATACTACTGTGTGTGTATATGATAACTCACCCAACCATGTTTTTTATTAGGGTTAGCACCCTTGTTCAACAATATTTTACTTTCAAATACATGTTGATTATCCACTGCTTCATACAGATCATCATCCTATAGTAATATATATATGAATATAGATATATAATTATTATCACATAACATAATACATACTAGTTTATCCTGTTCCTTTTTTGTGAATATTTTTGATGATTGTAATTCTAAATAATTATAAAAGATGAATATAACAAATAATATAGTCTGTTACATTTTATTATACTGGAGAAAGTATACTACTGATATTGTTGCACTTTTGGCTTTTGAACTACAGTACGACATTCCACAAAGATTTCTATACATTCTTAAATTTTCAACAACTCTGACACTTCACAAATCCACTGGTCTGTACACAACTGAATACATTATTCATGTAAATGGCTCCTCACATTATCAGAGAAAATTAACAAATTATCATTTTCATGTAACATTTTTGTTCATAACATATATAGATAATGAAATAATTAGTAGTAATAACAGTTTCACCGTTTACATATGATATAATTGTATATACTAACACCTTAGCTAGGACAAAAAAAAGTCAATCAGACTCCCTCCCGTCATAAAAAGGAAGAGTCTAGCTTAATTACGAAAAAAATAAGTCCATTGAGAAGCAATCCAAAACATTTAGCGACAAAGTAATCTCCCAAAAGACCAGCTCAAACCACAAAAAGACAAGATATAAGCTTCTGATATTGAGTGTAAAGAAAGATCAGAAACTAATATACATGTAAAATACAAAGATAACAGATAGGTTGGATTATCACTGAGGAGTGGTAACAGATGAACTTGTTTCTGATTATGAAAATGAGAAGTGCTAGTGAAAGCAGCAGAAATATAATACTAACAATTATGATATATGCTACACTTTTTATAGTTGCAGAAACAATAAAATTAATATACATCAATATATAGAGAAAAAAGTAAACGTATATATGACTGCTTCGTGGTGTCATCATTCAGTAATCATGGCTAACTTTATGATGCTTTTATGCGCCACGCCCATTAATTGACTGAGCCCTTGGGAATGCTGTAACTTCTTTAACTACGTATACAACGCATACTTGCGTAGATGACACAAGAATATAAATATATATATATATATATAGTTCGAACCAGTGGGAAAGCAATCATAGCAATGGCCCTATGGGCCATAAAAACCGTGACATCATGTACTAACATTCACTCTCATACTCTCATTTTATGAATAACAGGTTGATGCAACACAAAACAACATCATACCTTCATGAAACCAGGAAAGATGTCTGGTCTTATCAGCTAGACATTTAACATTACTTACATCACAGCAGAGCATTTCCTCATGTTCGCTAATTAGATGGCAAAGATGGAATGAGGAATTCGTACATCCTTCTATTTTACATCTAAATCCTTCCTGTGTAGAAGCTAGAGAATCAGTCCAGCCAAATTTGTGGACAATTGATTCTATACCTTGATGAATCATATGACGGATATTGAAGCAATTACGAGATGGACCGATGTAGCGTATAGTTAATGATTTGACCTGATCTAGTAAATCTAGAACACCACCGAAATGTTGACAACTCAGGACAACTTTGTTACGATAAACATCATTAACCAACTGAAACTGAGTTGGAGAAACATGCCCCATGAGATAGACTACAAGTGATGTGAAGAGACCATTAGGAATCAATTCATCATCCCATGTTAGATATAGAGGCTCAATAGCATCACTACGATCTTCAAATGGATCATCGATTATATCCAGGACACAGGGAATGAAATATCTTGTGTCATTTGGGATCTGTGATATGATTAGTAAGCCTTCCATTAGCTTTAGGAAATCATCACAAGAGAAAACACCCTCCTCGAATTCCATGGTGTCTAGTAATTCTCGTTTGAAGATTCCTTTTGTTTTAAGGCTCCTAATTGTGGCATTGTCATAGCGATCATCTCCATACGAAACAGCAATTATCTGAGACAGCATATCAAATAGCACTTGTGGATCAAGAAACACCACTTGAGATAGAATACCAGAGAAGTGGAGATAAATGGACAGATTATGGAAGTACCACAAAGCAGCCAGTACCTCCTTATGTTGCATACCAACTGACTTTCCAATCTCAAGGCATTCATCCAGGCTTATGATTCTTCGACCTTTTGTTTTGGATTTTAGCTCTACCTGGAAGAAGAACCATCGTGCAGGAACTTCAGCTCTAATGTAAGATTGACCTGTAATATGGCGAATTCTTTCAGCAATCTCTTCTTCATTTCTATCTCTACCCATATTGTTAACTGGAAAGATTATATCTTTACCTTTGGTGTAATCATGTCTGACATCTTCATAATTTTTAAGCTCACTATGAAGACGCTCATTCTTCTCATCAAGGCTCTCTTTAAGCTCATTATTTTCTTGAAGCCTTTCATATTCATCATAGCAAGTACCAATCACTATAAAGTGTGGCCTTCCATACTTTTGTACTCCTTTGAAGAGAGGAGGACGAAGCTGAGATTTGCAACGAAAAAAGCTCTTTGTAAGCTGCATAGTGCTCATCTGTCTTTTCTCACCTTCACCAACTTTTCTTCCATGCACTGAGTAGAAGAAATTTGCAGCATCATCAAGCTTTTCATCAAGCCTAAAAAGAACCATATTGAGAGAATGATAACGAAGTAGTGCTGGAGCAATATCTAGGAAAGCAGCCTGACCTCCTAAGTCAACACCATACATCATATGAGTGTTATACAACTCATCAGATTTCTTTACTTTCGTAATCAATTGAAGAAGCTCTTCATTTACAGTAGAAGGTTCAGTAGATAGAGATTCTGAGGGCTTGTTCTTTGGCATCTCTTGTGATGTGAGTAATGGCTTCTTTTTGAACACTTGTACTCCAGACGTCAATTGTAGCTCTTCCTTATCTGGAGAATAGTCAGTAAGGCGAGACTCACGAGGCTTCTTCTTAGGAGTCCTTTGTGATGAGAGTAATGGCTTCTTTTCGGCCTCTTGTACTCCAGACATTGATTGTAGCTGTTCCTTATCTGGAGAATAGTCAGTAGGCCGAGACTCGTGAGGTTTCATTTTTGGTGTCATTTGTGATGGGACTAATGGCTTCTCTGTGGACTCCTTTAATTCAGAAATTGATTGTAAGTGTTCCTTATCTGGAGAATAGTCAGTAGACAGAGACTTGTGAGGTTTCTTTTTTGGTGTCTCTTGTGATGTGGGTAATCGTTTCACTTTGGACTCTTATACTCCAGACATTGATTGTAGTTGTTCTTTATTTTGAGAATGGTCAGTGGGCAGAGAATCACGAGGCTTCTTCTTTGGTGTCACTTGTGATGTGAGTGGTGTCTGTTCAACAGATTCTATTTCTTCTTGTGAGGTACTCTTCACTTGATCTTCATTCGATTCTTGTAATTCTTGAGGTTCAGTTTCATCATTTTGAGTTCGAACACTGTACTTTATGGCCTGAAGGAACTTGATTTTCATGGTCTCGGGATCTGCTGATATCCAAAAGCAGCTTTCATCAGACATGATAACCTGGCCTTCATCATCATGTTTCTCTGTACTAACCAAACGTACCTCAGGAGCTTTAGCAACAGGAGTGCTATGATGTTCAGTTACTGGTTTCTTTCTCAATAACAGATTTAACAAGGACGTCTTGCCAACTCCTGATGCGCCAAAGAGTGCGAAGCTTGTCCACTTCACACTGACGAATCCTTTCTTTTGGGCATTCTCCAGTATTTGTAAAAGCTCTGTATAATAAAATATAATTATAAGATGATAACTTGTTTGTTTAAATAGAATATTAAATTCAATTTTGTGATTACATTTATCATAAACCCAGAAATGTTAGCTGGACATTAACTATGTTAGTAATTGTGAGATTACATTACATTAAATAGCTGTTAATTATTATAGCTATTAGTTCACATATAATGATTTGGTAATATGAGTGTTTATGTGAAACATCATGATAGTTTTGTGGTTAAAGTGTTTGTCTCTCATTGTGATGGTCCAGGATCAAATCCTGGCATGACAATGTTGTTCATATGTCTTAATATCAAAAATGTCATTAATGAATGCTAAAGTGTGAATTTTAGCTAAACCACTAAAATATAAAGGTTCCTGACTTCTCCAGGTTTACAGTATACAGGGGCAGATCCAGTAGTAGTGATAACGTGGTGCAAAATACTGTGATTGCAGAAACATTTGCTCATTATTTATTCATAATAGGTGTGGCTAGCCAATATCATGCACATAATAATATTTTCTATACTAAGCATTTTTTTATATGTAATTAATGAGTTCATAATTATTAAGGCACACGGAATAGAAGCCAATATAGTGGCAAATATTTCAAAGGTGTGCCCTCAAGTAGCTATGAATCTCATTAATGAGTAAAAAAAAAAGGGGATACAAATGCATCCTAAAACCCCCTGGATCTGCCACTGGTATAAGAGAAAATGAAAACAAATTCAATTCCTGTTGAAGTATTAAAACGTTTAAAATTACTTCTTATCTATTTTATATACACACATGTAAATATTATCATCACCTTGTGGAGTAGGTTCATTCTCTATTGCTCCCTTTATGTGTGGTGCAATCTAAGAAACAAAAATGAAATTTTAATTATATGTCCACTAACATCAAAATACAAACATACTGTACTCTGTATGTTAGAATATACAAAACGATTTTCAATATCTCTGAGACTCAATACTTTGCAAATCTTTAAATCTGCAAGGAGGGTCCGCTGTTCCCTTGTTAACTCAAACCTGCTGAGGTAGTCTTCAGCACAGTAACAGAATACTAGAAGAAGAGAACCTGGTAAAGCTGCTAGTAGAGGGACTGATAATTCATTACAGCCTAACGTGTGACAGAGTGACTTGTGCAGACTGGATATATTTGAGAGCTTCATTTTATAATAGTCTGTTTCATCCACTTGCAGAATAAAAGTGTTGTCACTCTCTGCATTAAACAAGATTCCTGGAAATTCCTTTAAATGACGACGGTTACAATAATCGTCAAAAAGCTGACAATATTTGATCCACTTTATCTCTAGCTCGGGATATAAGCAATTCAAGAATACTTCTGAAATAACAGCTACTGGCTTGAAATTGAACCAAGACAAACGTATATTCTTGAAATAACGATTTAAATCATCAACATCTGTGATATCTTGTGGTACAGGAAGCCCTAGCCGATTTTGCAACAATCTAACCACATCATCGATCACTAGTGGTATTCTTCTCTGTCGATCATACCAATATCCATTGATTTCTCGGTAAAGATTTTCCATTGTTAACAAATAACAAGTACTAAATACCTCTACGACTTCCTCAGTTTGTGCTAGTAGCGTAGGATTGACCTCAAAATTTGTTTTCAATAGAGCAGATAATCTCGGAGAATCTCGTTGTAGTAGAATAAACTTTGGGTCGTATTGTTTTCTCCTTTGCAAATATCTCCTTTCCTGTCTCCAGTCATGTTTCTCATCTTCTTCAGAGCAAATATCTACAGAACAAACAGGAGGAAAATAAACATTCACATCAACTCTATAGAAAAGTAAACTGTAATCTCATTCCTTAGATACATCTATTTGTTACACTAGTTAAATGCCAAAAGCTATTTTTCAAATAGCTAATTACCAAAGAAGGTGACAGCGATGTAGCCACACCCAAGCACACATGGGCCTATGGTTCATCTGTTTATATTAATTGAGTTTAAATTATCTAAGACCATGTAATTAACGTTAAAATGTGACAATCAAATATGCCTTCCATAAGTATTTCTCTGCAATAAATTTGGAAACCTGGCTAAACTATATACAAGAAACAAAACTACATAGTTTGAATTCTGTGTATGTGATAATGGTTGCTTGACTTGCAGTAAACAGCCCAACCTGTGTGTGAACAGTGTTTATATATGCTACCAGCACACGAAAAAGTAGCAAATATTTATCACCTTGTTCCTCCATAGAGACATTTTGGCAAAATGGCTTCTCTTCCACATATTCTTGTTGGTTCAACTACATGAAGAGAGCATTTAATCATAATACTGATGTGTGTTATATCAAACTTTGGAAGCATTATTTTTATCTCCCACAGGGCAACCCTTACGATTGCTTTCCCATGTTTGTTGAAACTGTATAATATTATATTTGTTTCACAATATAATGTACTTGAGAGGGTTGGTCAATTAATGGGTGAGGTAAGATGAATTATGCCAGGTTCGCCTACTCGGTTTTTCCCTACTCGAAATTTATGCACATTTGCCTACATATACTGTATATCTAATTAATCAAAATATTTTTTAAATTTGGATTTTTGACAAAGAAACTCGGGTAAACCTGCTAGCAATGTATTATAATAATTACTTATTATTGCTTGTTTTATTGCAATTTCAATATTGTTTACTGTTATATTTTTTACCTAACAACAAGGGCGCCTAGAGTGGTCATACGTTCTAAGGGCCCCTAGATTCGTCATACATACCAAGCGCCCCTAGAATGGTCATACGTTGTATGCATTAGACGATAGTAGAATCTTAGCAGACACTATTTAGAATTTCTTTAAAACGTTTTGGTTAATTAACTATACGGTATACGTAGGCAAATGTGGCCCATGGAGTAGGCGAACCCGCACGATCCCGGTGAGATAATAAATATTTCCATATTCATAGCACCAAAGAGGATATTATAGCTTATAGTATAATACAGTATAGTGGGGACAAAAGTTTGGTATTATTTGCAGTTAACTTGCCAACGAGAATTTTTTTTTACACCATAAATAACATCAATTTTACCACAAAACACACAATGACTTAATTTGAGATACGTAAATGTCTTACCTTGTCTTCTGTTTCTCTCTTGATGGTTACAAACCCTCCAATGGTAACAGAAAGTACTTTCTCATCTCTCAAGTCCTCTTTGTTATCCTTTACTAGTCTTATCAGCTCTTCATGAAGATGAAGGGGAGCATAGCAGATCACAATAATGGAGTTCCCTTCGTTCACTACCTTCACCATCACATGTCTAGTGTTGTCATGAAAAGCTTTTCTAAGCAAACTTTGTATATCACTGAGTGTCGTCTTATCACCTTCCCATTCTAAAACAAATTTTACTTCCTCTAGATCTGATTTCAGAAGGTTTTTATGCGAATGCTCCATAAAATCCTGACCATATATATGTTGTGTTTGGATCTTCTCACAGAACTCATCAATTGATTTGTTGAAATCCTCGATGTGACTGATTGCATCTTTTAGATTAAACTGTTTGGCAACAGCTTCAAGAAGTTTTGTGTTTGTCAAAGATGTGTAATCACAAACAACTCTCATTGCATCGTTGAGCGATTTGGCAGCTTCATTATCCTTCCTTAACTCCGGGTAAAGACTCAGAAAGAACTTTAAGTCATCAAAAGAGATGGGTTTGTTTTTAAGAATCATAGTTACTTTACCGATCAGTATACGAAGTTCTCCCCTCTTTTCGTCAAACTCTGGATGATACTTCTCAGATATCTTGTAATGACCTACACTATCAGCAAGCTATACATGTGGTAGGTACAGAGCAGTAAGTTACAGAAGATCAATTTTTTTTTATATATAAGCCATTTCACATCATTAATCTTTTATACATTACATTGTTGATATAGTTGAGTGCTGAACTATGTTGGAAATACACATAGATCTATATCTCAACTAGTGCACGCAGTGTCCTCAGTTATGAATTATATATTTCTTCATATGTTATGATGTTTGAAACATTATAGCATGAAATAAGATGTGAACAGATTTATAATTCACCAGTAGTTAAAAGTATTATCTTATTTTGTGCTTTTCCTTTGGCTTCAGTTTTAAAGTGTTGTAAATGACACATCAATTCATGTAGATATGTAACAAATTAACAATCTTGCCAATCACATATTCTACTAGTATATTATACTGTGAATTCATTTTGTTAATAATACTTTACTTAAGCATTACCAATTTGGGTTCTTTGGAGGGAAGAGAAGGAGGTACTTCAACTTGTGTTTGTAACACATCTATGAGAAATAAAATGACCTTCATTCTTTATCATAATATATATTATTTGTAATAATTATTAGAACTGGAAAGAATAACTGATTATTGAGGATATCCATCTCTTTGTATAGTATCTGGATCAATCTTAACAAGAATGAGTACTGTTGTCGTAAGATATAATTATGAACATGCTCTCCAATATCTAATGATAGTCAGAACTATATCTGAGTGAATTCAATCCTGCTATGCAGCAATTAAAATATACATTATTCTAGAGAATGGATTGTATTCACATGGATATTGTCTTGCTTGTAAAGATGAATCAGTAATTTTGTCGCTAAGATTAGATCAACCATGGCAACAAGAGCATAGAGCGTAGAGCATGAACAGGTTAAAAATTGTCTAGTGTTTATAATGTAGTATTAACATTCTTATTAATTTTGTTTATTGGCTGGAGATTCATATCCTAAAAGACAATGCAACATGTCAAATGTCATGTGAACTGTTGGATTAATTGCTATTGTTTTCTTCTAAAACATCTACATTTAATGCACAGGTACTTCTAATTAATGCAAAGGATATCTTGAATATGAGTGTAGTTATTTCCCTGTACACAGAAGCTAAAGTCTATGGCCATCCATGTTGACTCAGTATTTTCATTGATCTGCATGATATGACTGATGTCCACTACAACCAAACCCAGTCCTAGGAGGTACTGAGACATTCCTAAATGCACATAGGATACACCTGTAGCTTGGGACATATTGTGTATTCACACAAGTACATTGAGATACTGTAGGACATTTCAGGTATATAGTCCAATGTGAAGGGAACCCACTCACCGTACAATGCTTAGTATCCTGCGAAACCTAGGGCACTCCAAGTAGTCCCATGTGAAGTGAACCCACTGACTTTACAAAAATTAGTATTCCGATTACCTAGGTCATCCCATGCACTATAAAAAGTAATAGGTCATTTTAGCCTTCAATTGGTTTAGTCGAATTTCAGTCCAATTTTATTTTCCTCAATGCTTTGTTTTTCCTGGTAGGTAATATTTACAAGTACTAGTTTCATTTCTTCTTCATCTATATTGACTAGTATATAAAGTACGCATATGGTGTATTATTACATTTCCTTTCCTATGAAAACAACACGTTACTTATACACATTGTCTTTCTCTTAAAGGTGATAATAGGATTGCACACTCAAGCATAAGGAAGTTAAGCTTCCTATCTTCATGTAGTTTAGGTAGAAATGGAACTGGTCTACTCTAGCTGGTGAAATATAATCCTAAAGTTGTACAACAACCTTCAAAAGTAAGAAGGATTGATAATCAAATTAATAACTGTAATGGACGTAGTGTTTTAGGCATGCCATTGAACTGAATACCAGACAACACATCGTCCTGAAAGCAATGATAGAGATACTTTTTTCTCCATTATTTTATTTTGTTAAAATAGATTAACAAAATTAACTTTAGAATTGATGTTGAGTTATTTCACAAACACATTTGTGCAAATAATTGTTAAAACCTAAATCACCCTCCCAATTAATACTGCTGTCATAACATATAATATTATGAATATGCTTTCAAATATCTAATAAATATTATTATTATATAGTATGCCCACACGAGAAGGAAATAGGCAGAATTATAGGAGTGAATTCAATCCTGCTATACAGTGATTAAAATATACATTATTCTACAGAATGAATGGTCTTCACATTTCATAATGTATTCGTGCACATGCATGCAGTCTTTATTACTCTCGCCGTGTAGCATTGGCGGAAGGGTATGGTAATCGTTTTGTCTGTGTGTGTGTGTGTCTGTCTGTCTGTGTGTTAGCAATTTTTCTGGAAAAATAAAAACATATTGACATTTCAAACGGAGTACTGGTAGACTTCAAATTATACAAGGAAAAAAATAACGTGGGAAATCATCTAAAATCTTTTGGTTGTAAAGTTATGACAATTTTTATAACTCACAGTTACCGTTTCACGACTTTAAGATGAAACGAGGGCAATAATGAGAGTAAACATGGACACACAAACATAAGTGATCCTGTTTCATGGCCTATCGCTAGCTAAGAAACACTTCAAACCAAAAACAATCAAAGTAATGGTTGCTACTACTACACTACACCACCATTGATGCAAGCTACTTAGCTCCACCTACAAGCATGGTCACGTGCACGCGAATGCTAAACATGTAATAGAGGTGATTCGTTTTCACACGTTGAGACATGTTGTAGACTTCATTGTTTTTGAAGGAAAACAGAGAATAAGATGTAAGATATATAATTATACAAATTATACATTTTTCAATATGTTTTCACACATTGGAGACTTTAGAGGTAGACTTGAGAACTTTTTCATTGTTTTTCGAAGGAAAACAGAGAATAATATGTAAGATAGATAATTATACAAATTATACATATATACATTTCTTTCATTGATATTCTTATTTTGTCTTTTAGGATATAAAATTGTAACATTTTTAATGCCCATAAATGTTTTTCAAATTTATAATTATGTGACAAAAGTATTGTTTGATAGAGAAGTTGTAACTAGGAAGATACCCTCCTACCAGTGTTGAATTAGCAATGAAGTCCACAGAAAAACAGACACTCTCTTTCCGGGAAACAACATGACCGCAGCTGGACTCGAACCACTGATCTTTTGATCGGGAGGCTCAAGCTCCAACCACTAAGCCACGCTGCCCCCCTTAAAAAAAAAAAAAAAAAGGGTCCACTTTGGAAATTGTGGTCTTTCCGGTCGATTCGTGCAACTTACCACTCTGCGGATTCTGACGGCACTTTAGGTTGGGGGGTTATAATAGAACTTCGGTTCCCCACAACTTATAGGACTATGGTCTTATATACACACTTGTGTGTATAGATGTTGTGGTTTGTCATTCCCACCAAATAGTCCCAGTTTGATTGGCACTCTTTTTTTTTTTAAGGGGGGCAGCGTGGCTTAGTGGTTAGAGCTTGAGCCTCCCGATTGAAAGATCAGTGGTTCGAGTCCAGCTGCGGTCATGTTGTTTCCCGGAAAGAGAGTGTCTGTTTTTCTGTGGACTTCATTGCTAAAAGTATTGTTTGTTTCATACACAAACTTCATTATATTTAGAAAAAAATTGTAGTGCTTTGTATTATTTTGCCACATAGGCGAGGGTCCCTTCCCAATTGCGCTCGTTGAGGCAGTAATTAGTAAACTAAGATTAAATCATCCGTGCCAGCAAAGCTTAGAGCACAACAAGGTAAATAACATTAACTTAAGAGTCTATAATGCAATATAATGTTTCTTAATGCTTTATTCACAAGAGATTCACATTGTCAAAATGCTAATTGGACTGATTACTGCTGGCTGTTAAAATATGGTTTTCCCACAAGATTCTTGGTATAAAATTAGTGATAAATTGATACATTTAAACATGTTTGCAAAGGTCACCCTTGTCCAACACTTTCAGTGTGCCTGATATTATAACTATACATACCACGTTTTCTTTTCCGGAAGAATCTCTCATCACTCTCTGTTAAGCTCTGCCTCATCTGCATAAAAAGAAGAGATGACTATGTAATGTTGGAGATTTGAAAAACCTATATAAATATCCCTTGTCTATATGTTTTAGATATCTCATGACTATACATTTGCTATCAATATAATTATTCTTGTGTCACATAAATGTTTATACGTAGTTAAGAAAATTGAGTGATTCTGGGGGGGTTGGTCAAGTAATGGGTATGGCATGTAAGCAAGTATGTGCTTGAGCTATATCAAGATCAATAAGACAAAATTCTTTTAATGGAAACTGTAATTACTAGTTGTTATAGCTGAAATACATTTGTAAGCCTTAAATAAGAACTGTTGAAAAGTAAGATGAAGAAGAATTGAAAAACAAGCAACTGTAATATAATATATTCTGGCATAGGCACATCCTTCACTTGGAGGAAGAAGGGTTTGAGACATACATATTCCAATTAGTGGGCCATCCACTTGGAAAGAATCCATCCATTGAGTATTTGTGTTACAATCATAATGACATTCATAACAATAATAATTATATTCACAATGCAAGAATGCAGTAATTAACTGCCACATCTATAATGATGCGTAGTAGAACAGGTGTAGTATACGTATGTCCCCAGACCATTCCTCCTCTAAGTAAAGAGTGTGGCTACACCAGACTTGTTGAGTTCAGACATAAGAAAGTCACAGGAATACAATATATCTTTCTATTAGAAGTGGCTTCTTGTTTTATGAAGTATTGTTATTAATTTTAGTGCTGGGCAATATTATCATGATAATACATATGTAGTGGTAGTAGATCTTTGCTTGTCAAGGAATATACACATTAGTAATTTCAACATGTGTAATAGTGCATGTCAATACCACAAGTCGATGGTTAACCACCATAAGTAGAAAGAGTGGATTTAAGGGGGATGGAGTCAACACAGTTCCTCCCAAAATTGCACACTCAATAATTCTTATTATGCCACATGGTATATATATATATATAGTGTGAAATATTGTGGCCCTAAAAGACAGGCGTCAATCCTGGAATTGCTAATATCAAATCTTAAAATCCCCCCTGAATATATCTGATATGTTACTAATATATTATATATTGCCCATCACTATTAGCACGATGTCATTACTAATGAAACAATACCTGTTTGGGTGATTCATCGGGTGAAAGAACAAGGGAATCATCAACTTGAGACATATCTATAAGAAATAAAATGTTTTTCCTTATTAGTTGTGAGTATTCATCTGCTTCCTGTCATTATAAGCTCTGTTGATGCTCTACATAGTTATAGTTCAACCCTTAGATTACTGAGCTTGTTTTTCAAAATTGTTCCTATTTCCAACACCAGCAACTCTGCTGCATAATCTTTTGGCCACCGTTCATAATCACAAACTTGGCTTCTTTTCCGACATGGAGTACTACTTCTATCAGCTTGCTACCTGGACACGAAAGTCCCCAAGCGCTTCGTAAGAATAAATCAATTGCAGTGCTCTCCCTCTTTTGCCTAGAACTGAAATTACCTCACTGCATGTTGGCACCAGCTACACCCATGATTTTGGATTTTGCAGCAAGGGAAATCACTCAGCTACCTAACAGATTGCATTGGGGGTTACTGAAACCCAAAATTGTGTGGGTGGTGAGGGGGATGCGCCCCCTTCGAACCCCCATTAATGGGGGGACACCCCCTTTAAAATTCTCCCTGTACTCATTATTTAGGCCAAAAAGTGGTGGTCAAAAACTCAAATTTTTCATGGGTTTGTCCCTGACACCATTACAAGAAATTGGAGTGCTTTGTAAAGTTAGGAACACACTTCATATCACATGTCATGTGTCATCAGTGCTCTAAGGGTTAAATAATCTTTGAAGTGGAGTTTTTCTAACAGTAGTATGTTAGTGTTACAACTAAAATTTAGCATAAATTTCACATTTAGTTCAGTTAACTAGCTAAAGCACTAAAAACTAAAATTATGGTGCTGAAACTAGACTATTCTTTACTATATAGAACTAAACTAAACTATAATAATTTTACGATAATTCGTATTGAAATTCTATAGTATGTACACTGCAAAAAAAAAAAGTTAAAACAACTAATTTAATGGTTAGTACAGTTGCAAGGATTTACCAATTAGTTGGTTGTTAGGAATACATACACCTTATACCACAAATACTTTGTACAAATTATACTTGAATCACCATAACTTTAGGGTGCTGTCTACTCATATTTCATGTCAAAGATTTAGTATAATTTATACTGAAGTACATGTAATTGTATCTGTCTATCAAAAAGTTTAGTAAACCTGCAAACACATAATTTAATTTATACCTTCCAACACTTGGTGCACATTATGTTATAGAAACATACATGCAAGTAGCCTATGGCCACTATATCCCTCTATGATAATAGACAAACTAATTTGAAACTCATGATATTCCAATTGCAACTGTACTAACCCAATAAAATGGTTATTTTAATGATTTATTTTTTGCAGTGTAACTGTTTTATGAATTTTGAACCAATCATCACCATAGTATATATTCACATTCTTGTTACTGATGTTATAATAATTAAATGTTTCTTCAAGCTTACAAACATTATACACTGTGCACAATGAGTATAAATGCATTAGTTTTTTTTCTCAATACAGTATTATAACATAGTCCATTATTTCCAGGCTCTGATAATACAAAGAATTGATTTAGTGATTGTCATCTTACCTGTACAATGACGGCATTGACATGGATGATCTCTTAATATTCTCTCAGCAGCTATTCTGTCTACACTAGCAATAGCACGACAGAGGCCTCTCCAAGTGGGTTTAGGCTGTTTAACACTATCACGCTTCAACCACACAGCAATCATCTCAAGCATACATCCTCCACAATCCTTCTCATTTACATAAATAGCATCTAGAGAGCTTGTACGGATTCCAAGTGATAACCCAATTTCTTTCCAATTTGATCTGAACTCTTTACATGTTTGATATACGTCATTGTGAGCATCTGTACCTGTTATAATAGATGTATGAATGCAAAAGAAGTTTAGTTACAAAATTAACTTACTCAGAATCTGACTGCAAGACATTTCTCGTACAACACAGAGAAACGCAGCAGGGGATAGCCACACCCTTGTCTGATTTACCGTTCCGTACCGTACCACCTAACAAGCAGTATACGGTCGCATGGTACACCACTGCCCATGTTCTTAACGAGTGAGTGCATATAAAGAAGGAGTAAGGAGGTGATATTTTGCTTATCTATGTCATGCGCCACCACAGTACTCTCTTGACAGCTGTATTCTTATCCGAATTATGATGCTTATGCGAACGAATAAAATGCGGCATACGCGCTAATCACGTGACCACCACATGCTAATTGCTGAAACCTCCTCGGAAAAGTCAGACACTCTTTTACTGTTTACTGAGTGAGTAGATAGATAGATGGATATACTGATGGATACATAGATATAAGTAGATAGCTCTTAGTGAGTTAGGTGATTGTACCATATTGCCTACAATAAAAATTTATGTGTATATATATATATATATATATATATATATATATGTATAAACTGTTTATTTCATGCTAGTAGAGATTTCACATTTCAGGGACTAGGAACCTGACATTACTTGTGTATAAGGTAGCCCATGAGAGTTGTGTGTTCACCTTATCAATGACTTTAGATGTGGTGACTTTAATATAAACTCATAAGGTTAATAATGATTATCAGGTTGAAGTTTGAAATGTAGAAAAGAATGGGAAGGATAATTATATATATGAATATTTTTTGAGGTCAAGGTAAAATGTAAATGACCTTTAGTATCGTATATAAATAATTACATGTAGTACATTGTTTCAAGTATCATCACACAATATAATTATTTCTTTCCGCTGCTCTAGTCTGTACTCTGTAGAACTTGAGCGCGTGTTCTATTACGCGCCACACCCATTAATTGACCGAGCCCCGGGAATGACGTAACTTCCTTAACTACGTATACAACGCATACTCACTTAAGTGACACAAGAATATATATATATAAACATACATCGAACCCGTGGGAAAGCAATCATAGGGATGGCCCTGCGGGCCATAATAATCATTATCATGTTGAAATTTGAGATGTAGAAAAGAATGGGAAGGATAATTGTATATGTGAATATTTTTTGAGGTCAAGGTATCGTATATAAATTTATATAATATTAATTGCATGTAGTACATTGTTTGAAGTAGTATTATTTTTATATTGTGGCGGCAGTATAGTTTATATGCTACAGGTCAAAGTAATGAAGGTATTACAATATGGGATTTTAATGGATCATCATTAACATGTTCAGTACAATTGAGGTATAGTGTACTGTAATACACATTTAGATTATATTGTTACTATTATATAGACTATATTGTTACTATATATAGACTATATTGTTACTATATATAGACTATATTGTTACTATTATATAGACTATATTGTTACTATATATAGACTATATTGTTACTGTATATAGACTATATTGTTACTATTATATAGACTATATTGTTACTATATATAGACTATATTGTTACTATATATAGACTATATTGTTACTATATGTAGACTATACTATTACTATATATAGGCTACATTGTTACTATATATAGACTATATTGTTACTATAATTATATAGACTATAATATTACTGTATATAGACTACATTGTTACTATATATAGACTATACTATTACTATATATAGACTACATTATTACTATATATAGACTATATTGTCACTTTGTATAGACTATATTGTTACTATATATAGACTATACTATTACTATGTATAGACTATGTTGTTACTATATATAGACTATATTGTCACTTTGTATAGACTATATTGTTATCTACAGCACATGAAGAGAATGTAGTGTTTTGCATGGAGTTGCCATGGAAACCAGTTATCATATTGTGATAGACAGAGGTGAGAACAAACAATATCATATAATAAATGATGTCATAATGATGTCATATTCCTCTTTTAGTGTTTACATACTCAATGGTTCTGATTTGTTAATTAATTATCAATTGCCACACCCACTAACAAAATATTTACAATTTTCTCCATTGGGAACATACCTTACATTGTGGGAACCATATACTGGTCAGTGAATTAATACATTTATAATTATATAATTATAATAATACATAATTACAATGTATATGGATTTGAAAGTATTGACACGTTTACTTTACCTGTACATGTATGTTATTATTTCAATTACTATTATAATTAGTTATTCACATTGGTGAGGAATAACTACCACTCAGCATGAATTAACCACCTGTCAGATGATACATACATGTAGTGTATCCTCTAAAGAGCACTTCTTAGTAATCCAATGATACTTCTTCTTGATGAAGCTACCTCAGCTTTGGACAGTGAGAGTGAGAAACTAGTACAAACAGCTCTTGAAAAAGCCAGTGAAGGAAGAACTACCATAATCATAGCTCATCGGTTAGTACATACATACTTACATACGTACATACTAATACATATATAATTACATACATACATACATACATACATACATACATACATACATACATACATACATACATGCATGCATACATACATACATACATACATACATACATACATGCATGCATATGTACACATATACATACATACATACGTACATACACAGTTACAATACATACATACATACATACATACATACATACATACATACATACATACATGCATAGTTAAACATACATACATTTATACACATACATACGTACATACATACATACATACATACATACATACATACATGCATAGTTAAACATACATACATTTATACACATACATACGTACATACATACATACATACATACACATATACATACATACATGCATACATGTACATACATACTCGGATACATACATAAATATATATTACATATTATTATTATACAGATTATCGACTATTCAAAATGCTAATCTTATAGGATGACATGGAGAGTTAATGAAACTAGAGGGATTTTATCATGAGATGGTTACAGCACAGGTTAATTAGTGGGTGTGGTTACTGCATATATTTAATATTCATAGCAATCAAAAATAATTAATGTATGCTAATTATAGCTCATGAATAATTAATTAATTTACTAATTAATGTTAGTTATTATAGATCAAAGGAGGAGTTGATGACGCATTTCTGAATCTAGGATATCTTGAAGTACCTAATGATGATGAGGTAGAGAAGAAACCCGCAGTTCTTCGTCTTTACTCAAAAGAAGTAACTCGACAATTCAATCATCAATTTAGCCGTCAAACATCAGAGAAAAAGATGAAAAAAAAAAATGTCTGAAACAAATAAACAAAAGAAGGTGTGGTTGTCATCAATGCATTATTTATGTACTATGTATGTACTAACTCATGCAGGTATTTATATAGCATATAATTATATGTATTTGTAAATCGATCTCTCTCTACGAAGTCTTTAAATCTCTATTATTATACATGTGTTCATCTATTTATCCAATGTATATTTATTTATAGCAAGAGGAATGGGATAAAGAACTCAAGCCAGTGCCCATATCTAGAATAATGGCTCTTAATGCTAAAGAATGGTGGATTATATCACTGGGTATATTAGGAGCTTTGATAAATGGATCTATATTCCCAATATTTGCTATCATATTTGGAGAAATATTAACGGTAATTACATGTGTTCTATATATAGATATTTCCCGGTATCTGTGAGATAATGGCTTTATTGTATTCGCGCGCGCTAACCATGTAGTCATGGAGCTAATGCGTCCTCACTCCTCAGTAGATCTATAGAACAGTAGAGAACTTGGAAATGGTTGAACCACATACTTCCCATGAACTCACTTTTATTATACCACCAGAAGTGGATAATTGGACTCCTCCACAAAGAGATATTGCAAATTTTGACATTGGCTATTGCTTGGAAGTGGAATCAGATAAAAAGGTCTACAATTCTTAAGTATTGTTTACTATATATATATATATACATAACTGTTATTACTATAATTATTATATAATATAATCATATTTATAATGAAAATAATAATAATTCATTGTTAGGAATTGGATGACGGCGAACTTAAAGATTTTATTGATGGACAAAAAAATGTTACACAAAACGAAAAACATCATCTGATCTTTCAATATGGTACCGTTGGTGCCACTCTATTGGAGAAAAAAGAGTAATCGAACATATACCACCTGAAGAACTTGATAAACTATTAGGACACTTTTTTATGAAAGTGAAATGAAAGAATGGAGAAATGTATGAACCAGACACTTTAACTTCATTTCATCGCAGTTTTCATCGCTACCTTGCTAACGAAAAGAACTTACCTTTTAATATACTGAAGGACCTCGAATTTACAAGTTCTAGAGAGAGTTTAAGAGCAGCACGAAAGATGCTGAAGAAACAAGGCAAAGGAAATCGTCCCCAGGCAGTAATGGCTTTATCTAACGAGGATATTGAAAAGTTGTGGCAAACTGGTGCACTGGGCTGTTCGAATCCAGAATCTTTAATGCATACTGTATGGTTTCTGGTATGTTACCACATGGGTATGCGGGGAAGGGATGAACACAAAAAATATTGTTTTGGAGACTTCACAATTCAGTCCACATCTGATGGAAGGAAATACATAGAATACACCAGTGAACGAGACACAAAAACAAGATCTGGAGAGCATGAATACGATCATCGTACTTTCAAGCCCAAAATGTGGGCTACTCCTGAATGTCCCGAGAGGTGTCCTGTAATCATTTTTGAGCATTTTATCAAAGAACGACCAGAAAGTATGTGCAAACCAGGGTCTCCATTTTATTTAGCCATCAACTGGAATAACTGGACAACTATTGGTTCCAAATGGTATAAGAGCCAACCTTTAGGAATCAATTCCATTATGAAAAATATTAGCAGTAATGGTGAACTAAAGGGGAGGAAAACAAATCACAGTGTTCGAAAAACAACAGTTGAGAGGTTGTGTCAAGCAAATGTACCTGATAGCACTGTGATTCAAGTGACTGGTCACCGTAACATAAAAAGTTTAAATTCGTATAAAAAACCATCACTGAACCAACAGGAAAATATATCACATCTTCTTAGTGGTTACACACCAGGTCAGGCATCCAACAACACATCAATATTTACAGATGTGACCAACACAACAATTGATAACTCTAGACATCTGCCAATTCATGCTTTCCAACTACAATCACCAAGTTTCTACAATTGCATAGTCAATTTTACAACAAAAGAGGAGGACACCAAACCTGCATTACAGTCATAAAATCATTTAGCACATTATATATATAATTACTTTTAAATAAAAAAGGCTACCTAAACTTCTTTTCTTATAATCAACTAACATCCTTATATTATTTTTAGCTGGTCTAGAATTATATCTATCTATTCTAAACTATTATAGTAAAAAGTTATTTCACTTACAATCCCAAGAACAGACAATTTCGTAATCACTAATCACATGATTGCAGTTATTTATTAATTTAATAACCTCTGTCATGTGACTAAAGTTATTTTTTTGATACCGTGGGATATCACACGATTGATCTCTACACCTTGTCAATGGAGTTTCTATGGTTAGACGCATATTTTACCAACTTGCATATACAATAAATAGTAATATTCTATAAATAGTAGGAGTATTGTATTTTATTAATACAGTATTGCTAATAGTAACAGTATTGTATTCTATTAATAGTAACAGCATTGTATTCTATCAATTTCATCAGTATTGTATTGTAACAGTATTGTGTTCTTTTTTATTCTATTAATAGTAACAGTATTGTCAATAGTACCAGTATTGTATTGTAGCATATTCTGTTCTATTAATAGTAATGTTATTTAATTTATTCTATTAATAGTAACAGTGTTCTATTAATAGTAATATATACATGTAATTATATTTCTACAGGCATTTGGTGAGACTTCTGATAGGGTATTAGATGCTACTCATCTTCCAGCTAGTCTATTCTTGTGTCTCGGAATAGTTTCAGGAATTGCAAACTTGATTAAAGTATGTCATTATTCATTCGTTTATTAATAGTTAATTAAGTCTCATTGCTATGGAGATTGAATTATTATTAGTATTCATAATTATTTATCATTCTATAGAATGTTTGTTTCTCAGTATCTGGGGAATATCTCACTGCCAGAATTAGATCACGTTTGTTTAAAGCAATTTTACGACAGGTCAGTAGGCATGTGTGTGTGGATCTCTGTGTATGTATACATGTATGTATGTGTATGTATACATGTATGTATGTGTATGTGTACACAGTGGTTGAAATTACGTGCGGTCATCGGTCCATTTCTGTGCATTTTATTTGATTGACCGACCATTTTCAGGAGTGGTCGGTAGGTGTAGCTAGCTACACGTGTTATTTTTCAGTTATAGCGTTGGTGAAACTAGTTCTTGATCATGAAGAGAAGTCAGGATGAATCAGTAACCTGCTCAACAACCAAGAAGAGACGTGTGGAGTACGCTACCTTCCAGAAGTGGCAGCGTGATCTCGATCGCGAGTACCAGACGATGACTTGGCTGGACTGCTCGAGCGAGAAAGAGCGAAGGAAGAAGGTGGTGGTCCAGCTCAAGTGTAAAGTCTGCAGTGATTTTGTAGAAAAAATGAGAGGGAGAAAAAACTTTAGTGAAAAGTGGATCGTTGGAGCAGACTCTGTAAGAGTAAGCAACGTTCGTGACCACGCCCAAAATGATCAACACACACATTCTATGTCGCTTCTGAAGAAGAAACAAGCTGAGTCTGCTGGTCTGGGCCCCTCAGGCTACGCTCCTATCGCTCAGGCTTTTAACAAGCTCCCAGATGGAGAGAGGGAGAAACTGAAATTAAAGTTTGACATTGCCAATTTTGTGGCTACTGAGAATCTCCCGATTACCATGTACCCAAAGATTTGTGAACTGGAAGCCCACCATGGAGTTCACATTGGTACTTCATACATCAATGAGAATGCTGGAAAGGAGATGATCCACTACATTGCTGAGTCAAGAAGACAGGAGCTAATAAAAAAGCTTGCCAATGCCAAATTTTTTTTTTGCTTCTAGATGGGTTGACTGACACAGCAAACATCGATAATGAAGTTATCCTTGCTGTGTGGTGTGATCGAGATGGAAGGGATGAGAAGGTTCACACACGAATGGAATACTTTACTGTTGTTCGACCACAGTCTGTTACAGCGGAGGCCTTTTGAAGGTTTTAGAGAGTGGGCTGCAGGTTCTTGGCATAAATGAAATATCAGCTGAGAATTGCAAAAAGCTGGTTGGAATAGGCACAGATGGTGCTTCTGCAAATATAGCAGCGTCAGGGCTGAAAGGTCTGGTCGAAAGACGTTTGAGCTGGGTGTTTTAGATGTGGTGCATGGCTCATCGGTTGGAACTAGCTATCAAGGATGCTATGAAGGCCACTGCCTTTGATTTAATTGATGATCTTTTGCTGAGGCTCTATTACCTCTATGAGAAATCACCCAAAAAATGTAGGGAGCTAGAAGACATCATATCCGATCTCAAAGAGCGTCTCACTTTTGATGATGCTGGTATCAAACCAGTTTGTGCCAGTGGATCTAGGTGGGTTGCACACAACAATGCTATGAAGCAAGTTGTGTCGAAATTTGGGGCATACACAAATCACATTGCAGCATTGTCTGAGATCTGTGAAATCTGCTTAAAGGGTACTACAGTAAATGGACTCAGGCCAAGTATCTCTTTGGCTGTGCTTTATTTGTAGATCTTTTGACGCCCTGCGCCATATTTTCAAAGTGCATGCAAAGCGATGAAGTGGACATCTTAGGAGCACTAACTGGTCTTCTAAAAACTTTAAAGGAGACTGACAAGCTTGCCTCAAAGCCTCTTGACCAATGGCCAACACATGCTGCCACTCTTAGAAAGTGTACAGAAGAAGAAGGACACACTGTCTATCAATGCCAGAGCCTTAAGAGCTATTCTGAAGCACAGAGTAACTACTCTTCCAAATACAAGGAGTACTGCTCCAATGTGAGCCAATGCATCAAGTCAAGGCTCTCTTGGTCTGATCTGCAGTTGATGCGGGACATCATTTTTGTGCTCAGTTCACATGGCTGGGAGAAACTTATTGAAGAAGAGGATGATCTGGCAGCTATTGACAGGCTCATTGAAAGATTCGAAATCCCACTTCAAGGTGCTAAAGCAGACACAGATGTGATTAAACGGGAATTTGGTAACATGATTGAGTACGTAGTGCAATATATTGCCATCTCTTCTCTTGATTACCACTCCGTGTGGTGGAGACTTTTTCATGCCCCTAATTCAGCTGAATGGTCGAATGTACTTGTTGTGTTCTTCTCTTCTCCTTTCCAGCATCAAATGGAAAGCTGGAGAGGGTGTTTTCTACACTAGGTACAATCAAGGTTGACAAAAGATCACGTCTCAAAAATCAGTCGTTAGATGATCTACTACTTTTGAAGAGTGATAAAATTCCTCTTGCAAGTTTCAATCCTGACCAAAGTATTGATCTCTGGTGGTCAGCCAAGGCTAGGAGACCCTCTCAGAAAGAAAGAAAGGAGCTGTGACTGCCTGTCAACTTCCAATCTGCAAGACTCCGAAACAGAGAGAGAACCTGAAGACATGCTTGAATGTTGGGACAAGATGATGAATACTGATAGTGACAGTGATTAGTTTGTACGCTTACAAGACCAAGACCTTGTCCAATCACACAAAATGAAATTCACTAACTCACCTGTAGCCGAAATATTTAGCTAAGCATTATTTATCTATCAGTTATATTATTGCTATTAGTTATTTGTTACTCCATCATGTAATAATGTTTATTATAATTATAATGTATCAATAATTAAGAATTATTTACTATCATTATGTGTGTGGATCTCTGTGTATGTATACATGTATACATACACATACATGTATACATACACAACATGTATACTATACATGTATGTATGTGTACATATACATGTATGTATGTGTGTGTATACATATATGTGTATGTATACATTTATGTGTATGTATAAATGTATGTGTATGTATGTACATGTATACATGTACATGTATGTGTATGTATAAATGTATGTGTATGTATACATGTATGTGTATGTATACATGTATGTATGTGTATGCATACATGTATGTATGTGTATGTATACATGTATGTGTATGTATACATGTATGTATGTGTATGTATATATGTATGTATGTGTATGTATACATGTATGTGTATGTATACATGTATGTATGTGTATGTATACATGTATGTATGTATATGTATACATGTATGTATATGTATACATGTATGTGTATGTATACATGTATGTATGTGTATGTATACATGTATGTGTATGTATAAATGTATGTGTATGTACATGTATACATGTACATACACATACATACATGTATACATGTACATACACATACATACATGTATGTATACATTTATGTGTATGTATAAATGTATGTGTATGTATGTACATGTATACATGTACATGTATGTGTATGTATAAATGTATGTGTATGTATACATGTATGTGTATGTATACATGTATGTATGTGTATGCATACATGTATGTATGTGTATGTATACATGTATGTGTATGTATACATGTATGTGTATGTATACATGTATGTATGTGTATGTATATATGTATGTATGTGAATGTATAAATGTATGTATGTGTATGCATACATGTATGTATGTGTATGTATACATGTATGTACGTGTATGTATACATGTATGTGTATCTATACATGTATATATGTGTATGTATACATGTATGTGTATGTATACATGTATGTATGTGTATGTATACATGTATCTGTATGTATAAATGTATGTGTATGTATACATGTATGTATGTGTATGCATACATGTATGTATGTGTATGTATACATGTACATGTATGTGTATGTATACATGTATGTATGTGTATGTATACATGTATGTGTATGTATGTGTATGTATACATGTATGTATGTGTATGCATACATGTATATATTTGTATGTATACATGTATGTGTGTGTATACATGTATGTGTATGTATACATGTATGTATGTATATGTACATATAATATATATATTGTATTACAGGAGATTGGATGGTTTGATGAAGAGAAGAATTCTACAGGAGCATTAACAACCCGACTATCTGAAGATGCAGCACAAGTACAAGGAGTGAGTTATGAATAGATATTACACATACATAACATACATACATACAAACATACATACATACATACATACATACATACATACATACATACATACATGCATGCATGCATGACAGACAGACAGACAGACAGACAGACATACACACACATACATACATACATACAAACATACATACATATACACACACACATACATAAATACATGTACATACAAGACAATTAGTACTAATATCATTATAATTATATATTTCTCTTCAGGCTACAGGGACGCGACTAGCAACAATTGTTGAAACAATGTTCACTCTATCACTGGCTCTAGTTATAGCGTTTGTATATTCTTGGATACTTACTCTGGTTATTCTTGGGTTTGCTCCATTCATGATTATTGCAGGAGCTGCGAAAACAGCCCCTTTAACTAAACGTCTTACCGGTAATAAGAAATCGCTAACAGAAGCTGGAAAAGTGAGAATATAATATTAACAAAAGCAACATCAAATATTACTCTCTCCTCCTCTTCCTCCTCCTTCTCCTCCTTTCTCCTCCACCTCTTCCTCCTTCTCCTCCTCCTCCTCTTCCTCCTCCTTTCTCCTCCTCCTCTTCCTCCTCCTTGTAGCTTGCTGTTGATTCTATTGAGAATATTTGTACTGTTAATTCATTAAACTTACAAGAAAGATTTTTCATTTTATACAAAAATTAAGTCCAGTCTACACACAGGTGAAAGAAATTATTTCATTCTTTATTATACTGTTAATTAGAAACCTTCATACACTTTTACATACTTACATACATACATACACACATACACACATACCTACATACATGCATGCCACATATATGCATGCCACATACATGCATACATATATTCATCCATACACAGTACATATATACAGACAGACTGACACCACACATGCATACATATTTACATACACATAGATACATACATCCATTTTCACAGGAGTGGTATACTATTTGGTATACTGGAAGGTGTGGCTTATGGTATATCACAGGGTTATATATATTTTGGATATGTGATCACATTCCATTTTGGAGCCTTTCTTGTTACTCTTGATGAAGGTCATATCCTCCATGTTGAATTTCAGGATGTATTCTCTTTGCTCTGGTATTTGGAGCTCTTGCTGTTGGACAAGCTAGTGCCTTTGCTCCTAATTATACTAAAGCTAAGCTATCAACATATCGTATATTCTCACTACTAGACAGGACACCAATCATTGATAATTATTCAACTGATGGAAAAGTACTGGTGAGATTATAATATACATGTACATACATACATACATACATACATACATACATACATTCATACATACATACATACATACATACATACATACATACATACATACATACATTCATACATACATACATTCATACATACATACATACATACATACATACATACATACATTCATACATACATACATTCATACATACATACATACATACATACATACATACATTCATACATACATACATACATACATACATACATACATACATACATACATACATACATTCATACATACATACATTCATACATACATACATACATACATACATACATACATACATACACACATACATACATACATTCATACATACATGCATACATACATACATATATATGTACATTACTTATATAGGATGATGTAACAGGAATGATATCATTGGATACAGTATCATTTAATTACCCAACCCGTCCAGATGTTAATGTATTACAAGATTTATCAATATCAGTTAAACCAGGACAGACTATAGCACTAGTAGGTCCATCAGGCTGTGGTAAAAGTACTGTAGTCTCTCTTATTGAAAGATTCTATAAAAGGTGGAGTCCTCTTAGATGATGTTGATATACGAGAACTCAATATTCGTTGGTTAAGGACTCAATTAGGTATTGTATCTCAAGAACCTATTCTATTTGATACTAGTATATCCGACAATATAAGATATGGTGCTAATCATCGTGAGGTATCTGATGAAGAGATTATTGATTCTGCAAAGGCTGCTAATATTCATGATTTTATACAATCATTACCACAGGTATGAATATATATATATATTAGTCCTTCTGTTCATACTATCTATCTATGTAAGTATGAAAATAGATTTATTTGTCATTCTGTCCATCCATCTATTCATCTATCTATTCATCCATCCATCCATCTATCCATCCATCTATCCATCCATTCATCCTTTCATCTATCCATCCATGCATCCATCCATTAATCCATCCATTCATCCATATATCTATCCATCCACATATCCATTCATCCATTCATCCATCTATCTATCTATTCATCCATCCATCCATCCATCCCTCCATTCATCCTTCCATTCATCTATCCATCCATGCATCCATCCATTAATCCATCCATTCATCCATATATCTATCCATCCACGTATCCATTCATCCATTCATTTATTCATCCATCTATCTATCCATTCATCCATCTATCTATCTATTCATCCATGCATCCATCCATCTATCCATCCATCTATCCATCCATCCATCCTTTCATCTATCCATCCATGCATCCATCCATTAATCCATCCATTCATCCATATATCTATCCATCCACATATCCATTCACCCATTCATCCATCTATCTATCTATTCATCCATGCATCCATCCATCTATCCATCCATCCCTCCATTCATCCCTCCATTCATCTATCCATCCATGCATCCATCCATTAATCAATCCATTCATCCATATATCTATCCATCCACATATCCATTCACCCATTCATCCATCTATCTATCTATTCATCCATGCATCCATCCATCTATCCATCCATCCCTCCATTCATCCCTCCATTCATCTATCCATCCATGCATCCATCCATTAATCAATCCATTCATCCATATATCTATCCATCCACGTATCCATTCATCCATTCATCCATCTATCTATCTATTCATCCATTCTTCCATCCATCTATTCATTTATCTATCCATCCATCCATCTATCTATCCATTCATTCAGGGTTATAGTACTAATGCTGGTGATAAAGGCACTCAGTTAAGTGGAGGACAGAAACAAAGAATTGCCATAGCTCGTGCTCTGATCAGAAACCCTAAAATACTTCTTCTAGATGAAGCAACATCAGCCATAGATAGTAAGAGTGAGATAATAGTCCAGGAAGCTCTAGATAAAGCTAGGGAGGGTCTTACTAGTATAGTAATAGCTCATAGGTTATCCACTGTGTACAGTGCTGACTGTATTGTGGTAATAGCTAATGGTAGTGTTGTTGAGAAGGGTACACACACTGAACTATTAGCTAAGGGAGGTGTATATTATCAGTTACATCAACATCAACACTTGACTGATAGGAGATGAGGAGAAATAACAATTTAATTAGGAACTTTATAATTACATAATTATTATTAATATTTGAACTTTTGAACACTTCAACTATTTTACTTGCTGATATTAAATGATTTTGTCACTTCATTAATTTTTTGTATAATTGTTTGAGAAATAATTAATTACTACTCTTCGTAATTGTTGATCTGATCCTAATATCACTACTAATGATGTTATTGAGCTACTACTAAAAGCTAATGTTGATCCAAACATTTAAACGCACAATGCAAGTAACAACTGTTTATAATAACCACATGGATCAATGAAACCGTGGTCCACAGACACTATGGATTAATGGAACTGTGGTCACTACACTCTATGACTATATTTTAATTGAACTGCGGTCCAAAGACACTATTGTTCAATAGAACCATGGTTCCTAGACTGTACAAGTCTATATATGCTTTAATGGAACCTTACTCCGTCTAGATCTAGATCTAGTTTGATGATCTGGAAATAGTATTAATTATACATTATAGAAACCTAATACCTATATGCTGGTATAATACCATAATTATATACTCTAATAAAGGGTTCTAACTTGTGCAAAGTATATTGTGGAATTATATTAAGTATGGATGTGCGACACAAGGATTCACTGTGCAAATGGGTAGTTATAGCAAAGTATAGCACTGTACTATACTAAGAGTTTCCTTATGTTATAAACTGGCTTATTCTTATCTGTGAGTATAAGACTAGTATAGTACTGCTTATAACAATACATGATATACTACCATCTTATATCAGTCTTATAACATAAATAACTGTTATAAGATGGATATAATACATATCTTATAACGGTAATCATTGTCAATTTTAATTATTGTATGATTCATTATGTAAAATAGTTTGTTGCTTGGTTTTATCAGCATTCAAAAGTAATTCCAAAGTTCAGAATGATTGTTGGCTGGATTTGGGAGCCTATAATAATTGTTGTGCATATTAAACTGCTTTGGGAAACAATAATTCACCACATTATAATTATATTTGCATACGTAATTAATAAATTTTTCTTATTAATGAAGTGAATGAAGAAAATGTACAAAGTTAACAAAGAAAACATTGCTGAAGCTGAAATATCAATTTAATGGATATGCATAATACTTTTCACAAATCCATGCTTCATTTTCAATTCACTATAATTATGAAGTCAATAATGATTTTTTCTTGATGGAAACAAATGACTGACCATAGCTACATTACGCAAAATAAATTTTATGTCAAGAAAATATAATGATTTAACTAATCACATGCATGCATACATTCATGATTGTCAAGAAAACTTAATAATTATACTAAACTGACTAATCAATTTTCTTTAGTAGTGGAACAGCAAAAATTATGTGGTCCTAACCATAGTCAAACATGAACTTTCTTTTCGCATATGCTGCTCGTCCAGCTTATGGGAATAAAGTTTGCTTCCGAAACAGAGTCAAAATTAATGTTCGTTGTTGCACAAATGATAATGGAGGGATGGATAAAATCACAATGAGGGTGATCCATGTACCACTTTACTCGAGCAATTGCATGAAACACAGTTGAAACATCATTTTGGTTCAATGGATCTCTAGACAGAGTAATTTGATGGCGAAAGTAAGACACAGCAAGTCCAATTCTGAGAGGTGCATTACCATGTGGGTCAATTCCTGAAATATTTGGCCAATGTGCAACAATTGCTGGTGATCTTTGTGATCTTGAGTTTGAAGAAATAAACTCTTCATTATTTATGAGCATCTGTTTACATTCATAGTAAAAATGAGAAATACTAATAATTGATGAGTTAGAATATAGAAGTTTATACATCTGCTGAAGTTGAGAAAATTCAGAGTCATTAAAACATTTCTCCTTTAAGGGAGGTATTAGATAATGAAATGGTTTTTCCTTGGGATCTATCATTGCTACCCCACAAGTAACATGACTGATTTGACGAAAAGTGACCCTATCCATTGCTTGTGATTGATCAAAAGAACTAGTATGTCCAGTAGTAGTTTTGTAACCGGCTCTGTTTTTTGATGATGCAGGCTGAATATATAACTCCTCATTATTTCCTCTTGCATAATCTTCAAAGTCAGTAATGTTGGTATCTTCTCTCTCCACTGTACTCATTGTGAGGCTATTTCAGTGTTTCCGATATAAAAAATATATATATAATGCTTCTTAATTAATTAAATGAATACAAATTTGTGTATGTTCTTGTACAACCTTGATTTCCACAGGTAATATTGAATCCTGGGTAGTGAGCATGAACAGCAGACATATGGCGAACTATCATTTTTAAACAGGGAGCTGCAACTCTTTAGCACAACCAACAAACACATCTGTCCTCTAGTTACCGTGGTAACGAAGTCAAAGCGTTTGCGCATGCGTGTTGATAACCACGCGAACGTGAGTGTGCTGTTCTTCTTTCTCTGAATCCCTAAAGTTATAGTTTTACCATCTCAAAGAAAAGAAAGTGATATACTATATCTCAGGAAAATACATATGACTTAAAGACGTTATTTTAAAACTACCCTTTCCTCAACAAGGAAGAAGATGTATTTGCATGTTTCATAATGTTTATTGTTATATATATATATATATATATATATAATTCTTGTTAATGTATTCCATTTGTTAGGTGAGATGGAATGAATTCTTGGGAAAAGATGGTTACTCTGCTATTGCACAGCGAAAATGGAAAAACATTGTACCAAATATTTTGGAGCAGGCTTCTGGAATCCCAACATAAATCTAAAGTGCAACAAGTACTTCATGATATCCCTGATGAAGGTTATTTCAAACTGCTAATGTGAATGTTTCGTTATGTAATGTCTGTCTGATATGTTGGGCTTTGTCGTTATGTAATGTCTGTCTGATATGTTGGGCTTTGTCGTTATGTAATGTCAGTCTGATATGTTGGGCTTTGTCGTTATGTAATGTCTGTCTGATATGTTGGGCTTTGTCGTTATGTAATGTCTGTCTGATATGTTGGGCTTTGTCGTTATGTAATGTCAGTCTGATATGTTGGGCTTTGTCATTATGTAATGTCAGTCTGATATGTTGGGCTTTATCGTTATGTATTGTCAGTCTGATATGTTCAGCTTTAATTGTCGTTATGTAATGTCAGTCTAATATGCTGGGCTTTGTCGTTATGTAATGTCTGTCTGATATGTTGGGCTTTGTCGTTATGTAATGTCTGTCTGATATGTTGGGCTTTGTCGTTATGTAATGTCAGTCTGATATGTTGGGCTTTGTCGTTATGTAATGTCAGTCTGATATGTTGGGCTTTGTCGTTATGTATTGTCAGTCTGATATGTTCAGTTTTAATTGTCGTTATGTAATGTCAGTCTAATATGCTGGGCTTTGTCGTTATGTAATGTCTGTCTGATATGTTGGGCTTTGTCGTTATGTAATGTCAGTCTGATATGTTGGGCTTTGTCGTTATGTAATGTCAGTCTGATATGTTGGGCTTTGTCGTTATGTAATGTCAGTCTAATATGTTGGGCTTTGTCGTTATGTAATGTCAGTCTGATATATTGAGCTTTAATTGTCGTTATGTAGTTTCTGCAACTCTGCATATTCAATGTCTTTGAATGTAGTGGACCTTATACTTATTCATTAATTTTTTTTTTCTTTATACAGGCAACCTCTAATACTGATATTGAAAGCTTCGTTAAGGAAAAGGAGTAACTCCAGTCTTTTATAATGAATATTTTATAATCATGCCGGTATAGCCCAATGAGAAGGTTACCAACTTACCATGTATATGTATGATTATTCTATTTTTTCCTTTAGCAACAGTTGTTTGTGATATAATATTTTTAAAAGTATCGGATGATCTCAAAAGAAATGTTTTGCCTAACTGTTTCTACCGATGTTAATATTTTGATATGGTTGAACTGGAGATAGTTGTTGCACTGGTATGAATATAATGTATACTGAAAGACTGATACTATTTTTGTGTAGTCACTCCAATCTATGTTGTTAATTGTGGAGCTTATCAATAATTGAGCAGGTATACAAATGGATCTCAAAGAGGAGGTATGCATTTCCAGGATTATAATATATTGCTCTCTGTCCATGTAGGTAGCTATACTACTGTTCATTAATTTTTGTACAGCATTATAAAATAGCATATTATTTGTGCAGGTATAGATGAATCTTGAAAAAAGGTATTTTCATGTATGTGTATAATAATTATTTATTACTCTTTCCACGTATATAGCTATACTCTAATCTACTGTTCATTATGCAGTATATGATGTTTACTAATCATGCAGGTATAAATGGAAGTTTAACCATGTATAGTTATGAAAATTGTTCAAATTCCCATTAGTTGTGCCACAAAAAACTGAGAACCATACACAAGTACAGTATATCACACAAGATGTTCTTCCATTGGTGACTTGCAAATACTAAACTGTAATAATTATTAATGTTTTTGAAGACTCAATGCTATATTTTCAAATGTTTTATTGCAATTCTTTTTTTTTTCAGTAATACACAATCTACACATGCTCGTGTTATTTTCATGTTTAAAAATTAATAAAACTGGTCACTAATTAATTATCACCTAATTAACACCTCTTCAGAGCATATAATCCTAGAGTATTACAATGGTATAAGAATGTTATAAGAGTGGTATAAGAATGTTATAAGAGTGGTATAAGCATGGACTATAACTTTGGAATAAGCTGCTTATAACACAGGAGCTTATATCGTATCAATAGTCCGATATAATCCTGTTATAAGACATAACTATAACATTCTATAACATTCTTATACTAGTGTTATAGTACAAGTATTAGCATGTTATATGATGTCTTATTCTTAGTCATTGGCACTGTGAGTTACATCAAAAAACAGCCAAAAAGTTCACGTGCTTTGCTCACAAATACTTTTGCCACCCCAATGTCAATTATCTTCAGCACAATAGTATTTAAATTAAAAAAATTAATAAAGAATATAATTGTCACGGGTTCACTATAAACTGGATTTAAGCAACGACTAACTTTTATTCCAAGAAATCAGATTATTTATAGACAACTGAAATATAATAGCGACTCTACAACAATAAGAATTGTAGGTGTTTAACAGAAATAACATTGTAATATTAATAAGACAAACATGATATTGTACTTTTAGGGGACAATGAGTCTGTAGATTGTGACAACCATATACAGCCAAGGAATTGAGGTAATTTCTCCCAATATTGCAAGAGCATTCATTAGCAAAGGTATACTATTGGGCTCATCATTTGATTTACCAGCAAAGGCTACTGTTCTTAATATGATCCAATATAATGGTGAATATGGTTGTACCCATTGTTTACAGAGTGGACAAAGAGTTGCTACAACTCGTGGTGGTAGTGTACGTGTAATTCCGTATCAGTGTAGCTCTCCAATGGGACCACCACGATCTCATACTCATATATTACATGATGCAAAAAAAGCAGTAACAACTGGCAACCCTGTACATGGGGTAAAAGTCCCTTGCTACTTGGCAACACTGCCAAATTATGACATTGTGAAATGTACAGTTGTAGATTACATGCATTGTGTACTGCTGGGAGTAACAAAGATGGTTTTAGGGTTATGGTTCAATTCCAAGCATTTTGCTGAACTGTGGTATTGTGGCAAAATGGTATCAACTTGTGATGAAAGGCTAGCAAAAATAAAGCCACCTATTTTTATAACAAGAACACCGCGAAGCATAAGCAAGCATAGAAACTATTGGAAAGCTTCTGAGTACAGAAATTGGCTAATATATTATTCTATACCAATAATGCATGGTATACTTCCAATAGACTACCTCAGTCACCATATATTGCTTGTGCAAACTATATTTATCTTATTAAGCACATCAATTAGTAGTGAAAGCTTACACCATGCAGAAAAACTAATACAGCACTACTGCTATAAATTTGAACACTATTGTGACCAGAGGTATATGTCTGCCAATTTACATTGTCTGCTACACTTAACAGCAGTTGTGCGAAACCTTGGACCTCTCTTTGTTACGTCCTGCTTTGGATTTGAAACATTGAATGGACAATTGTTGTATCTGATCAAAGGGACACAAAGTATAGGTACACAAGTTGCACATGCTGTTCATACATTACAGGTTCTACCTTTATAATTATGGTACTAAATACATAATGCCTACAGCTACAGAAGATATTTTGTATAGACGCCTTTGTGGTAAACTAGATAGAGCCAATGAAACCTGTATTGAACATGTTATAGGGTGTCAACGAAAACATCAGCTTTAATCATTGTTTATTGTACAACTGTTACCAGTTCTATAACAATGCATAGCTAGCCCTTCCCATACTTAGTATTTCAAGCCTTATATTTACCTAAGCCTGTCAGAAGCCTGCTAAATACATAGTATTTTCCATCCTTGCCTGCTACATGCCTGCAAGAAGTATGTTTACTGTATGTACAGGCTGAACACACACCTGCTACATACCCCCTTTTCCTTAAGGGTTGTACATACATACATACGTGTACATACATACATACCAGAGTTTTTGATAAGTTTTGAAGCTTGGGCCAAATTGGCTCAAAAATGGTTAGTGCGGCATTGAGAATACATTATGAGCCAATTAACAAAGACTGTTAGTGACAATATAATCATAATTAACTGCACTATCTGGCCCAAGGAGAGAACTGTGCCAAATAAGAAGCTCTTTGGGGCAATGGCGCACCATATGAGCTTATCAAAAAAACACTGATGTATGTACAAGTACATCCACATGCTTACATGTACATATGTATGTGTACATACATACATACATACATACATACATACATACATACATACATACATACATACCTACATACATACATACATACATACATACATACATACATACATACATACATACATACATACATACATACATACATACATACATCCATGCATGCATGCATGCATGCATGCATACATACATACATACATGCATGCATACATGCATGCATACATACATGCATGCATGCATACATACATACATACATACATACATACATACACACATGCATACATACATACATACATACAGACATACATGCATTCACACATACATACATACATACATATATACATGCATACATACAGGAATTCAAGACAGAGCAGAGGGTATGATGGTTCTATTTCAACATGGACAGACTCATGTTATACATCAGAAAAGAGCATATATACCTCTGTATTAAGTTTATAGTAAACCTGTGTAATAGGTAAGAGAAATGAATGAATGGATGGATAGATGGATAGATGGATGGATGGATAGATGGGTGGATGAATGAATGGATGGATGGATGAATGGATGGATAGATGGGTGGATGAATGAATGGATGGATGGATGAATGGATGGATGGATGGATGAATGATGGATGGATGGATTGACAGAACAGATTTGTATAGTATAATTATTAATATTATATTAGATGTTCAATTGGTCAGAGTATGTTAGATAATGATAAAAACAACTTTGGAATTTGCTTTGCAATGGCTTCAAAATGAACTGGATAGGGTCAGTCCATTCTACATCCCTCTATTAATTTATCCATCCATCCATCTATCTACCTACATGTATCTGTCCATTTATCCATCCCTCAAATTATTCGTCTATTTATCCATACCTGCATTAATCTTATTGACTATCCATTCATCCATCCATCCACTCATCCATCCATCCACCTATGCATCCATGCATTCATCCGTCTATCTGTCCATCTATCCATCCTTACATTCATTCACTCATCCATCCATCCATCCATCCATCCGTTCATCCATCCGTTCATCTGTCCATCCATTCATCCTTACATCCATACATCCACTCATTTATCCATCCATCCCATCCATTCATCCATCCATCCATCCATTCATCCATCCATTCATCCATATGTTTATCCATTCCTATATTCTATACATAGAGACAATACAGTACTACCTCATATCCTTATGCTGGCTGGTCACCACCAGCTCAATCAAATGAAGTATCAAATAGGTTTGTCTTATATTAATATTTATTAGTTTGTATATACATATCTTTTATCATTTTAGTTATTTCTTAGAGCGTTCTAACAGTGCTAAAATGACACTAACAAGAGCACGAGAACTATTTCCAGTATAGGTAAGACTAACTGATAATGACTCATAATAACACATAGACATTCTTAATGACTCATAAAGATAGATAGACACTTGTAATGACTCATAACGATAGATAGACACTCATAATGACAGATAGATACTAGTTAATGACTCATAATTTCATTTCTAATTATTTTTCAGGAGGTAGAAATTAACACTCAATTTGAAGAGACTTATATATCAGAAGATGGTAATTATGATCATGATACAGAAAAAGTTATTGAAGAAATTGAAGAGTTTCATGATATAGAGAACAATGATGATAATCCACCTGAAGATCAATTGGAAGTTAATGAAACCACAGTTACTAATGTTGATTTGGATTAGTTAATTATATAACAGTTAACTAACAATATATTAACTATTTAAACTAGAAATTATATTATTAACATGTTTAAGGTGGTACTAGGGAGTGGGCGGATGCGACTCCAATCAGTTTCAAAATAGAATATTATATAATATGACTCTAACCTGGTGTAATGGCAACCTTCATATCTTCTAATCACCTTTATAGGGTCCTGGAATTGATAAAACATATATAAAATGTCCATTTTTGCCATCTTAATAAGTACAAAACGGAGAAAGCCACGCCCACCAATCATGGCGTGCACCAAGTACAATGCATTTAGAGAAAACAAAGAGCCTTTTCCTGGAAATTCATTTTACTTTTATAGTTACAAGAGGCTGAAGAAAGCTGAATTCTGTAGCTTTTCACTGAAACCATAAAATCTACCTTTCTAGGCACTATCAAACTCCGATCTTTCTCAGAGAGCAACTACAGTTACCTGCCATTGCTTCCCACCCACCGCCCCCTCCACATACCCCCGGGTGGGTGTGGCTTCCAAAAAATACATCATGGAACCAGATTGTATGCAGCAAGAAGCTTGCAAGACTAGAAACTGATTGGAGTAGCATCCGCCCACGGAAAAGACTACAACCTTAAGGTGGTACTATGGAGAGGGCGGATGCGACTGACAGCCATTAGCCGGAGAAAGTTATCCAATTAGTTGGGTGGGTGTTACAACTTACGCATGCGCATTGCATTAAACATTATTAAAATATTAACGCTGAATATATTCACGCATGACGCTCTGCAACATCACTGCATTACAACCTCCCGGTATCTTGAACACAGCAAACAATTGCTATTCTAGTAGCGTACTGCAATGTCTTCTAAATCATCCTATTTTCTTCGAGTTGTTTCAACTGAGTAAAGGTCGTGACAATTGTGAAACATGCCAAAAATCAGGTAATCTTCTTACAAATTATATATATATATATAATTATATATATTATATATATACATATATATATAGAATCATTATAAGTATAATTATAAGAAATGAAGTAACTGTTTTTACATTAAAACACAGGAACATGTTTAGCAAAAATGATTGAAGAATTATGTGCCACATCTAAGTACAGCAGTGTGACAAAAACACTTCCAACCGAGCCAATAGTTGAAATGCTAAGAGGTAAAAATGATAATTAATGATTTGACTACACAAGAACACAGTATTTCAATAGAAACACATGAATCGTTTATTCCTGGTCAATACAATGACGCTCATGAATACTATATACAACTTATCAATAGGCTAATCGAAACAGCTACTATGGAGTAAGATACTTGTGTCATGTGTAAAGACTAACCTTTCCTGTGACCTTCAATAATCAATTTTTCACAAGTAGTTACATTAATTAGTATGTATGACAAAGAAGATTGTGAAGCAAGCCTGTTTCTCTACAGTTACAGAAATAGGTGCAAATTACTGTTAATATTGTATAGTTTTATGTAGTCGTTGCAATGAAAGTACTAGCAGTAGACAGATTTCAAGTGTATTTGAAATCAAAATAGATGTAAGTGTATTCTTCTAAGTGTAGACAAACTGATGAATACAATACAATTTCAGGAAAATAAGAACGTCCACTTACAGGACTTGGTTTTGGATGAAATATATGTCAGAAATGCTTTCCGACTACAAATGTGGAAGGTATATATGTACAAGTACATGTATATGTATATATGTAAATATGTATATATGTATACATATACACAGAACAGTATGCACTAATTATGTATACATGTACATTTCACCCCAGCAATCAAGCGATAATCCAGAAATCACTAACTATGATTATTTTAATCATGTGCTATCTCACAGAGATTGGAATCAAACTTCGACATCGGCCAAGAATTCATTTCTTTCTAAACTGCACAAGTTAGACATACTTGCTTCACATTGTAAAAGTCTTGAAGATGCTTACTACCTGATAAAATTCTTCTCCACAAAGAAACGACGAACAAATTATAATACAAGTACCACTCTTTCCAAACCTTCTTCAGCACAACTACAAGAAGTTAAAATAACTCTTGAAAAAGAACATCCTAGATATTGCAGTAGTTGTCTTAAAGAGGATAAAAATGCTACAGGGATAATAGAATGGATTCAATGTGATTTATGCCTTTTGTGGATTCACCTTTCATGCACAATACCAAGCTGACTACAATACCAACTCATTATACTTGTCATTTTTGTCATCAGAATTGAGTATTTTGTAATTTAGTACTGTTATGTAAGTTTTAAAACATAATTATTACAATGATGCTAATACCTTGATACACCTTGAGTACTGTTATGTAAAGTTTTTAAATATAATTATTATATTGATGCTAATACCTTGATATACTTTGAGTACTGTTATGTAAAGTTTTAAAAAATATATAATATATATATATATATATATATATATATATATAATATATATAATGATGCTAATACCTTGATACACCTTTTAGCCACAATATAACAGTAAATGGTAATTAACAGCAAATGGTAATTGTAAAGTTTTAAAATATAATTTTATTGCTATATAATACCTTCATACACCACAATAAAACAGGTATAGACTCACACACCACAATAAACAGGTATAGACTCACTAACGGTACGACTGCATAGACTAACCACGCCCAATATTGCCCACTCAATTAATTGGATAACTTTCTCCGGCTAATGGCTGTCGATGCGACTCCAATCACTTTCAAAATACAATATAATATGATGAGTAAAATTGAATGTAATACCAACCTTCATATCTTCTAATCACCTTTATAGTGTCCTGGAATTGATAAAACGTATATAAAATCTCCATTTTTCCAATTAACATAAGTACAAAGCCACGCCCACCATGCATGGCGTGCACCAAGTACAATGTATTTTGAGAAAAGTTACAAAGCCGTTTTCTGCAAATTCATTTTACTTTTATAGTTACAAGAGGCTGAAGAAAGCTGAATTCTGTAGCTTTTCAGTGAAACCATAAAATCTACCTTTCTAGGCACTATCAAACTCTGATCTTTCTCAGAGAGCAACTACAGTTCAGGGTTTCAAAACATTTAGGCCCAATAATTATACCCCCGGGTGGGTGTGGCTTCCAAAAGATACAGAATTGAACCGGATTGTATGCAGCAAGAAGCTGGCAAGACTAGAAAGTGATTGGAGTAGCATCCGCCTACGGAAAAGACTACAACCTTAATCTAATGAATGTTTGTGTTATCTTTTTTTCAGTTTGTTAGTGTATTGTATTGTGTATTATTATAATATGTGTTTATTTTGATGTCCTTTTTCTGTAGTGTTTAATTAAGATTCAATATTAATATTGAATTGTGATAGTTAATTGAGTGCTGTTGGGATGGGAACTTCACTTATAATAGGTAGTAAAAATTATAATATATAACACTATGTTATGTACTGCACTGGCACCAGTCCTTTTGCTCTATTATAAAGATACTGTATCTATTAATAGCATAATAATAGGATTGTGTTCTATTAATAGCATCAGTATTGTATGATAGTACTTTATTCTATTAATAGTAATAGTAGTGTGTTCTATTAATAGCATCAGTATTGTATGATACTACTTTATTCTGTAATAGTATTGTGTTCTGTATTGAATTATTGATAGTAACAGAGTTGTGTTCTATTAATAGTAACTAACAAAAGTGCCATTCAATTTTGAGTAACAACAGGTGAAGAGATGAAGAGATGCAGTTCACTGATGATCTATTCTTCCTCCTGGTATTGAACACACATGTCAAATTTATTAATATTAATTTTAAGAAAGAAATGATGTTATATATTTTAAAATAGACATTATATAATTATGATGTAATATTCCTATATAACTTCTTTTCTTCTCTATCCAATATTTCAATCACTTTTCGCTTACGATCTTCAGATACATGAAATGATGGATTACGTGCCCGGTCTAGAGGTGAGCGTCCACCCTGTGATATAATATAATAAATTAATATGTAATAATTATGTGTTATGTAAGTAATTACTAACATAATTATTATCATAATCATTATAATAATTATTATTATCATAATATATCTTAAGATAACTATAGTTTGTGAATACTAATTATATCATATTTTTATTGAATTCAACAAATCACTATTATTAATACACATATCATGATTACTATGAACATGAGATTATTATAATTAATATCACCAAATTGAATATATCTAATATTTGATTCCACAAACAATAGTTATCTTAAGATACTAATACTATTATAATGAATTATCAAATATCAGTTATACAATGGAACCTATATTACCATTAGGACACACATCAATGATTATTATAATATTTATTATAAGCTTTTACAAGAATTAGAAAAAAGAAATTATTAATCAAATATATGATCTCATTTTGAGACATCTGAATGATGTTGTATTATAATCATATCATAATAATCATTTGTAATATAATTTAATATTATTAAGTAAACATGAACCAATCATAATATTTACTTACCTTATCCTTTACATGAATATCAGCACCATGTGATAATAACACTTTCACAATATCAACATGACCACTCTTAGATGACCAATGTAAAGGTGTTAGTCCATCCTGTAGTAATAACAATCATTAGATACTTGTAATATCTTGTGTTTATGATAATAATAATAATAGTTAATTAAGTAGTTATTAATATTATGACATCATAACAGGTTATTAGTTAATAATAATTATAACAAATATATATTACAGATATACATTAGCTATGTAATTAATTATATAATCAATACATAAATTATAATACATAATATTTATTTTAATATTTACTTACCTCATCCTTTACATGAATATCAGCACCATATGATAATAACACTTTCACAATATCAACATGACCACTCTCAGATGACCAATGTAAAGGTGTTAGTCCATACTGTAGTAATAACAATCATTAGATACTTGTAATATCTTGTGTTTATGATAATAATAATAATAGTTAATTAAGTAGATATTAATGTTATGACATCATAACAGGTTATTAGTTAATAATAATTATAACAAATATATATTACAGATATACATTAGCTATGTAATTAATTATATAATCAATACATAAATTATAATATATTTATTATTCCCTTATTTCATCACATACACATAATGTGATACTACAAATATTCATTTCAATACAATATCAAGTAGTTTGTTAATCAGTATTGATGGTATTGAGTATGATACTGATATTTGATATTACACATATTACATGTGTTCATATTAGCTTCAGATTTCATATAAATTCTGTTTAAAATGGTATAACATAGAGCTAGGTGTTATAGACCTGTATCAGTATCACTATCAATACTTGGACATTACTCAATACCAGAAGTTTCAGATGTGGTATTGAAGTATTGAGTATCTTGATATCATATCACTCATCACTAACATATATATCACAAGAGTTAGAATTAGCTCCTACATGTACTATAGAATATATTACTGTGTGTGGATATGATAACTCACCAACCAATGTTTCATATTAGGGTTACCACCATTGTTCAACAATATTTTACATTCAAATAAATCTTGATTCCTCACTGCTTCATACAGATCATTATCCTATAGTAATATATGAATATAGATATATAATTATTATCACATAACATAATACATACTAGTTTATACTGTTCCTCTTTTGTGAGTATTTTTGATGATTCTAAATAATTATAAAAGATGATATAGTATGTTACATGTTATTATACTAGAGAACAAACTAATGATTAACAGTATAGAAATATTATTTTAAAATCATTTGAGGCTTCATGAAGTCAATCTATCATTATTATTATTACAGTATTCAGAAGCTTACTAACCCGAGCGTAGGCGGAGGGTTATAGTAATCGGTTTGTGTGTGTGTGTGTTCCCACTAATCTTTGCAACGGCTTACTTTTGAAGATTCTTGGTCACTGCGAAGGAAAGAGCACACTAGGTCTACTGCGAGATTCAAGCGATTTGCAAGAAAACTCTTCGATGGAAAAGATACAGTCGTGCAAAGTCGAAAAGTAGTCATCTGTCGCCATTGTTACTCAATCACACCTATGTAGATTTAACGTTGTTAATTAAATTGGTTAATTCGAACGTAGGTGGAAGTTATAGTAACGAGGAACGCCCATGACGCCCTGTTTCATATAGTAGTATCTTTTTAGCGAGGGTTCTGCACTTTTAGTGCATTCATTTAATGAAGTAACTTCACAAGTTTATGTACAATATGTTATATAATAATAATATTTAGTGTTTATTATACAATACCTTTAGCTGTTTTATGAAGTTCCTCCTTCAACTGTCTAATTTCTTCATCTCTTTCTGTGACCTGTGCGGTCACATCTAGCACTTCAGAAGGTTCCTTCTTCAACTGTCTAATGACTTCATCTCTTTCTGTGACCTGTGAGGTCACAGCTAGCAGTTCCTCCTTCAACTGTCTAATGGCTTCGTCTCTTTCTGTGACCTGTGAGGTCAAATCCAATATCTTCTTTTCTGCTACTTTTGCTGCCACTTTTGATTCATGGTGAACTAAATGAAATTGAGGAGTAATAATAATTATTGTGTATTTCACGTATTTAATCCTCTATTTTGGAAAAATTTCATAAAATTAAATGTTTTATTTAATATTATTTTCATATTATAACCTCTCGTGAATTAATAGTACTTTTTTCTGTTTTTCATTAGCTAACTGTAATACTACACACAATGAATGAATCCTTATATATATAATACCAATAGTGTTATTTTCTCATAATTAAAAGAAACTTCTATAGTGAAATCTATGATTGCTTTCCACGGGATTGTACTATATTAGTATGTAAGCCTGTGTCACATATATCAACATGTGGCATATGAAGATAAGAAAGTTGCATCATTCAGGAAGGCTCAGTCAATTATGTGTTATAGCACATATAAGAACATTTGCTTGAGCTACAGCAGACCAGCAGGTGGAAATCATAGTTATTGTGGTTGAATTACATTGTAAGCGTTATACAAGAACCATTAAAACATAAGGAGAATAGAACAATAATAGGTGGTTGGATTTCTGACAAAGCAATCAGAGGGATCCTTTTTTATCCGTAATTTTATCTTATTTCAGATCTTTACAACTTTACTTCAGTGGCTTGTTTATAACACTGCACAATTTGTACTGTGATTTTTCAACAATACTATAATTATATAATAATTATCAAAGTGATTTGGTTGTTATCAGTTAAGCCTTCTGAATAAAATGATGAACTTAATGTTATATGCTCACCTTCTGTAGGGACTGACAAATCAAATTGGGTATTATCATCCTTAGATTTTTTTTCTGCAGATGTTAGCTCTGATATTAGCCATTCATCCTTTTTCTCTGTTAGCTGTCTCTTCAATTCATTTTTCTCAGACATCTCCTGATATAACTCCTCCTCTATAAAGAGAAGAAATATTTTATACAATAAGCTATGATATTGCTGAAATGACAATCATGCTTTGCTACATCCTGTAATACTATTGGGAATACTATTTATAAAACTCACCTTCAAGAAGTATCTGTTCTTTGCCTCCTTTTTGCTCACCTTTAGCCTCCTGTAAATCCTGCTTCGAACGCAATGCTTCATCATGCACTACTTCCACTAAATTCACATATAAAGTAATAATAAGAGTTGTGATTAATATTGAATGGTTAGAGTAAAATGTATAAGCAAACCATTAAAGCAAATTTGGAAGTATATTCCCATCTGAGAGCACTTTATAAAGCATTAGTTGATTTGGATTTCAAAATGAAGCTATAAAAACCACTCTATGGCTTCACAATTTGGAAATTGATAATTCTGTTGCAATAATTTTTGAAGTCTACTATATCAGGATTCAGGATGTACGTATATGTTCTCACTTAATCATGACGTTATTGTATGTATTCGCAATACATTCACTCAATGAATGATCTTATTAAGTATTGTGCGAAACACTAAGACATATAGGCCACTTTTTGAGGGTAAAGTTTTCCTATTACAGCGCTGGTATATATATATAGTTATCATATTTAAATAATTAAATTTTTGTGGATTGCTCTCATCATTTAAGCTTTCTAAACAAGATTTGAAACTTAATGTTATATGCTCACCTTCAGTAGGCACTGACAAATCAAATTGGATATCAACACCCTTAGACATTTTTTCTTCAAATGTTATCTCTGATACCAGCCCTTCATCCTTTTTCTCTTGTAGCTCACTCTCTAGTTCATTTATCTCAGAATCCTTCATCTCATGATATGACTCCGTCTCTACATAGTGAGAAATAATGTTTTATACAATAAAGTATATCGATGAGATAGGAACCATGCTTGCCATAGCCTGTAATACTATTATAATTATAATATATAAATGTAATCATAAAATTTACCTTCCAGAAGTATCTCTACTTTGTCCCCTTTGTGCTCTTGTTTAGCCTCCAGTAGAACGTCATTTGAATGCGATGCTTCATCATCAACTCCCACTAAATTCATGTATATTATAGTAATAAATGTGCTCATTAATACATACATATAAACATACCAGATAGAGATTCTATTTTCATAATTTGAATTTTTTTAATCTGCAATTCTTTTGCGTGTAGTTCCCTCATCATTACAAGTGATCTTTTCTTGTATATTTCTAATAGTTCCCTCTCCCTAGAGAGTTCAGCTTCCTTCATACCCATTCCTTTCTGAATGGATTCAGTATTGTGTATAACAGATACAAGAAGTTTCAAAGGATCCATTTCAATAGGAAATCGAAAATCCTGAGTGCCTACTAAATGAGTATAACATTAGATATAAAGGTCAAATGTATTTATTTGTTTAATAAACACAAGAAAAATAATTACCTGATGTTGAGGTTAATGACAAAAACTTAATTTTCTGTTGTTCAGTAACTTGTAGATCATAAATTGAAAAGACATGAGCAACTTCCAAAGCACTTGTAGATTTTAGAGCATCCAGGACAGGATCCGATTCCTGGAATGTCACAGAAGAGAACAAAAGAATTTAGAATCTACATGTGTTGTGTGTCATGTGAGTATTGATTATAATACCTCTCTATTTAGGAATTCATACTTGTATGGACATTTGTTTTCTTTGTCTTCTTTTCTAACATGTAAATCAGTTTTAGACAAGTCAGTTTCTTTCATTTCAGAAGTCAGAAGGTCATGTTCTCCTAACAGTAACTCATAATTAAAGTATGATATTATACATGTATATTAGTATACCTGATAATGGAATAACATTTAATAGTTGCCTTTCTGTAACTTCTAAACTCAGTGTATCTATGATAGATATTTTCTTGGTATTCTTGTGGATATGGGCATTTCGGAGAGGATCTATGTAAATATATTAAAAAGAATGTCAACATAGCATGTCTGAAAACTCAAACAGTATAATAAAGTATATTGGGTTTTTACATTGGCTGCCTATGACAGAGTTTTTATATCAATCATTTCAGCTTCCATAGACAATACCTAGTTACTGCTATAGCTGTTGCTATAATTATACATTCATTGATAAACTTAATCTGTATGCCTACATTTTCCTCAAACTCATAATGCCAATGAATTGTTCTACTGCAAAAGTTTTAATGGAATGAATTCTTGTAGGCAACAAATATGAAAACACTTTTCATCCTACATGATAACATCCTGTTGTGTATGTCTAAAAGTTAACTCACATAATTATAAATGTTATTACAAATCACAAAACATAATTTATTTGAAAATTATTGTTATTCACAATGCAAAGATTTCGAAAATTAAACAGAAACTTGGACAAATTCTGTGCCATACAAACAAAGACATCATTAGCTAGAGTGTTTTAAGAACACACACCCCCTGCAACAATGCCGTGAGTATTTTGACAGACGTGACTAAGTGCATGTGTGTGTCAGAGTATACATGAAAGGTGAGAAAGACAGACAAAACCATTGGCTAAAGCCTTGCTGCATGGGTTAATTAGCATAAAATTGTGAGTTTGTAACTATATAATGACAAATAAGAATTTTGTAGCAAATATTTATCACCTTGTTCTTCCATAGAGACACTTCGGTAAATCGGCTTCTCTTTCAAATGTTCTTGTGGGTTCAACTGCATGAAAAGAATATTTAATCATGATAATTATTGAATTGTGTTATATAGAGCAGGGCCATCCCAATGATTGCTTTCCCATGAGTTCAAACTATATAATATGATATATGTGTGTCCACTGCCAAAATGGAATTATTAAAATAACAAATATTAATGGTTAGTGCAGTTGCAAGGATTTAACAATTAGTTGGTTGTTCAGCATACATACATCATAGCTACTCTGTATTAATTATATTATAAAATATGTAGAAGATATATGTACCAATTATAATCAACTATCATGCCTAATAGCTCATATTAGATGAATAAAGGAGGTTTGGAAAGATTAAATCATTTAATTAAAATATCTTTGTATATCTATTAGACAGAACAGAAAATTGAAATATCCATCCATAACAATCTACACGACCAATTAAATTAATTTCCACTCTTCCTTGCAACTGTACTAACCAATAAATTTGTTATTTTAACAATTTTATTTTTGCAGTGTCATAGTACACATAATTAAGGATATTCTGGGGAGCTTTGTCAATTCATGGACATGGTATGATATTAATAATGTTATATATCACCAAAGTGGATGTTATAATATACAGTATAATACAATATAGCTGAAATATTTCATGTGAACAAACTTTTCGTAGTATTCACAATTAAGCTGCAAACAACGAATTTTGTAAAACAAGAATATTTTAAGTTTATAGCACCTATTATCATGTGTAGTACAAAAAAACTACAAAACCAGAAGCTGATTTTTTCTCAAATGCCTTAAACAGCAAGAGACTTAATAAGTGTCACTCCTTCTATTTCTTGTTAGTTATATACAAGAGAACTAGTGCATCAAGACAATATGATATGATCCTAATTATATCATACAATTATTAACTCCATGAGCACTAACAAGGTATATAGAGAAAAAAGTATCCCTATGACTGCTTTGTGGTGTCCATCATTCAGTAATCATGGCTAACTTTATGATGCCTGAAACACATCAGCCTATTATTTTGATTATCTACTCTGTTTACCTTTTAAAGAACCTTGTAGAACTTGTAGAATATATTTCAGGTAGAATAGCTAGCTATTAGTTCCAGTTTCTACGTAAACTACACAGCTTTCTTTCTGATGGTCTGTAGACTTGATCGCGCGTTCTTTTACGCGCCACGCCCATTAATTGACCGAGCCTAGCCCCCGGGAATGATGTAACTTTTTTAACTACGTATACAACGCATACTCGCGTAAGTGGACACAAGAAAATATATATATATAATTATAAACATACATCGAACCCGTGGGAAAGCAATCATAGGGATGGCCCTGCGGGCCATAAAAACTCTAACCTTGTTTTCTGTTTCTCTCTTGATGATTACATATCCTCCAATGGTAACAGAAAGTACTTTCTCTTTTCTCAAATCATCTTCGCTATCCTTTACTAGTCTTATCAGCTCTTCATGAAGATGAAAGGGAGCATAGCAGATAACAATAATGGAGTTCCCTTCATTCACCACCTTCACCATTACATGTCTAGCGTTGTCATGAAAAGCTTTTCTGAGCAAACTTTGTATATCCCTTAGTGTCGTCTTATCTCCTTCCCATTCTAAAACAAATTTTACTTTCTCTAGATCTGATTTCAGAAGATTTTTATGTGAATGCTCCATAAAATCTTGACCATATATATGTTGTGTTTGGATCTTCTCACAGAACTCATCAATTGATTTGTTGAATTCCTCGATGAGATGGATTGCATCTTTTAGATTAAACTGTTTGGCAACAGCTTCAAGAAGTTTTGTGTTCGTCAAAGATGTGTAATCACAAATAACTCTCATTGCATCATTGAGTGATTCTGCAGCTTCAGCATCCTTCCTTAACTCCGGGTAAAGACTCAGGAAAAACTTTAAGTCATCAAAAGAGATGGATTTGTTTTTAAGAATCATAGTTACTTTACTGATAAGTATACGAAGCTCTCCCCTCTTTTCATCAAACTCAGGATGATACTTCTCAGATATCTTGTAACGACCTACACTATCATCATGCTATATATGTGGTAGGTACAGAGCAATAAGTTACAGAAGATCAATTTCTTATATATAAGCTATTTCACATCATTAATCTCTTATTCCAAAAAAATGAATGTGTATACAGTACATTGTTGATATAGTTGAGTGAACTACGTTGGAATTACATATTGATCTATATCTCAACTAGTGCACGCAGTTCTGCATTATATATTTCTTCATACATTATGATGTTGAAACGTTATAGCATGAAATAAAATATGAACAGATTTATAATTCACCAGTAGTTAATAGTATTATCTTATTCTGTGTTTTTCCTTTGGCTTCAGTTTTAAAGTGTTGTAAATAACACATCATTTCATTTAGATATCTAAAAATCTTGCGAATCATATGTTCTAATATTAATTGTGAATTAATTTAATACTTTATGATAATTATAAATATTACCAATTTTGGTTCTTTGGAGGGAAGTACTTCAACTTTTGTATGTAACATATCTATGAGAAATAAAATGACCTTCATTCAATTATTATGATTAGGACTGGAAAGAATAACTGGTTATTGAGGATATCCCTCCGTTTGCTTAGTATCTAGCTAAGATTACATCATCCATGGCAACAAGAGCATAGAGCTTAGAGCATGAACAGGTTAAACATTATCTAGTGTTTATAATTAAACTTTTTGCTTATTGACAGGATATTCATACCCTAAAGACAATGCAACATCTCAAATGTCATGTGAACTGTTGGACTGATTGCTGTTGGTTTTTTCATAGACAGTATCTACAATTCCCTCATTTGGCAGTTTTTACAGTGATAGCACAGAACCCTCATAATCATATATGCACTTGTAATTAATGCAAAGGACATCTTGAATACAAGTGTAGTTACTTCCCTGTACACAGAAGCTAAACTGTATGCCCATACAGGCCAACTCAGTATTTTCAGTGATCTGCATGATATGACTGATGTCCAGTACTACCAAAATCAATCCTAGGAGGTACTTAGACATTCCTAAATGCACGTGGCATGCACCTGTAGCATGAGACATCTTGAGTATTCAGACAAATACATTGGGATACTGTAGGACATCTCAGGTATATAGTCCGATGTGAAGAGAACCCATTCACCGTACAATATTTAGTATCCAACAATACCTAGAGCATTCCACATAGTCCCAAGTGAAGTGAACCCACTGACTTTATAACAATTAGTATCCCGGTAGGGCATCCAAAGCAATATATAAAGCACTAGGTTATTTTAGCGTTCAATTGGTTTAAAGGAATTTCAATGCAATTATATTTTTTTCAATGCTGATTTGTTTTCCTGCTAAGTAATATTTGCAAATACTAGTTTCATTTCATATTGATCTATATTGACTAGTATATAAAGTACATGTCATAATAAAACATACATGGTGTATTATCATTTCCTTTCCTATGAAAACATGTTACTTATACACATTCCAGAGTAATTAGTATATACATCAATTTGTACTTGTAATAACAAATAGAATGTTAAATTACTATCAGATTTCCCATTCTTTATTATTAAATTTACTAATTGTAAACATTACCTAGCAAGAAAAGAAATCAGTAGTCTCAAGATCATATTATTAATATCATAGAAACCAAATGAGAATTACAATAACGTAGTAATTTTCACAGTGCAGGTAGTGTCAAGTGAGGATAACCCATTATCCTGGGATACCCATATCAGCATCTCAATAGAGTATCCTTAGATATCCAGGAATTCTCCTAGTCCCAAGTATCTAACAAACTACTATATTATATTGGAAACGTAATTAAGAGTATTGGGAATGAAACATAACAATGTCCCAGAAATTAAGAATTTATCTTAGTTATATATGTCTGTTGTAAAGATCACACACATATATCAGGTAAAACGTGTCACTTGTTCATGTGTTTGGGTATGCACGCATATTTTGACAACCAAGAAAATGTCTGCTCACAAATTTCTGTATTAACCTGTTGAAATATCTATTATTAATAATAGGTGGTAATATATGTACATACCTTTAAAATATCATCAAAGTCATTCGGGTTGCTGTTATGTCTGGACCACTGATCTACATGTATGTGAACTCTAAAGGGTATCACACCACATTGTTGTAATATCATGTGCTATTTTTTTAGCATATTCCTACAGGATTTTCCTAACTCTGCATAAGTACTGAAAACAATTGACTCAAAATAGAAGTATTAATTTACAGCTCAGTTACTGAACTGATAGAATGTTATCTATCATTAATTGTTTTGTTTGTCCTTACCAAGCCCATGTGTTTACATATGTAAACTTGAAGTCCGAGTTTTTTTTGTAACATTTATTTGCTATTTGACAAAGAATATTTATTCTTTTGCCAAAAAAATAACCAACACAAAAAAAGGTTATTTTAATCATCATTTGGTTACCAATACAATATTGATAATAAACTATATAAAAAATCAATTACTAATTTCTTTCTTGCTACGAAGTGTTTACAAGTAGTAATTCATTTCTTTTTACATGCCATAATAAAAAATGGTAATAAAATTTAATACTTCAAACATGTAGTATATCAATACCATAGTAATTAGATCCCAGGAATGTTGTTTGTTATTATAAGTACAAATTCATGTACATATAAAATACTGTGAAATGAGTAAGTAACATCCTTTGTTTTCATAATAATACACCACAGATTATACCTATAATACTATGTTATAATACTATGATTAGTATGCTTTATTATGACATATACTTTATATACTATTCAATATAGATCAAGATCAAATGAAACTAGTACTTGTAAATATTACCTAGCAGGAAAAACAGATCAGCATTGAGGAGGATGCATTTAAATTCCTGTAACCAACTGAAAGTTAATAATTTTTTACAGTGTGGCTCCAAGCTTTCCAGGGGTTTAACACCTCCTCTTCTACTGAGATGATCAGGTAATATGAGAATTATCAGTAGATGTGAACTTCCATCATTATTACAGTTACTTGTTCATTCAGTCAGTCAAGAAGTTATTAAATTCATTCATACATGTAAATGTTAGATTTGCTGTATGTTGTCACTTCATTCATTCATCATTCATTTCTTTCATTTATTAACAAAAACTTAGCAAATAATTTCTCCTGCAATCAACAGGATAGTATTAGTTATCACATGCACGATTAGAATTCTGAAGTATTTAGTATTTAGTAATTTCCAGGCGGAAAGTATATCCTTTTAATAATCAGATCACATTCCAGCATCTGGGTTCTACTAACTTGAACTACATGGGATGTGCTAGAAATACTATGATGCTGTGTATTGTAGGATCAGTGGGTCCCCTCACTTGGGATTACCCGGGGATCCTAGGATACTTAGTAATCCAGGATTAGCAGGTGCCCCTAACTTGGAACTTCCTGAGATATCCTTACTTAGGAACACTCAGGATGTCCTATATAGGTATTCTGAGATACTTAGTATTTCAGGATCAATGGACTCCCGTCACTTGCAAAATATTTAGGATGTCCTTAGCTATAATCTCAGGATATAATTAAGATTTTTGATTCCTGGTTCGTAATGATTATCCTGCATTTCAACAAGGTGATATTACTCACTTGGTGCTCCCTGGATTTTCACTAGTATCCCAAAATTCTGAGTACTGTAGGAACTATAGGACAAGTTGATGCAGTCCTAAGATTTAAAAATATCCCAAGAAACTTGGAATAGGTTGTGACAGTACAGGATATGTATGTATAGCTGGTCTCACATAGCCAGACCCAATCTACTACCAAGAAAGGGTCTGATCAACCAACTGTACTATGGTGGCTTACTGGGAACATATAGTTATGAATATACTTATTTTGGCTACAAATTTTATTAGTGGCTTGTCACTCACTAAAACAGTCAACATCTGGCTAAACTCTTGACGAATGATAGTACAGTGGTTTGACTATAGTCTCGCGTAGCCAGCCCATCCCTCTTCCGCTCTATGAGCGAGGGATGGTCTGGTATATAGCTATTGTATGTCTCGTTCTGAGAGCCACCGGAAGTAACGCAGTGTTCAAGTACTGAAAGTAGGTGTGAAGCACATGTTAACAAGAAAATGTCTCATCAATTTTGTTGGTTGTGTGAAACTGATTTGTCGAAGGGATCTATGAAGGCAAAGCGAAAGAAACTTCATGGTAATGCTACCAAAAGTACAGTTAAACTTTTAGAATCCATTAGTTTAGATTATTTAGGAAAAGATCTGGGTAGGACTTCGTTTGTGAAAAGGTGACTATATATGCCACAAGTGTACCAGTAGAATAGATAAACTAGATGCTTACAAGAGAGAATTGTATAGAACGTACTGCATCATCTATTGCCTTTTCCACCAGATCCATTTTCTCTACACTTTCTCGCTACCACGTGCTTCACACCTACTTTCAGTACTTGAACACGGCGTTACTTCCGGTGGCTCTCAGAACGAGACATACAATAGCTATATACCAGACCATCCCTCGCTCGTAGAACGGAAGAGGGATGGGCTGGCTACGCGAGACTAGTTTGACTACACCAGTAGGCTGGGTCTGGCTATGCAAGGCTTTGTAGCTACCTCTTCTTACACAGTATCTAAACACTATCTATACATACCATATCTTCTTTTGCGGAATAATCTCTCATATTCATCTGCTACATAAATCTCAGATACTGATTGTGTCCTAAGAGCATCTAGTAGTTGTTTTCTACTACAATCAGAGCTAGTACGCAGCCACTCCCTGAACATAGCTGTTCTGCACTCATCCATCTTATTACCACACTCAGTTTTTATTCCCTCCAAAGTATTAACTTCAAGTCCCAATTGAATTCCTAGTCCATACCATCTACTAGTTCTAACACGTTCTACGAGTTCATGAAAATCTGGCCGATCGTCCATGTTTGAAAGGAAAAGGGTGGAGCTGAACTATAGCTCTGTATATCGTTATGTATTTAATACATAATTATATACAGAGCACAGATCCCAACTTCAAAAATGCTGGTCATAGTATGGCATGCAGCTTGGAAAGAAATTGCCTGATCACACCCATTTTGGGGGCTACAGGCACTTGCATTAGCAAATTTGGTAGCAAATAGCATCAGATTGATACTCTAAACATTATATATTTAGTTGTAGTCCCATCATTGCCCATGGTTATAGGTGGTATAGGGCGACCTTTATGCTGTAGCTAATTTATAAGCTGGTTTTCTTTACATTGAGCTGCTCAGGCTGGTCATTGTATCAAATGCAGGTCACTTGTGATCTATGACAAAGTCCATGCACCCTTTGAGAACTCAAGGATGTCCCTCATCTCAGTATACCTCCCAGGCTAGCTTATCATTTTGCAAAATCCTGCTGATGGACTGAGTTATATATATATATATATACAACCCTGTGATAAACTAATTTGGATGATGTCACATCTCATGTTTATTAGTCTATGCTCGTCAGGACAATTAATTATTATATATACGTACATAAATATGACATCAACAAAATCCATCAATAGACCTTTTATTCTTTCCTCTTGATGTCACGGTATACTAGACAAATTGACAGTCTATTTCTGATCAGATAATTTGACAACATGTACATAGGATTACGAAATTATAGAACCCCAAACCTTTCAGAAAGACAGAACTCTATATCTTCAAGTAGGCTTGAGAATGTTACAAGTTGACTTCGTCATAAAGATTAAAATAAGAGACCCTACGATTGAGGACACCAAATTCAACTTACTTCTCCTCCTCCTCCTCCTCCTCCTCATTCATAGCTTGAGGATATTTGTACTGTTAATTCATTCAACTTACAAGAAAGGTATTTCATTCTATATAAAAATGAAGTCCAGTTGCCTCACAGGTGAAAGAAATTATTTCATTCTTTATTGTACTGTTAATTAGAAACATTCATATATCTATTACATACATACATACATACATACATACATATGTACGTATAGACAGACAGACAGACAGACAGATATACCTACACACATGCGTACAAATTACACATACATGTAGATACATACATCTATTATTCACAGGACTGGTATACTATTTGGTATACTTGAAGGAGTGGCTTATGGTATATCACAGGGTTATATATATTTTGGATATGTGATCGCATTCCGTTTTGGAGCCTTTCTTGTTACTCTTGATGAAGGTCATATCCTCCATGTTGAATTTCAGGATGTATTCAGAGTTCTCTTTGCTCTGGTATTTGGAGCTCTTGCTGTTGGACAAGCTAGTGCCTTTGCTCCTAATTATACTAAAGCTAAGCTATCAACATATCGTATATTCTCACTACTAGACAGGACACCAATCATTGATAATTATTCCACTGATGGAAAGGAACTGGTGAGATTATAATATACATGTACATACATACATACATATATACACACATACATATATATATACATACATTCATACATAAATACATACGTACATACACATACATACATACGTACATATGTACTAGTGACATACATATATCCATACATACATACATGCATACATATAACTATATACATACATATAATACTTATATAGGATGATGTAACAGGAATGATATCATTGGATTCAGTATCATTTACGTACCCAACTCGTCCAGATGTTAATATATTACAAGATTTAGCAATATCAGTTAAACCAGGACAGACTATAGCACTAGTAGGTCCATCAGGCTGTGGTAAAAGTACTGTAGTCTCTCTTATTGAAAGATTCTATGATCCATTAAAAGGTGATGTTGATATACAAGAACTCAATATTCGTTGGTTAAGCACTCAATTAGGTATTGTATCTCAAGAACCTATTCTATTTGATACTAGTATATCTGATAATATAAGATATGGTGCTAATCATCGTGAGGTATCTGATGAAAAGATTATTGATTCTGCAAAGGCTGCTAATATTCATGATTTTATACAATCATTACCACAGGTATATGAGTACTTGTTCCTTCTGTTCATATTTATTTATGTGTTCATGCCATATATCTATCAATGTGTTAATACCATCTATTTATCCATGTAAGTATGTATTTGTCATTCTATTCACACCTATCCATCCACCCATGTATCCATATCCATCGGTCCATCTCTTCATTCATCTATCTATCCATTCATTCAGGGTTATAGTACTAATGCTGGTGATAAAGGCACTCAGTTAAGTGGAGGACAGAAACAAAGAATTGCCATAGCTCGTGCTCTGATCAGAAACCCTAAAATACTTCTTCTAGATGAAGCAACATCAGCCCTAGATAGTGAGAGTGAGATAATAGTCCAGGAAGCTCTTGATAAAGCTAGGGAGGGTCGTACTAGTATAGTAATAGCTCATAGGTTATCCACTGTGTACATTGCTGATTGTATTGTGGTAATAGCTAATGGTAGGGTTGTTGAGAAGGGTACACACACTGAACTATTAGCTAAGGGAGGTGTATATTATCAGTTACATCAACATCAACACTTGATAGGATATGAGGAGAAATAACAATTTAATTATGAACTTTATAATTGCATAATTATTATTAATATTTGAACTTTTGAACACTTCATTAATTTTTTTGTATAATTAATATTGTTTGAGAAATAATTAAATTTTTATATTAACCACTACTCTTAACTCTTGATCTCATCCTAATATCACTACTAATGTGATGTTATTGAGCTACTACTAAAAGCTAATGTTGATCCAAAACACACATTGGAAGTAACAGCATAACTACATGGACCACATGACACTGTGCAGTGGTCCATAGACAATATGGATCAATGCTACAGTGGTCCCTAGACTGTATGACTATAGTTTAATGGAACCGTGGTCCATATATAGATGCTATAGTTCAATGGAACCAACCATGGTTCAATTCTAGACTGTATGAGTCTCATACCTAATAGCTATACTGATATAATACCATAAATACTCTAATTAAGGTACGGCAATCTCGATGACGTAATTTGTCCTATATAGTGGCAATTACATTCAAAAATGTTCACATGCCAAATACGTTTGGCACCCCAATGTCAATTATCTTCCTGTATTTAAATTTAAATATAAATAATCTATTAATAATAAAATAAATAAAAGTAAATATTATTATTATAAGTTATTTTCTCAACTTCTTTTCTTCTTTTTCTAATATTTTAACTACTATATGTCTTCCACATATACGTGCCCAGTCTAGAGGTGAGTATCCATCCTGTGTTATAATATAATAATATAATATGTAATAACTATGTGTTATGTAACTTATTACTAACATAATTATTATCATAATCATTATAATAATTATTATTATCATAATAATATATCTTAAGATAACTATATATAGTCTGTGGATACTAATTATATCATATTTTTATTGAACTCAACAAATCACTATTATTAATACACATATCATGATTACTATGAACATGAGATTATTATAATTAATATCACCAAATTGAATATATATAATATTTGATTCCACAAACAATAGTTATCTTAAGATACTAATACTATTATAATGAATTATCAAATATCAGTTATACAATGGAACCTATATTACCATTAGGACACAAAATCAATGATTATTATATTATTTATTATAAGCTTTTACAAGAATTAGAAAAAAGAAATTATTAATCAAATATATGATCTCATTTTGAGACATCTGAATGATGTTGTATTATAATCATATCATAATAATCATTTGTAATATAATTTAAGATTATTAAGTAAACATGAACCAATCATAATATTTACTTACCCTATCCTTTACATGAATATCAGCACCATGTGATAATAACACCTTCACAATATCAACATGACCACTCTTAGATGATAAATGTAAAGGTGTTTGTCTATACTGTAGTAATAACAATCATTAGATACTGGTAATATCTTGTGTTTATGATAACAGTTAATTAATAGTTATTAATATAATAACATCCTGACAGGTTATTAGTTAATAATAATTATAACAAATATATATTACAGATATACATTAGCTATGTAATTAATTATATAATCAATACATAAATTATAATACATAATATTTATTTAATATTTAGTTACCTTATCCTTTACATGAATATCAGCACCATGTGATAATAACTCATTCACAATATCAACATGACCACTCTCAGCTGACATATGTAAAGGTGTTTGTTCATCCTGTAGTAATACCAACTTGTAATATCTTGTGTTTATGATAATAATAATAATAGTTAATTAAGTAGTTATTAATATTATGACATCATAAGAGGTTATTAGTTATTAATAATATATATACATTATCAAGAGTATAATTATAATAGAGAGGGAGAGTATCCTACTAGTAGCACAACCCTTCAAGTAGTAGAGTTAAGAAGATGGCGAAAAGTATGTATATATGTATATGTATATGTATGGACACGTGAATATTGATGTGTAGAAAGATACACTTACATACAAGAATTGCGGAGCTGGAGAGATATGTTCTATACAAAGACAGGTTATGATTAGTACCTAGTCACTCCCATGTTGGTGCACAAAGTGAAATCCAACTCTTCCTCGACATTGCCCGATTCTTTCTGAAAACAGGCAAAGTTTTGAGACCCTTTGACGATGAAAGATCACCTTCCCTAATCGCAGGCCAATTAGAACCAGTAAGATGACTTGATAAACGAGGTGAACGCTGTATAGAAGGGATCTGTGATGGCGTTGTTGTTGTATCATCCTTCTTTGTCCACAATGTGGTCACATAATGACTCAACACCTACTTCACAGATGATGAGTGTGTTCGCTACACACTTATACAATAGTGCGATACTCTTTCTCTCTTCATAATTATTATGTACTCTTGATATTACAGATAAACATTAGCTAATTAATTATATAATCAACACATAAATTATAATACATCAAATTTATTACTTACCCCATCCTTTACTTCAGTATCAGCACCATGTGATAATAACACATTCACAATATCAACATGACCACTCTTAGATGACAAATACAAAGGTGTTAGTCCTCGCTGTAGTAATAACAATCATTGGATACTTGTAATATCTTGTGTTTATGATAACAGTTAATTAATAGTTATTAATATAATAACATCCTGACAGGTTATTAGTTAATAATAATTATAACAAATATATATTACAGATATACATTAGCTATGTAATTAATTAAATATATAATCAATACATAAATTATAATACATAATATTTATTTAATATTTACTACCTCATCCTTTACATGAATATCAGCACCATGTGATAATAACCAATTCACCATCTCAATATGACCACTCTCTGATGACAAATGTAAAGGAGTTAGTCCTCCCTGTAGTAATAACAATCATTAGATACTTGTAATATCTTGTGTTTATGATAATAATAATAATAGTAAATAATAAGTAGTTATTAATGTTACATATGACATCATAACAAGTTATTAGTAATAATATATATATACATTATCAAGAGTATATAATAAAGAGGGAGAGTATCCTACTAGTAGCACAATCCTTCAAGAAGTATTTCAGTTAAGAAGATGGCAAAAAGTATGTGCTAGACCACAAAGCATTGCACAAGCATGTTAATCACATGAATATTGATGTGTAGAAAGATATGCTTACATACAAGAATGGCGGAGCTCAAGAGATATGTTCTGTATGAAGACAGGTTATGATTAGAACCTGGTCACTCCTAGTAATGTTGGTGCACAAATTGAAATCCAACTTTTCCTTGATTCTTTCCGGAATGAGGCGAAGTTTTCAGATCCTTTGACGGTGAAAAATCACCTTCCCTAATTGCAGGCCGCTTAGAACCAGCAACACGACTGGATAAACGAGGTGAACGCTGTACAGAAGGGATCTGTGATGGTGTGGTTGCTGCATCATCCTTCTTTGTCTACAATGTGATCACATAACGCCTCAACACCTACTTCATACATGATGAGTATGTTGTGAATATTATTTTAAATGTCATGTATGTTTCGCAGGTTTGTGCTACACGCTTATACGAAAGTGCAATACTCTCTCTCTTTATATTATGTACTCTTGATGTTACAGATAAACATTATAAATTAAATACCGTATAGCTGGTTTATTTCGTGGACATAAAAATTCGCGGTTAGAGAAAACGTTCTAATAGATTATGTATTTCGCGGAGCAAATATTCGCGACGTGATGACGCACGCGAAAATTAAATTTCACCACGTGATACAGTTATAAATGTCTGGTGCTGTAATTGTTGAGAGAAATTGTTGTGTTCGTGGCTACCATGTTTATAAGGACTTTTGGAAGGCAGTAATCAATGAAGAACTCGATTCTCACAGGCATACTTTCCTATATTCGCTCGTAGAGCTGGGGAAGTTTATGATAGTGGCCTCTAGCCATGGTTTTCTTTTGGTGTTGGACTTCTCGAACCAGGCTGTTTGCTGATTCTATGGCTGCTGGTGCAATAATAGCTGACAATGATCCCATCGGACACGGGAGACCATCAGGAGTAGTAGTTGGTTTAGGCTTTAGATATTGAAGGATAGACATCAGTAGACAACGATGTTTTTCACACTGCACACACGTGGTGGAAATATATACGGTATGAAATGTCAACTGTTCTAATTATTCACTGGATAAAAAGTTTCACGCAATGTTATTTTCGCGTTTCTTAATTGACCGCGAATTTAAGCGAAAATAAATTCCACGTTAAAAATACCAGCTATACGGTATATAATCAATACATAAATTATAATATATAATAATTATTTATTTAATATTAATTTTACTTACCTCATCCTTTACATGAATATCAGCACCATGTGATAATAACCAATTCACCATCTCAATATGACCACTCTCTGATGACAAATGTAAAGGAGTTAGTCCTCCCTGTAGTAATAACAATCATTAGATACTTGTAATATCTTGTGTTTATGATAATAATAATAATAATTAATTAAGTAGTTATTAATGCTATGACATCATAATAGGTTATTATATTATCAAGAGTATAAAATAGAGAGGGAGAGTATCCTACTAATAGCACTACCCTTCAAGACGTACTTCAGTTAAGAAGATGGCAAAAAGTATGTGCTAGACCACAAAGCATTGCACAAGAATGTTAATATTGATGTGTAGAAAGATATGCTTACATACATGAATGGCGGAGCTCAAGAGATATGTTCTCTATGAAGATAGGTTATGATTAGAACCTGGTCACTCCTAGTAATGTTGGTGCACAAAGTGAAATCCAACTTTTCTCAAATCTGTCCGGAATGAGGCGAATTTTAAGATCCTTTGACGGTGAAAGATCACCTTCCCTAATTGCAGGCCACTTAGAACCAGCAACACGACTTGATAAACGAGGTGAAGGCTGTACAGAAGAGATTCGTGATGGTGTGATTGCTGCATCATCCTTCTTTGTCTACAATGTGGTCACATAACGCCTCAACACCTACTTCACACATGATGAGTATGTCGTGAATATCATTATAAATGTCATGTACTTTTCGCAGGGTTGTGATATACGCTTATACGAAAGTGAGATACTCTCTCTGTATTATGTACTCTTGATATTACAGATAAACATTAGCTAATTAATTATATAATCAATACATAAATTATAATACATAATATTTATTTAATATTTACTTACCTTATCCTTTACATGAATATCAGCACCATGTGATAATAACCAATTCACCATCTCAACATGACCACTCTCTGATGACAAATGTAAAGGAGTTAGTCCTCCCTGTAGTAATAACAATCATTAGATACTTGTAATATCTTGTGTTTATGATAATAATAATAATAATTAATTAAGTAGTTATTAATGCTATGACATCATAACAGGTTATTATATTATCAAGAGTATATAATAGAGAGGGAGAGTATCCTACTAATAGCACTACCCTTCAAGACGTACTTCAGTTAAGAAGATGGCAAAAAGTATGTGCTAGACCACAAAGCATTGCACAAGAATGTTAATATTGATGTGTAGAAAGATATGCTTACATACATGAATGGCGGAGCTCAAGAGATATGTTCTCTATGAAGATAGGTTATGATTAGAACCTGGTCACTCCTAGTAATGTTGGTGCACAAAGTGAAATCCAACTTTTCTCAAATCTGTCCGGAATGAGGCGAATTTTAAGATCCTTTGACGGTGAAAGATCACCTTCCCTAATTGCAGGCCACTTAGAACCAGCAACACGACTTGATAAACGAGGTGAAGGCTGTACAGAAGAGATTCGTGATGGTGTGATTGCTGCATCATCCTTCTTTGTCTACAATGTGGTCACATAACGCCTCAACACCTACTTCACACATGATGAGTATGTCGTGAATATCATTATAAATGTCATGTACTTTTCGCAGGGTTGTGATATACGCTTATACGAAAGTGAGATACTCTCTCTGTATTATGTACTCTTGATATTACAGATAAACATTAGCTAATTAATTATATAATCAATACATAAATTATAATACATAATATTTATTTAATATTTACTTACTTTATCCTTTACATGAATATCAGCACCATGTGATAATAACCAATTCACCATCTCAACATGACCACTCTCTGATGACAAATGTAAAGGAGTTAGTCCTCCCTGTAGTAATAACAATCATTAGATACTTGTAATATCTTGTGTTTATGATAATAATAATAATAATTAATTAAGTAGTTATTAATGCTATGACATCATAACAGGTTATTATATTATCAAGAGTATATAATAGAGAGGGAGAGTATCCTACTAATAGCACTACCCTTCAAGACGTACTTCAGTTAAGAAGATGGCAAAAAGTATGTGCTAGACCACAAAGCATTGCACAAGAATGTTAATATTGATGTGTAGAAAGATATGCTTACATACATGAATGGCGGAGCTCAAGAGATATGTTCTCTATGAAGATAGGTTATGATTAGAACCTGGTCACTCCTAGTAATGTTGGTGCACAAAGTGAAATCCAACTTTTCTCAAATCTGTCCAGAATGAGGCGAATTTTAAGATCCTTTGACGGTGAAAGATCACCTTCCCTAATTGCAGGCCACTTAGAACCAGCAACACGACTTGATAAACGAGGTGAAGGCTGTACAGAAGAGATTCGTGATGGTGTGATTGCTGCATCATCCTTCTTTGTCTAAAATGTGGTCACATAACGCCTCAACACCTACTTCACACATGATGAGTATGTCGTGAATATCATTATAAATGTCATGTACTTTTTGCAGGGTTGTGATACACGCTTATACGAAAGTGCGATACTCTCTCTGTATTATGTACTCTTGATATTACAGATAAACATTAGCTAATTAATTATATAATCAATACATAAATTATAATACATAATATTTATTTAATATTTACTTACCTTATCCTTTACATGAATATCAGCACCATGTGATACTAACACTTTCACAATATCAACACGACCACTCTTAGATGACAAATGTAAAGGTGTTTGTTGATCCTGTAGTAATAACAATCATTAGATACTTGTAATATCTTGTGTTTGTGATAACAACAGTTAATTAAATAGTTGTTAATGCTATGACACCGTAACATGTTATTAGTTAATAATAATTATAACAAATATATATTACAGATATACATTACCTATATAATTAATTATACAATCAATACATAAATTATAACCCAATTTTTATTTAATATTTACTTACCTTATCCTTTACATGAATATCAGCACCATGTGATAATAATACATTCACAATATGAACATGACCATTTATAGATGACAAATGTAAAGGTGTTTGTTGATACTGTAGTAATAACAATCATTAGATACTTGTAATATCTTGTGTTTATGATAATAATAGTTAATTAAATAGTTATTAATGTTATGACATCATAACAGGTTATTAGTTAATAATAATTATAACAAATATATATTACAGATATACATTAGCTATGTAATTAATTATATAATCAATACATAAATTATAATGCATAATATTTTATTAATATTTACTTACCCAATTCTTTACATGAATATCAGCACCATGTGATAATAATGCATTCACAATATCAACATATCCACTCTGAGATGACAAATGTAAAGGGGCTTGTTGAGTCTGTATATAGTAATAACAATCATTAGATACTTGTAATATCTTGTGTTTGTGGTAAATAGTTTTCTAAATTTTATGTTAATGTATAATAATTAATAAATATTTAATATTCATAGGTATGCAGAATAGTAGAATGGTTGATATATCAGGGGCGGATAGAGGATTTATTGTTTGGTGGGGTTGATCTTAGCGCGCGAAGCGCGCCGCACAACTTTTTTAGCTAATTAATTATTCATAGTGTCATGGTTAAATTAATTAACAATTAATTAACAATTAATAATGAAAAAGTCAACTAGAGTTAGTCTTCCGACACTAATTTCTGGAAGATGCGCCTCTGATGTTGTTGAATAAAAGCCTTCAAAATGTCTTCTACTGGAATTCCCTCCTGGTAATGCATCGCTATCACAGCCTAGTCTGGCGTAGCCACACCCTTTGCTTGGAGGAGGAAGGGTCTGGTCTGTTTAGCATATAGTACTTGTGCCATGTTACCGAAAAACGGTTTACCCAATCAGATTGCATAGCATGCAATTAATAACATTCGACGCCCATGACGTCATGTAAAGATCAATAGAGTACAGTAAAAAGCTAGTGGAGATATCCTGTAAAATGGTAGCTAGTTCTCTTGGCTACACAAGTGAACAGTTAAAAGTGTTATATCATAGCTGGAAATGACGTTTTTGCTGCCTTGCCTACTGGATATGGGAAAAGTCTTTGTTATATTTGCCTTCCTGGTGTATTTGACCTGTTACTTTCAACCAGCAAATCAGTAGTTGCAGTAATAACTCTTTTGACTGCGATCATCAGTCTCCAGGGAGCGCCTGACTCGAGCATCAATCAAATCTTCTCCAGAGCCCACATTTTGATCCACGTGTTTAATTATTGTTTACGTGTATATAAACTATGACGTATTGCAACATTCCTCTGGCACAACTAGTATATGCTAAGCAGACCAGACCCTCCTTTCCATGCGAGGGTCGGGCTATGCCAGACTAATCACAGCCATGTCTGAAAAGTGTTCTTCTGCGAGTGAAGATCATGTGTAAGTCTTTATTCTGTGTAGTAGAGAGAAAGTCCTTTCAGCCTCGGCACTTGTTATTGGTAAAGTGCATCCTATGAGTAAAAGACAATGGATGTTTCGATATGAATCAGCATCACATGCTGCAAGTGCCTGAACAAATTTGTCAGGAATCATTTCTTCAGAGGCTGTAGAGATAGGCCCTTCCTCCTCGTTATTTGGCATTGTCATGTGCCTCACAGCAGGTGAATTCACTGTTGACCTAACAAGTGACTGAATGGGTTCAAGTAATGAACTACCACTGGATGATGATTCATCAAGTTCCATTTCCTCATTGGGCTGATCATGAGTTGAATTGGAGCAATTGCTGGACACTGCTAGTTGACAGCCTTCTCTCTCTACTCTACAATTCCATATACAGTGTATTTATTTATATTATATTTATTCAAAGCCTCATACCTTTTGAAATATGATGTTAGCTGCATGGAAGGTCTCTTATGCATGATCAGCTGGTTGTGTTCAACCACGTTGTGGTTTTATAATTGTATTGATTAACCACGTGTAAAAATAAAAATTTATTTCAAAATTTATTTCAAAGTTTAAATGTTTTGGGGGGTTGCAACCCCACAAACCACCCAATAATATCGGCCCCTTGTATATGAAGTTATATCTAATTATATTATTTGTGTTGTTTATATATCTGTTTTTTATTCACTATTATGTACATCACTACTTTGAAACATATCATTGTTATTACTATTACTATTCACAATAAATTACTATAAGAATATTTGATAGCATTTTGAAACGTGGTCTCAGCAAAGGTTAGTGTTTGTGTCACTGGGAAGCCAGTTAACGAAGAACTAATAATATTATTATAAGCTTCATCAAGTCCTAAAAGCAAACTATGTAATGACGAATAAGAAATTATTTTGTTCAATGATGTTTCAAATAAACTCATTACTATTATATTGATGATCTGTTTATATACTGTTTTAATTGTTATGAAGATTCTAACATTTTCATGTCATGTGTCATTCACCATAGTATGTTAGCGTTGAGTTGGCCCCACTCATTATAAAACATTTTATTACATCATAATCCGTCATGACATGTTTACAATGGGATATGCCCAAGCACATGAATGAATGTGTACTGCATTGAAAAGAACTATAATGCCTTGTGGAAGACACCACAGAAGTCAATCCAAAGGAGTTGTTATGAGCGTGCTTGATTACTTTGAGAAGCCGAGGAAGTAAGGAGGAAGTATGTCTGCCACAGATTGGACAGCTGAAGCTACAGGTATGCAGATTCATATTTGTCTTATGGCCCATAGGGTCATCCCTATAATTGCTTTCCATGGGGTTTAATGTATATATAGACAGTTGCATAATTCCGGGGGGCTGAGTCAATTAACGGGAGTGGTGCATAATAGAATGTGTGTTCGAGCTCTACAGACCTGCAGAAATTAAAGAAAGTTGCTTGTAGCTTACGTAGAAACTGGAACTAATAGCTAGCTATTCTACCTGAAATATATTCCTAAAGTTCTACAAACAGGTGTGAGTGTAAGTTCAGTAAAAAGAATGAAGAGAGAAAGGGATCTGTTAAAAGGTGATGATTTTTCAATACCAAAGAGAAGATATGTAAGTAAGAGATTACGAGTAGACCCTTTTAAAAAAAGTAGTTCTGGAATGTAACCTGTTAATAATACATAACTTATACTAGTGATGAGTGATACCAGAAATGTTCATTTTAATACAGTATCAAGTAGTTTGGTAGTCAGTATTGATGATATTGAGTTAGTCTTGCGTGAACAGACCTTTTCAAATTAATGGAGCAGGGCCACAAAGTGGGACAGGGAAGGACTGATGACTCTGAAAAGGTTTTCACGTCACAATGGAATGCAATTATTACATGACATTTAACATATGCTGTATGACCATAACTGTAGCTGAGCGTTCGGTTGTCTGATTTACCAAAGACCTCACTGTGAAGGAGACTTAACAGCTCCATTCATTAATTAAGAAAGTTAACATATATCAACAGTGAGGCTAGTAACATATTATACCAGTTTTTCACTAATTAGGAATCAGTGAGTAAACTTTTCCTGCCATATTTATATATACTACTGCCAGTAGACACAGGCAGGCTTACAAATACATCTCTGCCACAAACGAACTCCTGTACTGCATAAAACTGAAAAGATTTCAACAGGCTGTTGGGATTTTCTCTCAAACTTATCAGAAATGTTGCGACAATCATTTTAATATTATGAAAACAAATGTATATAGAGAAAAAAAGTATCCCTATGATTGCTTTATGGTGTCCAGCATTCAGTAATCATGGCTGACTTTATCATGCCTGAAACACATCAGCCTATTATAGTTATTATTTTGATTATCTACTCTCTTTACCTTTTAAAGAATCTTGTAGAACTTTAGGAATATATTTCAGGTAGAATAGTTAGCTAGTAGTTCCAGTTTCTAATTCTATGTAAGCTACAAGCAGCTTTCTCTCTGTTGAGTTTGAGCGCGCGTTCTGTTACGCGCCACGCCCATTAATTGACCGAGCCCCCCCCGGGAATTACGTCACTTCCTTAACTACGTATACAACGCACACTCGCGTAAGTGGACACAAGTAAATATATAATTATATATAAACATACATCGAACCCGTGGGAAAGCAATCATAGGGATGGCCCTGCGGGCCATAAAAATATGACGTTTCATATTGTTGCAATCTGATTGGCTCTGCCAAAATTCCAGCAGAGGACACAAAAACCTGTTCAGAGTCACCAGACCTTCCCTCTCTCACTTTGTGGCCCCACCCCCATTCATTTGGAAGGTCTGGCTATGCGAGACTAATTTGAGTATGCTACTTATATTTGATATTACACATCATATACATGTGTTCATATTAGCTTCGCATTTTATATAATTTCTGTTTAAAATGTGGGAATAGTATTCTATTAAATGGGTGCGATAGAGGTGTTATAGACCTGTATCAGTATCACTATCAATACTTGGACATTACTCAATACCAGACATTTCAGATGTGGTATTGAAGTATTGAGTATCTTGATATCATATCACTCATCACTAACATATATATCACAAGAGTTAGAATTAGCTCCTACATGTACTATACAATATATTACTCACAAAAAAACCATGTTCCTTATTAGGGTTAGCACCCTTGTTCAACAATATTTTACTTTCAGATACATGATGATTCCTCACTGCTTTATACAGATCATCATCCTATAGTAATATAATTATGAATATAGATATATAATTATTATCCCGTAACATGATACATACTAGTTTATCCTGTTCCTCTTTTGTGAGTATTTTTGATGATTGTAATTCTAAATAATTATAAAAGATGAATATAACAAATGATATAGTCTGTTACATGTTATTATACAGGAGAACAAACTGAAATTCTATTGTCAGTGTATATAAGTGTAAAGTTGTAATGATGAGTCATTCTAGAGTGTGACTATACATATATACTCTACACCAGTGTAATTAACATTCTATGTTTGATAACAAGCAATCTGTGGATCTTCCAGTAGATCTTCCAGTCACACAAGCACAGTTCTCACATATACATATTTCTATATATCACTTTGTCAAACAAAGTAATTGAGCTGCAATTCATGAAATTGAACGAAAAAGAATTGAGAAAGACAAAGCTACAAACCAATCTCACAAAAAGCTAAGAAGGAAACATCATTACAGTAGGGTGACAAAAATCAGTTCCACTTCTAAGAGTTAAGGTGTTTAAGCATCTCTAACAAGAGAGGAGACAAAGCTACAAAAGATATCAGTTTGCACTATGAGAGGTGATGAAGCTTTGATAAAAGCATAGGAGACACTAAAGCAAGATCAGAAACTAACATATGATACAATATATATAATATATGTATAATATATTATACAACACTTTTACACTTACAAAAACAATATAATTAGTACTTGAATACATCAATATAACATCCTGTACTAACATGTACACTCTGGATGAGAGGTGGAAACAACACAAAATAATAATATAATCTCATACCTTCATGAAACCAGGAAAGATGTCTGTTCTTATCAGCTGAGCATTCCACATTGCTTACATCACAGCAGAGTATTTCCTCATGTTTACTAATTAGATGGCAAAGATGGAATGATGAATTCGTACATCCTTCTATTTTACATCTAAACCCTTCCTGTGTAGAAGCTAGAGAATCAGTCCAGCCAAACTTGTGGACAATTGATTCTATACCTTGATGAATCACACGATGGATATTGAAGCAGTTACGAGGTGGACCGAAGTAGCGTATAGTTAATGATTTCACCTGGTCTAGTAAATGTAGAACACCACCGAAATGTTGACACCTCAGGACAACTTTGTTACGATAAACATCATTAACCAACTGAAATTGAGTTGGAGAAACATGTCCCATGAGAAACACTACAAGTGATGTGAAGAGACCATTAGGAATAAATTCATCATCCCATGTTAGATATAGAGGCTCAATAGCATCATTACTATTTTCAAATGGATCATCGATTATATCCAGGACACATGGAATGAAATATCTTGTGTCATTTGGGATCTGTGATATGATTAGTAAGCCTTCCATTAGCTTTAGGAAATCATAACAAGAGAAAACATCCTCCTCGAATTCCATGGTGTCTAGTAACTCTCGTTTGAACATTCCTTTTGTTTTAAGGCTCTTAATTGTGGCATTGTCATAGCGATCATCTCCATACGAAACAGCAATTATCTGAGACAGCATATCAAATAACACTTGTGGGTCAAGAAACACCACGTGAGATAGAATACCATGGAAATGGAGATAAATGGACAGATTATGGAAGTACCATAAAGCAGCCAGTACCTCCTTACGTTGCATACCAACTGACTTTCCAATCTCAACACATTCATCAAGGCTTATTATTCTTCGACCTTTTGTTTTGGATTTTAGCTCTACCTGGAAGAAGAACCATCGCGCAGGAACTTCAGCTCTAATGTAAGATCGACCTGTAATACGTCGGATTCTTTCAGCAATCTCTTCTTCATTTCTACCTCTACCCATATTGTTAACTGGAAAGATTATATCTTTACCTTTGATGTAATCATGTCTGACATCTTCATAATTCTTAAGCTCACTATGAAGACGCTCATTCTTCTCATCAAGGCTCTCTTTAAGCTCATAATTTTCTTGAAGCCTTTCATATTCATCATAGCAAGTACCAATGACTATAAAGTGTGGCCTTCCATACTTTTCTAATCGATCAAAGGAAGGAGGACGAAGCTGAGACTTGCAACGAAAAAAGCTCTTTGTAAGCTGCATAGTGCTCATCTGCCTTTTCTCACCTTTACCAACTATTCTCCCATGCACTGAATAGAAGAAATTTGCAGCATCATCAAGCTTTTCATCAAGCCTGAAAAGAACCATATTGAGAGAATGATAACAAAGTAGTGCCGGAGCAATATCTAGGAAAGCAGCCTGTCCTCCTAAGTCAACACCGTACATCATATGAGTGTTATACAACTCATCAGATTTCTTTACTTCAGTAATCAATTGAAGAAGCTCTTTGTTTACAGTGGAAGGATCGGTAGGCAGAGAATCATGAGGCGTTTTCTTTGGTGTCACTTGTGATGTGAGTAATGGCTTCTCTTTGGACTCTTGTACTCCCGACATCGATTGTAGTTGCTCTTCATCTGGAGAGTGGTCAGTAGGCAGAGAATCGTAAGGCTTCTTCTCTGGTGTCACATGTGTTGTGAGTAACGGTTTCTCTTTGGATTGTTGTACTCTCGACATCGACTGTAGTTTTTCTTCATCTGGAGAGTGGTCAGTAGGCAGAGAATCGTGAGGCTTCTTCTTTGGTGTCACTTTTGATGTAAACAATGGTTTCTCTTTCAACTCTTGTACTCCCGACATCGATTGTAGCTTTTCTTCATCTGGAGAGTGGTCAGTAGGCAGAGAATCATAAGGCTTCTTCTCTGGTGTCACATGTGTTGTGAGTAACGGTTTCTCTTTGGATTGTTGTACTCTCGACATCGACTGTAGCTGCTCTTCATCTGGAGAGTGGTCAGTAGGTAGAGAATCGTAAGGCTTCTCCTTTGGTGTCACATGTGATGTGAGCAGTGGCTTCTCTTGTAATTCTTGAAGTTCAGTTTCATCACTTTGAGTTCGAACACTGTACTTTATGGCCTGAAGGAATTTGATTTTCATGGTCTCGGGATCTGCTGATATCCAAAAGCAGCTTTCATCAGACATGATAACCTGGCCTTCATCATCACGTTTCTCTTTACTAACCAAACGTACCTCAGGAGCTTTAGCAACAGGAGTGCTATGATGTTCAGTGAGTGGTTTCTTTCTCAATAGCAGATTTAATAAGGACGTCTTGCCAACTCCTGATGCGCCAAAGAGTGCAAAGCTTGTCCACTTCACACTGACGAATCCTTTCTTTTGGGCATTCTCCAGTAATTGTAAAAGCTCTATATAATAAAATATATTTTTATAAGATGATAACTTGTTCGTTGAAGTAGAATATTAAATTCAATTTTGAGATTACATTTATTGTAAAGCCAGAAATGTTAGCTGGACATTAACTATGTTAGCAATTGTGAGATTACTAAATAGCTGTTAATTATTATAGCTGTTAGTTCACATATAATGATTTGGTAATATGAGTGTTTATGTGAAACATCATGATAGTTTTGTGGTTAAAGTGTTTGACTCTCATTGTGGTCAAATCCTGGACTGATAATGTTGTTCATATGTCTTAGTACATTAACATTAATTAGTGTTGTTTTAGTCTGACACTAATGACCACTTTTAGTTATAGTTATAATGTGAAGAGTTTTGCATAATTTTAGTTTAGTTATAGTTTAATTAACTAAAATAACCAAGGTTATGTTAGGCTTACTAAAAGGGTTTTAACTAACTAAGAGTGCCCATTATTGTCCAACTTTCATTTAGTTATAGTTCTTACTGTAGACTTGTAATTCAATTATAGTTTAGTTGACTAAAATCAAGACCCTTATTGAAAGGGGATTTAGTTATAGTTATAGTTAACTAAAACAACACTAACATTATAATGGATGCTAAAGTGTGAATTATAGCTAAAACACTAAATATCACTTTTCTGGGTTTACAGTATAAGAAAAATGGTAAAACTTCATGTGATGTTGAAGTATTGGATTAAAACTTTGGAAACTACTTGTCAACTATATCATTCATATATTATCACCTTGTGGAGTAGGTTCACTCTCTATTGCTCCCTTTATATGTGGTGCAATCTAAGAAACAAAAATGTAATTATAATTATATGTCCACTAACATCAAAATACAAACATACCGTATTCTGTATATTAGAATATACAAAACGATTTTCAATATCTCTGAGACTCAATACTTTGCAAATTTTTAAATCTGCAAGGCAAGTCAGCTGTTCCTTTGTCAACTGCTGAAACCTGCTGTGGTAGTCATCAGCACAGTAACAGAACACTAAGAGAAGAGAACCTGGTAAAACACTAAGTGGATGGACTGATAATTTGTTACAGCCTAATACATAACAGAGGGAATCACGCAGGCTGGAAATATCTGGCAGCGTCATAGTGTAGTATGTTTCATCAACTCGTAATATAAAAATATTGTCATTCTCAGTGTTAAACAAGATTCCCTTGCAGTCCTTCAAATTACGTTGATAACAATACTCATGAAAAAGATGATAATATTCCATCCACTTTTTCTGTAACTCTGGATAAAAGAGATTCAAAAATACTTCTGAAATAATAGCTACTGGCTTGAAATTGAACCAAGACACACGTATATTCTTGAAATAATGATTTAAATCATCAACACCTGTGATCTCTTGTGGTACAGGAAGCCCTAGCTGACTTTGCAACAATCTGACTACGTCATCGATCACTAGCGGTATCCTTCTCTGTCGATCATACCAATATCCATTCATTTCTCGGTAAAGATTTTCCATTGTTAACAAATAACAAGTACTAAACACCTCTATGACTTCCTCAGTTTGTGCTAGTAATGCAAGATTGACATCATAGTTTGGTTTCAGCAGAGTAGATAATTTCGGAGAATCTCGCTGTAGTAGAATGAAATTTGGATCGTATCGTTTTCTCCTTTGCAAATATTCCCTTTCCTGCCTCCTGTCATGTTTCTCACCTTCCTCAGTGTCAATACCTATAGAACAAACAGAAGGAAAGTAATCATTCTCATCAACTCTATATGGTATCAAAGACAATACAATGTACTTCAAGCATAATATAGTATGTAAATAGGAAAGAGAAGTGTAATTTCATTCATTAAATCCACACTAGTGAGGTGCTACAAGTTGGGAGTTTCAATGATAGACAAACCGCTAATTTTCCTTAACAAAGAAGGGATCAGTGGTATAGCCACACCTGAGCACACATGGGCCCGTGGTTAATGTGTTTAGTCTCTTGATTAATTAACTTTCAAAGGTAATGTAAAAATGTCACGATCAAGCATGCCCATAAGCATTTCTCTTGCACAACAAACTTCAAAACCTGGCTGCACCAGGAACCCAAACTACATACAGTAGAACTTAATAAAAATGTTTTGTATTTGTAGTACAGCTGTAATATGGAACTGACTGTTTCAAAGTTGATATTCCAGAAGCTTCTGTCCAGCTTCATCAGCAGTCACAGCTCTTTACTCCATGTGGAAATAGCAAAGCAATTGTCTTAAAAAAGATGAACATGACTGCTAAAGACAGTTGAGTTGCATCAGATTCTCATGCTTTCATAGATGTTAGGAAATACTTGAAGTTAGCAGGAGTGATGAGTAGCTACATAAACAACTCCACAGTAGAGTTTTACAAACAAGAAGCTTCGTGACTACTTTAGAGCTCATTATAAAAATGGAATTTTAGTGTCCACATAATTAGTAACTGTTTATTGATTTGAGTTACATAGCTAATGTTGTAATTTTACAACATTCTGCTCAGAAAGGAAGTACCACCTAGTTACTAGAATTACTAAACTTCACTACAATTCAAAGGGTCCTGGTGGCACCACTCCAAAAATTACTGCAGCTTACGATGGTATGCAAGTCAGCCTTCTATTGTACAAAACACACAGGCTTTGTTGACACTTTCCTTCCAGTGTCCGACCTTTGATGCTACCTTGAAGTTAGCTTAGGTCACTTTTTAAAAGTAAAAGGAGATTAAAATAGAATATAGTGTATGATGACACATATGTGATGCATTTACTAAGTTATACTTGCTTTGTAGCTTGCTTTAAATGATGTTGGGAGAGTAAATGAAAAAAGAGTTTGCTCGTAGTCGCTGTGTTTCCTATTAATTGGTATGCAAGGTTGAGACGACTGTTAAATTGCGCCAGTAGATCGAGAAAGTTGCAAAATACCTGTATTCAGTTGCAATAAAGGTTTTGCTTTGATGAAGTTGTGAGCCCCACACATATGATCAGTATAAATAATCCATGGTGGGTGTGGTTGGAATAATTATAATTAGCTGGTTAATTTTGAAATGGCCACAGGTTGTGAAACTGTAAGTGATATATGATATATAACTGAATATTTAATTACTGAGTTTTAATGAAGATTTAGAATACTACGAAATGTAGAATGTGTGTAGTACAAAAATGCAACGTAATGTTTCATTGACTCCTCCTATATGTACAGTTTTGTATACCATATATGCTTAAAGGAACACATAGCTGTTCATTTCTTTTCTGGACCTCTGCACTTGGCACTAAAACAATTAATATGGGTGTTTATTTTAGGTAGTCTCTTAAACTATTTTGGAACTGTTTGAAACTTTCTATACATCATTATCAATCTTATAACTAACTGTCTACCAAATTTAAAATACTGTGTTGTTTCCATGAGTCCAGTCAGACTCGACAGAGGAGATCTGCTTGGAATAAGTAGCTTTCATTTACACTGCAGCTCTTTTTCAGTACTCTTGATAACAAATTCTGGACTAAACTGAGTAAACTCATAACCTATGAAACAATTTCTGCAACACGTGTTTGCAAATGCCACACCCAGGTGTTTAATTAAAGTCAGGCATTTATTGGATATTTCAACCTGGCGTCTAATCAAGACAGGCACTTATTCAGGAGAGGCATTTCTTTAAGCATATACAGTATATGATATTGGGTTGCTCTACTTGCAGTAAACAGCTCAACTCATATGTATACTCAATCTTTATACATGGAAATATTTTCTCACCTTGTTCTTCTGTGGAGACACTATCAGATGACGTGTCTTTCACATACTTTCCTGAATTCAACTATATGACAAGGAAATTTTATAATTATAATATTACACTGTGTTGCATTAAACATATCAAGGTGGGGTTCATAAGTTTAAATTGAACTTCCATCTAGCTTGAACAATTAGCGGACATAACCATGCCACACCTTAAATAATTAATTACAGATGTGTGATCCTAAATTATTAATAATGTTCTTGTAATTATTAGAATCATGGTAAGCTCAGACCTCCTTAGGACAGTTGCATGGGTAATACTGTATAGTCTATTCTTCATTGTACTTTGAAAAGTCATCAAGTTCATTATCACATTGTTGTAGTGCTATGAGGTGACCTATCATATTCATTCACTCAAAGCTTACATTCTTTGATTTCAATGTAAATTCAACTTCTCTTTTCTGCTACCCAACCACTGTTAGTGAGAATGAAACATGCGCCAAATATGAACCAACATTTCACTTTTTTTGGATTTGCCACTGCATTGCAATCAGCAATATTCCATTCAGAATTAATAGTTCAACATACTTATGTACCATCAAACACCACAATAGAATACATTAATATTGAGCAAATACGTTTTGTCAATAGTATAGTGATGAAATGAATTTTCATTTTCCTGATACTGAACAAATATTTAAAGATTCATTGGCTCACTTGTCATTACTTGATTTTGGAGGAGAAATATTAAATATTAGCTCAAAATGTTGCTATTACTACAATAGACATTTATATAAACAGCATCAGTGATGTTATTGCATGTTCTTTATGTACTTTAGAAAGCTAGAAAGCCAGTAATATAGAACAAGAAACCTTTTAAGCATCATATTTGTTTCTATAGCATGTTCTTGTTTCTGCACATGTAAACAAACATTTAAATACCAAAATATACTTTTGAATCAGCGTGGGTGGGGTAACCTTCTAACCTTGTCTCTCTTGAGGATTTCAAATCCTCCAATGGTAACAGAGAGTACTCTCATTTTCCTCAAATCCCCTTCATTACTTGTTACTAGTCTTTTCAGCTCTTCGTGAAGATGATGTGGAGCATAGCAGATCACGATAATGGAGTTGCCCTCATTTACTACCTTCACAATCACATGTTTTGCTTCATAATGAAAAGCTTTTCTGAGTAAACTTTGTATATCACTCAGTGTCGTCTTATCACCTTCCCATTCTAAAATAAACTTTACTTTCTCTGGTTTCAGAAGATTTTTACGTGAGTGCTTCATAAAATCTTGACCATAGGAATGTTCTGTTGGGATTCTCTTGCAAAATGCTTCAATTGAATCATCAAATATCTTGATGAGATTGATTGCATCTTGCAGCTCAAAATTTTCAGCAACAGCTTGAAGATGTTTTGTGTTAATCAATGAAGTGTGATCGGAAACGACAATCATTGCTTCTTCCATTGATTTGGCAGCTCTAGCATCATCTCTGAATTCCGGACGAAGGCTCAAAAAGTACTTTAGGCCTTCTAAAGAAATGGCATTATCTTTGAGAATCTTTATCATCTTAGTGATGAGTATATGGAGCTCTTTTCTCTTTTCTTCAAACTGAGATTGATAGTACTCAGATATCACATAAGATTCTGGATAATCATTAGACTGTATGGTAGGTAGAGAATACAACAGAAATATGATTTATATAAAAATATTTGTTCACAAGAGCATAAGATCAAATTTTATGAAGCAAAGCACCGAATTTGTCATTTTCTAAGCAAATTTTAGGCTACCTAATTTTTGTAAAGAGACATTTTCCAATGGAACAATTACTTACATTTAATCTCTCAACATTCTATCAATTTGTATAGGAAGTCAATGAAAATGGGTGAGTGAGAAGATTAATAATAGCTCTTCATGGTTACTAAATTTGACTGACATTCTGGAAGAATGATGACCAAATAAAGATAAGCGTTTGATCTAAACTACCTTGCAGAAAGTGTCCACATTATTAATAAACCTTGAATAATTCTAGCTGTTCTATCTAGAGATTAAAATAATAATGCCAATTTGTGTACTGGAAACTATATATTAAACTATGAATATAATTTAAATCACCATGGCTCAACTATGAATATGATTTATATTGCTTATACACTTGTTTGCTTGGGAATCATATTATTTTGCATCCCTCGGGTTTTGCCCTCAGGATGAAAATGTATACTATAAATCCTTTCTAATATGTGTATAACCTATATTTGTTGTTAAGATACATTCTGTGCTGAACCATACAAATGGCTTCTTCTTTCATGAAACCATTTATATTATTGCTATTGCTATTAGCACAATTTCATTACATTACCTGTTTGGGTGTTTCATTGGGTGGAGAAGAAAGGAATTCATCACCTTGAGGTGGTGGTGTATCTATGAGGAATAAAATGTCTAGCATAATTAATTGTTAATTATTAGTTTATGTAGGAACCCATAATGATAGAAAGTATAAGAGTACTCTTCCACTTTCTAGCATTGCAGGATATAGGGTCCCTGGTTTATGATGTAATAATAAATTGTACATAATTATAGTATAGATTATATAAATGTCACAGTAAGGTTGTTCTATAGTACTTTGGTGGTACAATTACAGGGCGGGTCCAAGAAAGGTCAGTGGTGTCACATAACCTCATCTGTCCTTCTAATTTAATCAAAACGAACTCACTGTTACTATCTACTAGCTGAGGTCAGCAATAAAATAACATAGAACCACATATCCACAAGAGGTCACTATGATTGGTCAAAGCGTATTCATGTCATTACAATATAGGAGAAAAGGATAATAGAAAATTATTTGGAAAAGGGATCTTTAGCTCTGAAGAATGTTGTTAGAAAACAAAATAAGATAACCAAGTACAATTCGAACAAGTTCCAAATGAACACTACAGATAAAGAGAGGTAGTGAAACTAAGAATCTTCAGCTGCAAATGAGCAAACAAATAATGTTACATTCATTTATTCAGTTCACCTTGGGTTTGCTCTGGCTTGCATCAATGAAGATATGTGGTACTAACATTAGCTAAAATTGTTGCCATGTATACTAAAACCAGAACTAAATTTCCTATCCAGTACAAAAACAATACTACAGTACTTTAGAGTCAATTTTGAGGTTGTATCACCTCTCAGTAAACAGTTCATTACTGATTTGCATTAATAAGTATAACTATAACACATTAATAAAAATTATGTATACAAGTTTCCATCTCAACAAGATGCAACTCAATCATAAGCACATACATAAGTAATTGTCACCACATGAATATGCTCTCAAATATCTAATGAATATAATTACTATCACCACACAAGAAGTGGAACTGTAAACAAATCCACCCAATAGTTGAGTAGAATGAAAGATTTGTTTCTGACTAATAAATATCATTGTAAAAACTTTCAGTGCATCAATAAGGACCATATAATTTCTACTTATAAGACACATAGGCAGACGGCTTGGTAAAGGTCATATCTTCTTTGCAGTAATTAAAATACTTTCAATATTCATTTCGCATGCGATAGGTTGTCAAGGTTTAGCTGGTACAGTTAACACATTGTGTGTGAGTGGGGTTTCATTTGGTCAATAATCTCAATATTATAATCCTTGAAGTTTACACAACTATAGATTCTAATGTGGTTTGCCGGAAGAGTTGTTAAGAAATTCAGTGATGTTAAAATAATCTTTCGCAAGTTGTATGTGAGAAGGGCAGCAATGTGAGCATTTGCAATACAACAGTCAATGAGAAATGTCTTTAAACAACACCTATGAATACTGAGTAGAACATGACTTTAAGCTCAAGGGTTGCCATATCTGCTTGTGTTATAATGTGTGTAGGTAGAGACACCTGGTCTTGAGTCTAACTGTGAGGTCAATTTGGTAATTCTCAAGCTTAAAATTACACTGATCACTCATAACCATAACTACAAAGGTGTCTGAGTACTTAACATAATGTAATCAAGGCCCAACATAGATTAAATCAGATTTGCAGCCATGCATCTTATATTATATGTTTATAATCTCTGTCTGTCTGTGTGTTAGCAATTTTTCTGGAAAAATAAAAACATATTGACATTTCAAACGGAGTACTGGTAGACTTCAAATTATACAAGGAAAAAAATAACGTGGGAAATCATCTAAAATCTTTTGGTTGTAAAGTTATGACAATTTTTATAACTCACAGTTACCGTTTCACGACTTTAAGATGAAACGAGGGCAATAATGAGAGTAAACATGGACACACAAACATAAGTGATCCTGTTTCATGGCCTATCGCTAGCTAAGAAACACTTCAAACCAAAAACAATCAAAGTAATGGTTGCTACTACTACACTACACCACCATTGATGCAAGCTACTTAGCTCCACCTACAAGCATGGTCACGTGCACGCGAATGCTAAACATGTAATAGAGGTGATTCGTTTTCACACGTTGAGACATGTTGTAGACTTCATTGTTTTTGAAGGAAAACAGAGAATAAGATGTAAGATATATAATTATACAAATTATACATTTTTCAATATGTTTTCACACATTGGAGACTTTAGAGGTAGACTTGAGAACTTTCTCATTGTTTTTCGAAGGAAAACAGAGAATAATATGTAAGATAGATAATTATACAAATTATACATATATACATTTCTTTCATTGATATTCTTATTTTGTCTTTTAGGATATAAAATTGTTACATTTTTAATGCCCATAAATGTTTTTCAAATTTATAATTATGTGACAAAAGTATTGTTCGATAGATAAGTTTTAACTAGGAAGATACCCTCCTACCAGTGTTGAATTAGCAATGAAGTCCACAGAAAAACAGACACTCTCTTTCCGGGAATCAACATGACCGCAGCTGGACTCGAACCACTGATCTTTCGATCGGGAGGCTCAAGCTCCAACCACTAAGCCACGCTGCCCCCCTTAAAAAAAAAAAAAAAGGGTCCACTTTGGAAATTGTGGTCTTTCCAGTCGATTCGTGGAACTTACCACTCTGCAGATTCTGATGGCACTTTAGGTTGGGGGGTTATAATAGAACTTCGGTTCCCCACAACTTATAGGACTATGGTCTTATATACACACTTGTGTGTATAGGTGTTGTGGTTTGTCATTCCCACCAAATAGTCCCAGTTTGATTGGCACTCTTTTTTTTTTTAAGGGGGGCAGCGTGGCTTAGTGGTTGGAGCTTGAGCCTCCCGATCGAAAGATCAGTGGTTCGAGTCCAGCTGCGGTCATGTTGTTTCCCGGAAAGAGAGTGTCTGTTTTTCTGTGGACTTCATTGCTAATTCAACACTGGTAGGAGGGTATCTTCCTAGTTAAAACTTCTCTATCACATTAGCTAATACCCAAGCCTTGGGTAACGAGGGATGACGCCTCCTAGTTTAAAGGGTCGATTTGTGGAACTTACCACTCTGCAGATTCTGACGGCACTTTAGTTTGGGGGGTTATAATAGAACTTCGGTTCCCCACAACTTATAGGACTATTGTCTTATATACACACTTGTGTGTGAAGATGTTGTGGTTTGTCATTCCCACCAAATAGTCCCAGTTTGAAGGGCACTCTTTTTTTTTAAGGGGGGGCAGTGTGGCTTAGTGGTTGGAGCCTGAGCCTCCCGATCGAGCCTGAGCCTCCCGAAAGATCAGTGGTTCGAGTCCAGCTGCGGTCATGTTGTTTCCCGGAAAGAGAGTGTCTGTTTTTCTGTGGACTTCATTGCTAAAAGTATTGTTTGTTTCATACACAAACTTCATTATATTTAGAAAAAAATTGCAGTGCTTTGTATTATTTTGCCACATAGGCGAGGGTCCCTTCCCAATTGCGCTCGTTGAGGCAGTAATTAGTAAACTAAGATTAAATCATCCGTGCCAGCAAAGCTTAGAGTACAACAAGGTAAATAACATTAACTTAAGAGTCTATAATGCAATATAATGTTTCTTAATGCTTTATTCACAAGAGATTCACATTGTCAAAATGCTAATTGGACTGATTACTGCTGGCTGTTAAAATATGGTTTTCCCACAAGATTCTTGGTATAAAATTTGTGATAAATTGATACATTTAAACATGTTTGCAAAGGTCACCCTTGTCCAACACTTTCAGTGTGGCTGATATTATAACTATACATACCACGTTTTCTTTTCCGGAAGAATCTCTTACCACTTTCTGTTAAGCTCTGCCTCATCTGCATAAAAAGAAGAGATGACTATGTAATGTTGGAGATTTGAAAAACCTATATAGCTATACCTTGTCTATACGTTTTAGATATCTCATGACTATACATTTGCTATCAATATAATTATTATTGTGTCACATAAATGTTTATACGTAGTTAAGAAAATTCCTTTTAATGGAAACTGTAATTACTAGTTGTTATAGCTGAAATACATTTGTAAACCTTAAATAAGAACTGTTGAAAAGTAAGACGAAGAAGAATTGAAAAACAAGCAACTGTAATATAATGTATTCTGGCATAGGCACATCCTTCACTTGGAGGAGGAAGGGTTTGAGACATACATATTCCAATTAGTGGGCCATCCACTTGGAAAGAATCCATCCATTGAGTATTTGTGTTACAATCATAATGACATTCATAACAATAATAATTATATTCACAATGCAAGAATGCAGTAATTAACTGCCACATCTATAATGATGCGTAGTAGAACAGGTGTAGTATACGTATGTCCCCAGACCATTCCTCCTCTAAGTAAAGAGTGTGGCTACACCAGACTTGTTGAGTTCAGACATAAGAAAGTCACAGGAATACAATATATCTTTCTATTAGAAGTGGCTTCTTGTTTTATGAAGTCATTTATAGTATTGTTATTAATTTTAGTGCTGGGCAATATTATCATGATAATACATATGTAGTGGTAGTAGATCTTTGCTTGTCAAGGAATATACACATTAGTAATTTCAACATGTGTAATAGTGCATGTCAATACCACAAGTCGATGGTTAACCACCATAAGTCGAAAGAGTGGATTTAAGGGGGATGGAGTCAACACAGTTCCTCCCAAAATTGCACACTCAATAATTCTTATTATACCACATGGTATATATATATATATAGTGTGAAATATTGTGGCCCTAAAAGACAGGCATCAATCCTGGAATTGCTAATATCAAATCTTAAAATCCCCCCTGAATATATCTGATATGTTACTAATATATTATATATTGCCCATCACTATTAGCACGATGTCATTACTAATGAAACAATACCTGTTTGGGTGATTCATCGGGTGAAAGAACAAGGGAATCATCAACTTGAGACATATCTATAAGAAATAAAATGTTTTTCCTTATTAGTTGTGAGTATTCATCTGCTTCCTGTCATTATAAGCTCTGTTGATGCTCTACATAGTTATAGTTCAACCCTTAGATTACTGAGCTTGTTTTTCAAAATTGTTCCTATTTCCAACACCGGCAACTCTGCTGCATAATCTTTTGGCCACCGTTCATAATCACAAACTTGGCTTCTTTTCCGACATGGAGTACTACTTCTATCAGCTTGCTACCTGGACACGAAAGTCCCCAAGCGCTTCATAAGAATAAATCAATTGCAGTGCTCTCCCTCTTTTGCCTAGAACTGAAATTACCTCACTGCATGTTGGCACCAGCTACGTATACACCCATGATTTTGGATTTTGCATCAAAGGAAATCACTCAGCTACCTACCAGATTGCATGGGGGGGTCACTGAAACCGATAATTGTGTGGGCAGTGAGGGGGATGCGCCCCCTTCGAACCCTCATTAATGGGGGGACACCCCCTTTAAAATTCTCCCAGTACTCATTATTTAGGGCAAAAAGTGGTGGCCAAAAAGTCAAATTTTTCATGGGTTTGTCCCTGACACCATTACAAGAATTTGGAGTGCTTTGTAAAGTGTAAAGTTAGGAACACACTTCGAATCACATGTCATGTGTCATCAGTGCTCTAAGGGTTAAATAATCTTTGAAGTGGAGTTTTTCTAACAGTAGTATGTTGGTGCTACAACTAAAATTTAGCATAAATTTCACATTTAGTTCAGTTAACTAGCTAAAGCAGTAAAAACTAAAATTATGGTGCTGAAACTAGACTATTCTTTTCTATATAGAACTAAACTAAACTATAATAATTTTATGATAATTCGTAATGAAATTCCATAGTATGTAACTGTTTTATGAATTTTGAACCAATCATCACCATAGTAACATGATTACAATAATTATGAATATCCTCTGAAAATATCTAATGAATATTATTATATGTAAGACCACACTAGAACAATCAAATCCACCAAATATTTGAGTAGAATCAAAGTTCTGTTCTATATACCACAAGGTAGGAAATCTTTCAAACTACTTCAAGGTTAATATGGTTATTCTTTGAACTATAATACCACTCATAGTCATAACTGCATAATTAGAACACCAAGGAAAGGGTTTTTAGTGTGACAGTATGACAAGTGCTTTATTTGTTTATGCGCAGGCCTAGCCCAAAGGACCATTATGATTATGTTTAATGTAGTATAAAAATTATATACAGCACTCTCTTTTATACATTGTATACGTGGTCAAATAATGCCATGGCACTTAAAAATACATGCATACTTGAGACAACATGGTTGCAGAGAAAATAAAGTATCATCCCGAATGACTATAAAAGAATATTAAAAAGCTAAGAATTTCAAAATTATAGATCTCAGATATGAAAAATAATCTTCATTAATATCACAAAAAATAAAAATCGAACATTGTGAACTTCATTAGCCTCTGTCACGTTCTTATACAACTGATTTTAATGTTTCCAGAAGATCTGAAATATTTTGGCAGACAAAAGACAGAACATATCACCACCATTAAACCCATACACATACACTGTGTGGTATAATCAATATTTGCTACTATTATGGAATATGCATCAATACAGTTATTCATGTATTCAGTTATGTGAACACAAGCAAATGAATATACCTTCAAATAATGAATATTATTATTATGACCACACAAGAAGGCAATAAGCACTGATCAACTTAACATCATTTGTATGGATACAATATTTCTGCTACAGCGATATATCTAGATGGCTTGTATTAATATATATATTCACATTCTTGTTACTGATGTTATAATAATTGAATGTTTCTTCAAGCTTACAAACATTATACACTGTGCACAATGAGTATAAATGCATTGATTAATTTTTTCTCAATACAATATTATAACATAGTCCATTATTTCCAGGTTCTGATAATACAAAGAATTGATTTAGTGATTGTCATCTTACCTGTACAATGACGGCATTGACATGGATGATCTCTTAATATTCTCTCAGCAGCTATTCTGTCTACACTAGCAATAGCACGACAGAGGCCTCTCCAAGTGGGGTTAGGCTGTTTAACACTATCACGCTTCAACCACACAGCAATCATCTCAAGCATACATCCTCCACAATCCTTCTCATTTACATAAATAGCATCTAGAGAGCTTGTACGGATTCCAACATAACCCAATTTCTTTCCAATTTGATCTGAACTCTTTACATGTTTGATATACGTCATTGTGAGCATCTGTACCTGTTATAATAGATGTATGAATGCAAAAGAAGTTTAGTTACAAAATTAACTTACTCAGAATCTGACTGCAAGACATTTCTCGTACAACACAGAGAAACGCAGCAGGGGATAGCCACACCCTTGTCTGATTTACCGTTCCGTACCGTACCACCTAACAAGCAGTATACGGTCGCATGGTACACCACTGCCCATGTTCTTAACGAGTGAGTGCATATAAAGAAGGAGTAAGGAGGTGATATTTTGCTTATCTATGTCATGCGCCACCATAGTACTCTCTTGACAGCTGTATTCTTATCCGAATTATGATGCTTATGCGAACGAATAAAATGCGGCATACGTGCTAATCACGTGACCACCACATGGTAATTGCTGAAACCTCCTCGGAAAAGTCAGACACTCTTTTACTGTTTACTGAGTGAGTAGATAGATACATGGATATACTGATGGATACATAGATATAAGTAGATAGCTCTTAGTGAGTTAGGTGATTGTACCATATTGCCCACAATAAAAATTTATGTGTATATATATATATATATATATATATATATGTATAAACTGTTTATTTCATGCTAGTAGAGATTTCACATTTCAGGGACTAGGAACCTGACATTACTTGTGTATAAGGTAGCCCATGAGAGTTGTGTGTTCACCTTATCAATGACTTTAGATGTGGGGACTTTAATATAAACTCATAAGGTTAATAATGATTATCAGGTTGAAGTTTGAAATGTAGAAAAGAATGGGAAGGATAATTATATATATGAATATTTTTTGAGGTCAAGGTAAAATGTAAATGACCTTTAGTATCGTATATAAATAATTACATGTAGTACATTGTTTCAAGTATCATCAAACAATATAATTATTTCTTTCCGCTGCTCTAGTCTGTACTCTGTAGAACTTGAGCGCGTGTTCTATTACGCGCCACACCCATTAATTGACCGAGCCCTGGGAATGATGTAACTTCCTTAACTACGTATACAACGCATACTCACTTAAGTGACACAAGAATATATATATATAAACATACATCGAACCCGTGGGAAAGCAATCATAGGGATGGCCCTGCGGGCCATAATAATCATTATCATGTTGAAATTTGAGATGTAGAAAAGAATGGGAAGAATAATTGTATATGTGAATATTTTTTGAGGTCAAGGTATCGTATATAAATTTATATAATATTAATTGCATGTAGTACATTGTTTGAAGTAGTATTATTTTTATATTGTGGCGGCAGTATAGTTTATATGCTACAGGTCAAAGTAATGAAGGTATTACAATATGGGATTTTAATGGATCATCATTAACATGTTCAGTACAATTGAGGTATAGTGTACTGTAATACACATTTAGATTATATTGTTACTATTATATAGACTATATTGTTACTATATATAGACTATATTGTTACTATATGTAGACTATACTACTACTATATATAGGCTACATTGTTACTATATATAGACTATATTGTTACTATATATAGACTATAATGTTACTGTATATAGACTACATTGTTACTATATATAGACTATACTATTACTATATATAGACTACATTATTACTATATATAGACTATATTGTCACTTTGTATAGACTGTATTGTTACTATATATAGACTATACTATTACTATGTATAGACTATGTTGTTACTATATATAGACTATATTGTCACTTTGTATAGACTATATTGTTATCTACAGCACATGAAGAGAATGTAGAGTGTTTTGCATGGAGTTGCCATGGAAACCAGTTATCATAATATTATTGTGATAGACAGAGGTGAGAACAAACAATATCATATAATAAATGATGTCATAATGATGTCATATTCCTCTTTTAGTGTTTACATACTCAATGGTTCTGATTTGTTAATTAATTATCAATTGCCACACCCACTAACAAAATTTTTACAATTATCTCCATTGGGAACATACCTTACATTGTGGGAACCATATACTGGTCAGTGAATTAATACATTTATAATTATATAATTATAATACATAATTACAATGTATATGGATTTGAAAGTATTGACACGTTTACTTTACCTGTACATGTATGTTATTATTTCAATTACTATATAATTAGTTATTCACATTGGTGAGAAATAACTACCACTCAGCATGAATTAACCACCTGTCAGATGATACATAGTGTATCCTCTAAAGAGCACTTCTTAGTAATCCAATGATACTTCTTCTTGATGAAGCTACCTCAGCTTTGGACAGTGAGAGTGAGAAACTAGTACAAACAGCTCTTGAAAAAGCCAGTGAAGGAAGAACTACCATAATCATAGCTCATCGGTTAGTACATACATACTTACATACGTACATACTAATACATATATAATTACATACATACATACATACATACATACATACATACATACATACATACATACATACATGCATGCATGCATGCATGCATGCATGCATGCATACATACATACATACATACATACATACGTACATACATACATACATACATACATACATACATACATACACATACATGCATGCATATGTACACATATACATACATACATACGTACATACACAGTTACAATACATACATACATACATACATACATGCATAGTTAAACATACATACATTTATACACATACATACGTACATACATACATACATACATACATACATACATACATGCATAGTTAAACATACATACATTTATACACATACATACGTACATACATACATACATACATACACATATACATACATACATGCATACATGTACATACATACTCGGATACATACATAAATATATATTACATATTATTATTATACAGATTATCGACTATTCAAAATGCTAATCTTATAGTGTGTATTGATGAAGGTAATATTGTAGAGACAGGATGACATGGAGAGTTAATGAAACTAGAGGGATTTTATCATGAGATGGTTACGGCACAGGTTAATTAGTGGGTGTGGTTACTGCATATATTTAATATTCATAGCAATCAAAAATAATTAATGTATGCTAATTATAGCTCATGAATAATTAATTAATTTACTAATTAATGTTAGTTATTATAGATCAAAGGAGGAGTTGATGACGCATTTCTGAATCTAGGATATCTTGAAGTACCTAATGATGATGAGGTAGAGAAGAAACCCGCAGTTCTTCGTCTTTACTCAAAAGAAGTAACTCGACAATTCAATCATCAATTTAGCCGTCAAACATCAGAGAAAAAGATGAAAAGAAAAACTGTCTGAAACAAATAAACAAAGAGAAGGTGTGGTTGTCAGCAATGCATTATTTATGTACTCTGTATGTACTAACTCTTGCAGGTATTTATATAGCATATAATTATATGTATTTGTAAATCGATCTCTCTCTACGAAGTCTTTAAATCTCTATTATTATACATGTGTTCATCTATTTATCCAATGTATATTTATTTATAGCAAGAGGAATGGGATAAAGAGCTCAAACCAGTGCCCATAATGGCTCTTAATGCTAAAGAATGGTGGATTATATTACTGGGTATATTAGGAGCTTTGATAAATGGATCGATATTCCCAATATTTGCTATCATATTTGGAGAAATATTAACGGTAATTACTAGTGTTCTATATATAGTAATATTCTATAAATAGTAGGAGTATTATATTTTATTAATACAGTATTGCTAATAGTAACAGTATTGTATTCTATTAATAGTAACAGTATTGTATTCTATTAATAGTAACAACATTGTATTCTATCAATTTCATCAGTATTGTATTGTATTGTAACAGTATTGTGTTCTTTTTTATTCTATTAATAGTAACAGCATTGTATTCTATCAATTTCATCAGTATTGTATTGTAACAGTATTGTGTTCTTTTTTATTCTATTAATAGTAACAGTATTGTCAATAGTACCAGTATTGTATTGTAGCATATTCTGTTCTATTAATAGTAATGTTATTTAATTTATTCTATTAATAGTAACAGTGTTCTATTAATAGTAATATATACATGTAATTATATTTCTACAGGCATTTGGTGAGACTTCTGATAGGGTATTAGATGCTACTCATCTTCCAGCTAGTCTATTCTTGTGTCTCGGAATAGTTTCAGGAATTGCAAACTTGATTAAAGTATGTCATTATTCATTCGTTTATTAATAGTTAATTAAGTCTCGTTGCTATGGAGATTGAATTATTATTAGTATTCATAATTATTTATCATTCTGTAGAATGTTTGTTTCTCAGTATCTGGGGAATATCTCACTGCCAGAATTAGATCACGTTTGTTTAAAGCAATTTTACGACAGGTCAGTAGGCATGTGTGTGTGGATCTCTGTGTATGTATACATGTATGTATGTGTATGTATACATGTATGTATGTGTATGTGTACACAGTGGTTGAAATTACGTGCGGTCATCGGTCCATTTCTGTGCATTTTATTTGATTGACCGACCATTTTCAGGAGTGGTCGGTAGGTGTAGCTAGCTACACGTGTTATTTTTCAGTTATAGCGTTGGTGACACTAGTTCTTGATCATGAAGAGAAGTCAGGATGAATCAGTAACCTGCTCAACAACCAAGAAGAGACGTGTGGAGTACGCTACCTTCCAGAAGTGGCAGCGTGATCTCGATCGCGAGTACCAGACGATGACTTGGCTGGACTGCTCGAGCGAGAAAGAGCGAGGGAAGAAGGTGGTGGTCCAGCTCAAGTGTAAAGTCTGCAGTGATTTTGTAGAAAAAATCAGAGGGAGAAAAAACTTTAGTGAAAAGTGGATCGTTGGAGCAGACTCTGTAAGAGTAAGCAACGTTCGTGACCACGCCCAAAATGATCAACACACACATTCTATGTCGCTTCTGAAGAAGAAACAAGCTGAGTCTGCTGGTCTGGGCCCCTCAGGCTACGCTCCTATCGCTCAGGCTTTTAACAAGCTCCCAGATGGAGAGAGGGAGAAACTGAAATTAAAGTTTGACATTGCCAATTTTGTGGCTACTGAGAATCTCCCGATTACCATGTACCCAAAGATTTGTGAACTGGAAGCCCACCATGGAGTTCACATTGGTACTTCATACATCAATGAGAATGCTGGAAAGGAGATGATCCACTACATTGCTGAGTCAAGAAGACAGGAGCTAATAAAAAAGCTTGCCAATGCCAAATTTTTTTTTTGCTTCTAGATGGGTTGACAGACACAGCAAACATCGATAATGAAGTTATCCTTGCTGTGTGGTGTGATCGAGATGAAAGGGGTGAGAAGGTTCACACATGAATGGAATACTTTACTGTTGTTTGACCACAGTCTGTTACAGCGGAAGGCCTTTTGAAGGTTTTAGAGAGTGGGCTGCAGGTTCTTGGCATAAATGAAATATCAGCTGAGAATTGCAAAAAGCTGGTTGGAATAGGCACAGATGGTGCTTCTGCAAATATAGCAGCGTCAGGGCTGAAAGGTCTGGTCGAAAGACGTTTGAGCTGGGTGTTTTGGATGTGGTGCATGGCTCATCGGTTGGAACTAGCTATCAAGGATGCTATGAAGGCCACTGATGATCTTTTGCTGAGTCTCTATTACCTCTATGAGAAATCACCCAAAAAATGTAGGGAGCTAGAAGACATCATATCCGATCTCAAAGAGCGTCTCACTTTTGATGATGCTGGTATCAAACCAGTTTGTGCCAGTGGATCTAGGTGGGTTGCACACAAGCTGAATGCTATGAAGCAAGTTGTGTCGAAATTTGGGGCATACACAAATCACATTGCAGCATTGTCTGAGGATAGATCTGTGAAATCTGCTGATCGTGCCAAGCTTAAAGGGTACTACAGTAAATGGACTCAGGCCAAGTATCTCTTTGGCTGTGCTTTATTTGTAGATCTTTTGACGCCCTGCGCCATATTTTCAAAGTGCATGCAAAGCGATGAAGTGGACATCTTAGGAGCACTAACTGGTCTTCTAAAAACTTTAAAGGAGACTGACAAGCTTGCCTCAAAGCCTCTTGACCAATGGCCAACACATGCTGCCACTCTTAGAAAGTGTACAGAAGAAGAAGGACACACTGTCTATCAATGCCAGAGCCTTAAGAGCTATTCTGAAGCACAGAGTAACTACTCTTCCAAATACAAGGAGTACTGCTCCAATGTGAGCCAATGCATCAAGTCAAGGCTCTCTTGGTCTGATCTGCAGTTGATGCGGGACATCATTTATGTGCTCAGTTCACATGGCTGGGAGAAACTTATTGAAGAAGAGGATGATCTGGCAGCTATTGACAGGCTCATTGAAAGATTCGAAATCCCACTTCAGGGTGCTAAAGCAGACACAGATATGATTAAACGGGAATTTGGTAACATGATTGAGTACGTAGTGCAATATATTGCCATCTCTTCTCTTGATTACCACTCCGTGTGGTGGAGACTTTTTCATGCCCCTAATTCAGCTGAATGGTCGAATGTACTTGTTGTGTTCTTCTCTTCTCCTTTCCAGCATCAAATGGAAAGCTGGAGAGGGTGTTTTCTACACTAGGTACAATCAAGGTTGACAAAAGATCACGTCTCAAAAATCAGTCAATAGATGATCTACTACTTTTGAAGAGTGATAAAATTACTCTTGCAAGCTTAAATCCTGACCAAAGTATTGATCTCTGGTGGTCAGCCAAGGCTAGGAGACCCTCTCAGAAAGAAAGAAAGGAGTACAGACAACGTAGCTGTGACTGCCTGTCAACTTCCAATCTGCAAGACTCCGAAACAGAGAGAGAACCTGAAGACATGCTTGAATGTTGGGACAAGATGATGAATACTGATAGTGACAGTGATTAGTTTGTACGCTTACAAGACCAAGACCTTGTCCAATCACACAAAATGAAATTCACTAACTCACCTGTAGCCGAAATATTTAGCTAAGCATTATTTATCTATCAGTTATATTATTGCTATTAGTTATTTGTTACTCCATCATGTAATAATGTTTATTATAATTATAATGTATCAATAATTAAGAATTATTTACTATCATTATGTGTGTGGATCTCTGTGTATGTATACATGTATACATACACATACATGTATACATACACAACATGTATACTATACATGTATGTATGTGTACATATACATGTATGTATGTGTGTGTATACATGTATGTGTATGTATACATTTATGTGTATGTATACATGTATGTGTATGTATACATGTATGTGTATGTATACATGTATGTATGTGTATGCATACATGTATGTATGTGTATGTATACATGTATGTGTATGTATACATGTATGTATGTGTATGTATATGTGACCGCGAATGAGAAAAGGGCACTTCTGTCGCAATTATTGATTTTGAGTTATAAGCCAAAATAGCTAATTTAGCGATCACTCGTCCAAGACGAGATTTTACTTTCTTTATGATTATAGGTAACTTACCCTTCCTCTGAGATAGTCTAAAGTCTTCTAGCAAGGTTTACTGCACTCGTAGGAGACGTTTTATGTGACCGTGCATCAGCCATTGCTGAATACACGGAGTACAAACAACGAAATGTAACGCGGACGCTAACGGACGAGTACATAGCAACACATAGCAACATACTTTCTTTATTAATTTTACTATCATTAAACAATAAACAAACAACATTTAAACTGAATCTCTTAATGAAGATTGTCTCAGTAATGATGAAGAAGGTATTGGTGATGATGAGAAAGGTCTCAGTAGTGATATACCCCCAGTGATTTTTATACTCTAAAAGAAAAGCCTAAATAAAAGATTAATTTGTTCAAATACATGTGTTTTATTGTTTCATTATTAATAATACTTACAAATATTATTTATATAACATTAATTTTACACTTTGGTCTATTAATATAAACAATGAGGAATAGCTTTAAAACAATTAAGCTTATAAATAACTATAATGATCACACTTAACCTAAGTAAGTAAATCTACATCATAATCACATCTACTTTCAACAGTCTGATGGTATATATATATATATACAGACTTACATATACATATATACAGTTAAACATCAATAATAACAACAGAATTTAATTAAATGTTACTCACTGTTTATATCTGTCCACTTTGGCCGTGATTGCTGAAGAATACTCGCTAATCTGGAAGTGAACTACAATATTTCAACTATGTAGTAGTTTAAAAAACGATTACAAACTATCTAAATGCTAAAATAAACCTTTAAACTCTCTCCAGCATCTTCTTTCTGTACCACATGCTTACGTAAACGGAATGTAACACGGAAACGTGTAAATAATTTAGAAATGGCTTTTTTAGGCATTTCAATTATTTTAGCTGTCAAACTTTGAGGGCGTGTAAGTACTCAACAGAGCGTGCAATTGCAAAATCGAAACCACCAGGATGTAGGTAACAAGATGGAGAATCCAATGATACCAATAACTCAATTTTCAATTTTTGCGACAGAAGTGCCCTTTTCTCATTCTCGGTCACATATATGTATGTATGTGTATGTATACATGTATGTGTATATATACATGTATGTATGTGTATGTATACATGTATGTGTATGTATAAATGTATGTGTATGTATACATGTATGTATGTGTATGCATACATGTATGTATGTGTATGTATACATGTATGTATGTATATGTATACATGTATGTGTATGTATACATGTATGTATGTGTATGCATACATGTATGTATGTATATGTATACATGTATGTATATGTATACATGTATGTATGTGTATGTATACATGTATGTGTATGTATAAATGTATGTGTATGTACATGTATACATGTATGTATGTGTATGTACATGTATACATGTATGTGTATGTATAAATGTATGTATGTGTATGCATACATGTATGTATGTGTATGTATACATGTATGTATGTGTATGTATACATGTATGTGTATGTATACATGTATGTATTTGTATGTATACATGTATGTGTATGTATACATGTATGTATGTGTATGTATATATGTATGTATGTGTATGTATACATGTATGTGTATGTATACATGTATGTATGTGTATGCATACATGTATGTATGTATATGTATACATGTATGTATATGTATACATGTATGTATGTGTATGTATACATGTATGTATGTGTATGTATACATGTATGTGTATGTATAAATGTATGTGTATGTACATGTATACATGTATGTATGTGTATGTACATGTATACATGTATGTGTATGTATAAATGTATGTATGTGTATGCATACATGTATGTATGTGTATGTATACATGTATGTATGTGTATGTATACATGTATGTGTATGTATACATGTATGTGTATGTATACATGTATGTATGTGTATGCATACATGTATATATTTGTATGTATACATGTATGTGTGTGTATACATGTATGTGTATGTATACATGTATGTATGTGTATGTACATATAATATATATATTGTATTGCAGGAGATTGGATGGTTTGATGAAGAGAAGAATTCTACAGGAGCATTAACAACTCGGCTATCTGAAGATGCAGCGCAAGTACAAGGAGTGAGTTATGAATAGATATTACACATACATAACATACATACATACAAACATACATACATACATACATACATACATACATACATACATGCATGCATGCATGACAGACAGACAGACAGACAGACAGACATACACACACATACATACATACATACAAACATACATACATATACACACACACATACATAAATACATGTACAAACAAGACAATTAGTACTAATATCATTATAATTATATATTTCTCTTCAGGCTACAGGGACACGACTAGCAACAATTGTTGAAACAATGTTCACTCTATCACTGGCTCTAGTTATAGCGTTTGTATATTCTTGGATACTTACTCTGGTTATTCTTGGGTTTGCTCCATTCATGATTATTGCAGGAGCTGCGAAAACAGCCCTTTTAACTAAACGTCTTACCGGTAATAAGAAATCATTAACAGAAGCTGGAAAAGTGAGAATATAATATTAACAAAAGCAACATCAAATATTACTCTCTCCTCCTCTTCCTCCTCCTTTCCTCCTTTCTCCTCCACCTCTTCCTCCTTCTCCTCCTCCTCCTCCTCTTCCTCCTCCTTTCTCCTCCTCCTCCTCCTCCTCCTCTTGGTAGCTTGCTGTTGATTCTATTGAAAATATTCGTACTGTTAATTCATTAAACTTACAGGAAAGATTTTTCATTTTATACAAAAATGAAGTCCAGTCTACACACAGGTGAAAGAAATTATTTCATTCTTTATTATACTGTTAATTAGAAACCTTCATACACTTTTACATACTTACATACATACATACACACATACACACATACCTACATACATGCATGCCACATACATGCATGCCACATACATGCATACATATATTCATCCATACACAGTACATATATACAGACAGACTGACACCACACATGCATACATATTTACATACACATAGATACATATGTACATCCATTTTCACAGGAGTGGTATACTATTTGGTATACTGGAAGGTGTGGCTTATGGTATATCACAGGGTTATATATATTTTGGATATGTGATCACATTCCGTTTTGGAGCCTTTCTTGTTACTCTTGATGAAGGTCATATCCTCCATGTTGAATTTCAGGATGTATTCAGAGTTCTCTTTGCTCTGGTATTTGGAGCTCTTGCTGTTGGACAAGCTAGTGCCTTTGCTCCTAATTACACTAAAGCTAAGCTATCAACATATCGTATATTCTCACTACTAGACAGGAAACCAATCATTGATAATTATTCCACTGATGGAAAAGTACTGGTGAGATTATAATATACATGTACATACATACATACATACATACATACATACATACATTCATACATACATACATACATACATACATACATACATACATACATACATACATTCATACATACATACATACATACATACATACATACATACATACATACATACATACATACATACATACATACATACATACATACATTCATACATACATACATACATGCATACATACATACATATATATGTACATTACTTATATAGGATGATGTAACAGGAATGATATCATTGGATACAGTATCATTTAATTACCCAACCCGTCCAGATGTTAATGTTTTACAAGATTTATCAATATCAGTTAAACCAGGACACACTATAGCACTAGTAGGTCCATCAGGCTGTGGTAAAAGTACTGTAGTCTCTCTTATTGAAAGATTCTATGATCCATTAAAAGGTGGAGTCCTCTTAGATGATGTTGATATACGAGAACTCAATATTCGTTGGTTAAGGACTCAATTAGGTATTGTATCTCAAGAACCTATTCTATTTGATACTAGTATATCCGACAATATAAGATATGGTGCTAATCATCGTGAGGTATCTGATGAAGAGATTATTGATTCTGCAAAGGCTGCTAATATTCATGATTTTATACAATCATTACCACAGGTGTGTATATATTAGTATTTGTCCTTCTGTTCGTATCTATTTATGTGTTAATACCATCTATCTATCTATGTGTTAATACCATCTATTTATCTATGTAAGTACGAAATTGTATGTATTTGTCATTCTGTCCACACCCATTCATCCATCCATCCATCCGTTCATCCATCCTTCTATCTTTCCATCCATTCATTCATCCATCCATCCATTCCTCTAACCATTCATTCATTTATCCATCCATCCATGCATCCATCCATCCATCTATTCATCCGTCCATCTGTTCATTCATCTATCTATCCATTCATTCAGGGTTATAGTACTAATGCTGGTGATAAAGGCACTCAGTTAAGTGGAGGACAGAAACAAAGAATTGCCATAGCTCGTGCTCTCATCAGAAACCCTAAAATACTTCTTCTAGATGAAGCAACATCAGCTGTTTGAGCCAATCTTTGGAATCCAAAGTTTTATTGCAGTTCAATGCGACTTGATATAATATCCAAACAACAAAGTATAAAACTATATATTATGATAACTACAACTTATTTATATACAAAAAATCAAAGAAAGTTCTAGAAGGGCCATGTGAGTGGTGTGACATCTAGTAACATCTAGTGTTAAACCACAAGTATTGAGCAATGCTTGCAGCAAAGGCAAGCCTGTGGCATACAATAAGTACTAAAATAATAAATTGCTTACAAGTGAATAAGTGAACAATTAAACATACCGCCGGCCTAAGACCGATGGTCTTACAAAACATAGAGAAGAATAACTTATCATATTAAATGAGTTCATATAGTTTCATTTTCAGATAGCAATACGGCAATCTTATGGACAGGTCGACGATACAAACCCTTGGATGTCTTTACATCAACGACACGCACGACACCATCCCTTCCTGGATGAGTTTTGACAATCCTGGCTAATGGCCATCGAGTGGGAACCATGCCGTCTTCAAATAGAATTACTACATCGCCAACTGAGATATTTCGGGAAGGACGAGTCCATTTGTAACTTTTCTGCAGAGTTATCAAGTATTCCAATGACCATCTCTTCCAAAAATGTTTCACGACCGTTTGGCATAAATGCCAACGTCGTATTAGAGAGAGTGGTTGGGGTGATACAGCCATGTCAGGCAACGTCATTAGCGGTCGCCCAATGAGAAAGTGGCCTGGAGTAAGCACTTCTATCCCATCACTATCATTGTTGATAGAGACCAAGGGACGGCTGTTTAGACATGCCTCAATTTGGGTTAGAACGGTATACATCTCCTCAAATGTCAATGTCACTTCTCCAACAATTCTTCTCAGGTGCCTTTTGAAACTTTTGACGGCAGCTTCCCAGATCCCACCAAAATGAGGAGAGTGCTCTGGAATGAATTTCCACTCGATGTTGTTGAAAGTGCAAAATTCTGAAATATCTTTCCGTGTCTTCTGGTCATTCAAGTGTTGAATTAGTTCCTTGATTTCACGATTGGCACCAACAAAATTAGTACCATGGTCGCTCCACATTAGAGATGGGTAGCCACGACGAGCAATGAATCTTCGTAAGCAAGATATGAATGCATCTGATGTGAGATCAGTTACCAACTCCAGGTGTATGGCTTTGACGCTTAGTGACACAAAAACAGATACGTAAGATTTGACGATCACTGGCTTACGTACGTGTCCATATTTGATATAGATTGGGCCTGCATAGTCGACTCCAGTTCTCTCAAATACTGTCCCAGGAGTTAACCGTTCAAGTGGCAACTGTCCAAGTATTGGTGGTGTAGGCTTTGCTGACAGACGTCGGCAGGTGATACACTGACGTATAATAGACCGAGCAATGGTTCTGATTCGAATGATGTGGAACTTCTGACCAAGTGAGGAAATTACTAAGGTTGGTCCGGCATGTAAAAGTCGCTTGTGTTCAGAGATGATTATCAACTTCACAATAGGATGATTTCCATGAAGTATAATTGGATGTTTCTTGGACGAGGATAGATGTCCAAGTCTCTGCCTGCCTCCTACTCTAATTAGACCACTCGAGTCAACGAATGGAGAGAGTGGTAAAAGACAATTCCCTCTTGGTACAGGTTGGTTCGTCTTTAGGAGGTTGATTACAGATGAAAACTGCTCAGCTTGAATGGCAGAGAAGATGTGGGCTTCTGCTTGGTACAACTCGGAAGTCGTCAAGTAATTAGTGAAATGTCTCTCCCTTTTGCAACGACAATTGGCAATGAATCGCATGCTCCATGCCACTATCCTTCGAAGACGTTCAAATATAGAGTAGTGATCAGGTGCTATAATCAATACTGGTTTCACTTGTAGGGTCGTGGTTACGTGGCACACTTCAATTGCAGATTCAGGGGTGGAACACTCAAACAATAACTTTGGTTGTTCAGGCCATTCACTGGGTACATTCTTCAGCCAAGTGGGACCATTCCACCATAATGGATGATTAATGAGTTCAGAGGGATAAAGTCCACGTGACGCACAATCGGCAGGGTTTTCTGAACCGGCAATATGTCTCCAGCAACCTGGAGGGATTACATCAACAATAGCAGCAACTCGGTTACCTACAAATGTCTTGAATCTTCTGAGTACTATTGTACTGTCCGTCCAGGCATGAACATGACTCACTGACATCTCAAACACTCCTCTAACATGATTCAACAAACGAGACAATAACAAAGCTCCACACAATTCCAGGCGTGGTATTGTGAGTTTCTTTATTGGGGAGACTTTGGTCTTGGAGGTAACAAGTGAAGTGTGAACATTTCCTTCCATATCAATCATCCTCAAATATACAACTGCAGCATATGCCTCCTCGAATGCATCAGAGAAACCGTGCAATTGCTTGGAAACTATGGTCACTTCTTTAGGATAATAACATCGAGGGAACGTCTTCTCTACTAGTTGAGGAAGTTCACATCTCCACTTTTCCCAAGTGTTTTGTATGCTCAATGGCACAGGGTCGTCCCAATCAATTTTTCGTTCCCACAGTCTCTGAAACAATATCTTCACTTTTATAACTGCTGGTGAGAACCAGCCCAGGACATCAAAGATTCTGGCTATGTCAGAAATCAAATTACGCTTGGTAATGTTCTTGACAGGTTGTATCTGTGAAATGGTGACATGAAATTGGTCAGCATCAGTTTCCCATTGTAGACCAAGGGTTTTGGTGGATCCTTTAACTTCAGCAATTGAATGTGTGTCTCGCACGTCTCTCAGCTCTGGTTTTATGTGTTGCAGAACAGCTGGGTCATTGGAGTTCCATTTGTGTAGCAGGAATCCTCCTCTGGAGAACAATTGGTGTAACTCCTTCTGAAGTTTGATGGCTGTCTCAACATTATCAGCTCCGGTCAGACCATCATCTACATAGAACGATTCCGTGGCAGCGAGGGGAAATTCCTTGGCTAGGTTCATAGCATTCTGTTTGACACACATGTTTGCTATGAATGAAGAGGCTGCCACACCAAATGTGACTCTAGTCATCCTATAATCTCGAACAGTATCAGTGGGTTTCGGTCTCCAGACAAATCGGTGTAGGTCACGATCAGATTCTACAAGCTCTACAGCTCGATACATTTTACTGACGTCAGTTGTGACGGCAATTCTCTTGAAACGAAATCTGAGAAGTACGTCGACTAGTGGTGGGTGAACAGTTGGTCCGATCAATAGTTGGTCATTGAGTGATACTCCGGATTCAGTCTTTGCTGAAGCATCGAACACGGCTCGCACCTTTGTAGTCGTGCTCGATTCCTTATGTACAACATGCAAAGGAAGATAGAATACTTCAGCTTCAGGTTTCATCAAGTCTTTATTAGGAACAATTTCCGCATGTCCTAGATCAAGGTATTCTTGCATGACTGCCGTAAATTGTTGGTGTTGATTTTTCCTCTTGAGAGACTGTTCCAAATACATGAGTCTTCTCACTGCTTGCGATCGAGATTCACCAAGAGGTTCAACACTGGTCTGCTTTGGGAGTGATACGACAAATCGACCTTCAGTATTCTGGGAATGATTTAGCTTGAAGTGCTTCACTACTTCTTGTTCTTCCAAGGACTATGATGTTTCACTTCCTGGTTGTTCTTCGATTTCCCAAAACTTCCTCAAAGCGTCATCATTTGAACTGATTATGGCGGAAACATGATGAGACGTAACACAGAATTGGGAAGCAATGGAGCTGGTTCTTCCTGAGAGGACCCAACCAAAGATAGTCTCAAACGCAGTGGGTGATCCTGGTGGACCTGACTGCCGGCCATGCAGCATTGTATCGGCATAAACATCGACACCCAATAAAAGATCAACCTTTCCAGGGACGCCAAATTCTGGGTCAGCCAATGGGATATTAGATAAGTGAGTCCAGCTCGATTTCTGAGGTACAGGGTGGATTGGGAGATCACACGTAACTTGTGGGACAATAATGGCCATGAGTGATAAATGGTTCTCGGGAGAATGGACAGGTGAGACATTGATTGTAGCAACAGACCTTGAGGGAGAATGATTCGTCAGTCCAGCAATTCCTGAGATAGTAACTTGATGTCGAGATCGAGGTAAACTGAGACTTTGAGCCAAACGCTCAGACACGAATGAGGCAGATGATGCGGAGTCAAGTAAACCACGCACCTTCACCTTGGATCCATCAGGAGCGTTAATGAATGCTCGAAACGTCATGAGCAAAGTATCAGGAATGACTCCAGTTGCAGTATTACTCGACACGGTTGATGTCTGTGGCGGATTACTGGATGATACATGGGGATCCACATGTAATAGCGTATGATGTTTTTTCTGGCAATTTCGACAGTGATGAGATGATCTGCAATCCTTTGCAACATGACCTGGCTTGAGGCAATTAATACAGAGCTTATGGTTCTTCACAAATGCAAATTTCTCAAGGTGAGGAAGGTCCTTGAATTTGAGGCAATGATACAATGGATGTATCTCAGTTTTGCAAACGACACAACGGTTATCCGATGATTTGGTACTAGCAGCAAATGACAGAACGGACTTCTTGTAGTGGTTGTCAGTCTTGTGTACTCGTTTGTACACTGTGGATGATTCAGAGGCTCTGGCACGAAGATCAATGAATTCCAACAATCGCGGGTATTGTGGCACTTCAACAGCATCGTGGGTGTGTTTTTGCCACTCAAACATTGTGTCAGGATCTAATTTTAGTTGTATAAGTGAGGTGATGAACTGGCTCAATGGTTCACAAGTAGCTACATCCAGAGCACGCAGGTGTTGTTGAAGAGTATCATGGAACCGACGAAGTTCTTTTCCACTACCTTCCTTCAATGGAGAGATCTCTGTAATAATCCTGACATGACTTTGATGGATGAGTCGTGGTCTATCGTACCTTGACTTGAGGCATTCAACGGCTTTAGCGTAGTGTTCACTAGTTCCGGATAGACCTTCAATCACATTCCTGGCCGATCCTTCCTTTAGAGCATTCTGTAAATAAACAAATCTTTCAGCGTCAGTGAGACTGGAGTTACTATCGATCGAGATGGTAAATTGTTCCCAGAAGTGAGTCCAGTTCAGGATGTTGCCATCGAATGTAGGTGCTTCAAGCTTCGGAACCTTGAGTCCCTTGGCTTCTGTGGAGGATGAGAGGGCAGCAATGTTATGAGCAGTATCACAAGGATTGAGCAGTTTCTTGATTTTGTGACAACAATCAAACTGAATCTGTTTTATTTCTGAGTATAGACGCTGTAGTTCATCTTCCTCTTCCAACTCGAGGCTGGACAAATCATTGTAGCACAGAAAGATCTGCTCCTTGAGGCTTGATAACTCTTCCTCATGTGATTGGATTAATGCTTGATCGTTTGTTTCAGATGGTAAATGTTCAATAGCAGTGCTTGTGGTGTTTAGAGTTTCTTTCAAGTGGCGCAATTTCCGTGATAGAATCTTGCGCTCTTCCAATACGGTAGGAGTTCCAAGAGTAGCTAATAGTGTTTCAATACGAACGGTAAGAGCATCAACATCGTCATCATGCTTGTCCATTGTGGCTTGTTCAGCTGTTAGAGTGTCAGCATCACTTTCATCGATCGCAGCGATGATATCAAAGTGTTGAGTCTTGAATTCACTGTCTAACGCATTTAGTCTGGTAGATAGACGTTGAGCGTGACGCTTTGCTTCTTCTCGATCAAGCATCTCTTCTACCTCCGTCAGGCGATTATTGAGTCTGGTTATGGATGCACGAACTACACCTCTTTTTCTACGTAGTGCTGAGATGTCACTCATCTAGACAATGGTAAATAACAGATACAATAAAGATAGTTTATAACATTCCAAGATCAGCTGTACGATAACGAGTATTCAAAGTATCCGGTTCGGCGGACCAATAATGTTTGAGCCAATCTTTGGAATCCAAAGTTTTATTGCAGTTCAATGCGACTTGATATAATATCCAAACAACAAAGTATAAAACTATATATTATGATAACTACAACTTATTTATATACAAAAAATCAAAGAAAGTTCTAGAAGGGCCATGTGAGTGGTGTGACATCTAGTAACATCTAGTGTTAAACCACAAGTATTGAGCAATGCTTGCAGCAAAGGCAAGCCTGTGGCATACAGTAAGTACTAAAATAATAAATTGCTTACAAGTGAATAAGTGAACAATTAAACATCAGCCCTAGATAGTGAGAGTGAGATAATAGTCCAGGAAGCTCTTGATAAAGCTAGGGAGGGTCGTACTAGTATAGTAATAGCTCATAGGTTATCCACTGTGTACAGTGTTGATTGTATTGTGGTAATAGCTAATGGTAGTGTTGTTGAGAAGGGTACACACACTGAACTATTAGCTAAAGGAGGTGTATATTATCAGTTACATCAACATCAACACTTGATAGGAGATGAGGAGAAATAACAATTTAATTAGGAACTTTATAATTACATAATTATTATTAATATTTGAGCTTTTGAACACTTCAACTATTTTACTTGCTGATATTAAATGATTTTGTCACTTCATTAATTTTTTTGGTATAATTGTTTTAGAAATAAATAGTTTTTCATATTAATTACTACTCTTCGTAATTGTTGATCTGATCCTAATATCACTACTAATTATGTTATTGAGCTACTACTAAAAGCTAATGTTGATCCAAACATTTAAACGCACAATGCAAGTAACAACTGTTTATAATAACCACATGGATCAATGAAACCGTGGTCCACAGACACTATGGATTAATGGAACTGTGGTCACTACACTCTATGACTATATTTTAATTGAACTGCGGTCCAAAGACACTATTGTTCAATAGAACCATGGTTCCTAGACTGTACAAGTCTATATATGCTTTAATGGAACCTTACTCCGTCTAGATCTAGATCTAGTTTGATGATCTGGAAATAGTATTATAGAAACCTAATACCTATATGCTGGTATAATACCATAATTATATACTCTAATAAAGGGTTCTAACTTGTGCAAAGTATATTGTGGAATTATATTAAGTATGGATGTGTGACACAAGGATCGCGGAACATGGGTGGGGCTATAGCCTCCCCAAAAATATCATTACAGGGGCTTAGATAATTACAACAAATGGCTACATGAATATTAATGAGTAAGCAAAAGTGTTAATGTCCTTTGCTCACGAATGTTTTAGCCACTGCAATGTCAATTATCTTCCACCGCAAATTTGTAATAATAGTATTTTTATTTAAGAAATTACAATATAATAATCATTGTTCTATTAATTAATTCATAATAAAATAACCTATCATGTAAAAGTAAACATTATTATTATAAGTTATTTTCTTAACTTCTTTTCTTCTCTTTCTAATGTTTTGACTACTTCATGTTTATCATATATATGTGCCCAGTCTTTAGGCGAGTATCCGAACTGTGTTATAATATAATAAAAATATATATATAATTATAATAATTATGTCTTATGTAAGTAATTACTAACATAATTATTATCATTATAATAATTATTATTATCATAATATATCTTAAGATAACTATATATAGTTTGTGGATACTAATTATATCATATTTTTATTGAACTCAACAAATCACTATTATTAATACACATATCATGATTACTATGAACATGAGATTATTATAATTAATATCACCAAATTGAATATATCTAATATTTGATTCCACAAACAATAGTTATCTTAAGATACTAATACTATTATAATGAATTATCAAATATCAGTTATACAATGGAACCTATATTACCATTAGGACACACATCAATGATTATTATAATATTTATTATAAGCTTTTACAAGAAGTAGAAAAAAGAAATTATTAATCAAATATATGATCACATTTTGAGACATCTGAATGATGTTGTATTATAATCATATCATAATAATCATTTGTAATATAATTTAATATTAAGTGAACATGAACCAATCATAATATTTACTTACCTTATCCTTTACATGAATATCTGCACCATGTGATAATAACACTTTCACAATATCAACATGACCACTCTTAGATGACAAATGTAAAGGTGTTTGATGAAGCTGTAGTAATAACAATCATTAGATACTTGTAATATCTTGTGTTTATGATAATAATAATAATAGTTAATTAAGTAGTTATTAATGTTATGACATCATACAGGTTATTAGTTAATAATTATAACAAATATATATTACAGATATACATTAGCTATATAATTAATTATATAATCAATACATAAATTATAATACATAATATTTATTTAATATTTACTTACCCCATCCTTTACATGAATGTCAGCACCATGAGACAATAACACCTTCACAATATCAGCATGTCCGTTGAGAGATGACAAATGTAAAGGTGTTTGATGAAACTGTAGTAATAACAATCATTAGATACTTGTAATATCTTGTGTTTATGATAATAATAATAATAGTTAATTAAGTAGTTATTAATGTTATGACATCATAACAGGTTATTAGTTAATAATAATTATAACAAATATATATTACAGATATACATTAGCTATGTAATTAATTATATAATTAATACATAAACTATAATACATAATATTTATTTAATATTTACTTACCCTATCCTTTACATGAATATCTGCACCATGTGATAATAACACTTTCACAATATCAACATAACCACTCTCAGCTGACAAATGTAAAGCGGTTAGTCCATCCTGTAGTAATAACAATCATTAGATACTTGTAATATCTTGTGTTTATGATAATAATAATAATAGTTAATTAAGTAGTTATTAATATTATGACATCATAACAGGTTATTAGTTAATAATAATTATAACAAATATATATACATATATATTACCTATGTATTTAATTATATAATCAATACATAAATTATAATACATAATATTTATTTAATATTTACTTACCCAATCCTTTACATGAATGTCAGCACCATGTGATAATAACACTTTCACAATATCAACATGACCACTCTTAGATGAGTAATGTAAAGGTGTTTTTTGAAACTGTAGTAATAACAATCATTAGATACTTGTAATATCTTGTGTTTATGATAATAATAATAATAGTTAATTAAGTAGTTATTAATATTATGACATCATAACAGGTTATTAGTTAATAATAATTATAACAAATATATATTACAGATATACATTAGCTATGTAATTAATTATATAATTAATACATAAACTATAATACATAATATTTATTTAATATTTACTTACCCTATCCTTTACATGAATATCTGCACCATGTGATAATAACACTTTCACAATATCAACATAACCACTCTCAGCTGACAAATGTAAAGCGGTTAGTCCATCCTGTAGTAATAACAATCATTAGATACTTGTAATATCTTGTGTTTATGATAATAATAATAATAGTTAATTAAGTAGTTATTAATGTTATGACAAACAGGTTAATAATTACATGTAACAAATATATTATACTACAGATATATAATAGCCATGTAATTAATTACAATTAAAATCCTATATTTACACATAATACATGTGATACTACAAATATTCATTTCAATACAATATCAAGTAGTTTGTTAATCAGTATTGATGGTATTGAGTATGATACTGATATTTGATATTACACATAATACATGTGTTCATACATTAGATTCAAATTTAATACAAATTCTGTTTAAAATGTGGGAATGGTATGTACATTTATCTATGAAATGGTGTGACATATTAAAATAGAGGTGTTATAGACCTGTATCAGTATCACTATCAATACTTGGACATTACTCAATACCAGAAATTTCAGATGTGGTATTGAAGAATTGAGTATCTTGATATCATATCACTCATCACTAACATATATATCACAAGAGTTAGAATTAGCTCCTACATGTACTATACAATATATTACTGTGTGTGGATATGATAACTCACCCAACCATGTTTCTTAGGGTTAGCACCCTTGTTCAACAATATTTTACATTCAAATACATTTTGATTACTCACTGCTTCATACAGATCATCATCCTATAGTAATATATTAATATAGATATATAATTATTATCACATAACATAACATACTAGTTTATACTGTTCCTCTTCTGTGAGTATTTTTGATGATTCTAAATAATTATAAAAGATGATATAGTATGTTACATGTTATTATACTGGAGAACAAACTGAAATTCTATTTAGTAATATATTATAAGTTCTCAAAGGAATGTGTTAATGTTTGTGTCAGTCTATATAAGTGTAAAGTTGTAATGATGAGTCATTCTAGAGTGTGACTATACATACTCTACACTAGTGTAATTATAGTGATTAACATAACGAGCAATCTGTGGATCTTCCAGTAGATGTTCCAGTCACTCAAGCACATTTCTTACTCATACTTAATTCTATCATTTGTCAAAGAAATTGGAAATTTAAAGAGAAAGAATTGAAAAAGTCAAAACTACAAAGCAATCTCACAAAAGAGCTAATAAAAAAAGATCATTGGGAGAATTAAACAACCCACTTCCATATAACCCTACATAAGTACTTACACCTCTATAAAGCAAAATAAAAAGAGCTGTACTTATGTATGATTAAATGGAAGTGGTTTGTTTAATTTTAGGTTAACCTCCCGACCTTGTTAGCATGCTTTTTGGGTTTTGACGTCTCTACATCTTTCTCCATTTTTATTGATTATTCTTGTTTTTTCTGAATGGTAGACAATTTGTGAATATTTTATGTAGATTGCTGTGAGGCTTCATCATCATTGAAGGTCAGACTTTTGTATAATTATATCCATTATTTATGAATTGATTATCATTCTTTTTCACTTACAGATGACACTGCTTGTTTTATATTTCACTTACAGCTTTGCCACAAGAAGTAATGCTAGTCTCTGTGTCAATCATTCGGCATTCCAGTGCTTATCATAGTATATAATATTATACTATCAGTATACCATGCTTTTAATATTATGCTCGTTATTTTAACAATGAATTTGTTCACAAACTTTATTACTATTCTTACAATTCCAACGTAGCACGCAATTTCAGTAAACAGCTTTCATGTTCTGAGGACACAGATGTGGAAGAGCAATTAATTCCACGTGGCTAAATTAATGAATACACTTATAAACATAGTGTCCAATTTGAGATCAAATCTTCGCTGTCGTTGAGACTGTCTTCTTTCGAAGCATCTGAAAATATCATCTCGATACTTTTAGACCAGAATTTTACAAAGAATGCGATTGGAATTGTGATAGAATCATTGTGACAGTTCAACAAAAAAATGATTAGTCTGGAAAATAATAATAATAATAATAATAATAATAATAATAATAATAATAATATGAAGCAGATTTTGCCAGTTTTGCCACTCAGCAGTTCTCTACCTTAACCACAATCTTTGGCCATCTAGACAGCATTGGTAGTCATAAAAACACTCGATATGACTAGGTATGTGTGTATTAAAGCTTGTATGTATATATTACCAAGGATTTTATCTCATCACTTGCAATTGAAATGTATGGGCGGCCATTTTTTTTTCGTGCCATCCCTACATAGACTGTACTACCGTATTCTCTGATACAACATTAATAAGATAACAGATATGTTGAATTATGATTGAGTAGTTGTAACAGATTATAAAACAAACAGCAGAAATATAGCTATACTTACAATTGTAATATATTACACAACATTTTACACTTGCTGAAACAATATAATTAGTATTTGGATACATCAATATAACATCATATACTAACATGTACACTCTGGATGAGAGGTGGACACAACACAAAATATAACATCATACCTTCATGAAACCAGGAGAGATGTCTGGTCTTATCAGCTGAGCATTTAACATTGCTTACATCACAGCAGAGCATTTCCTTATGTTCACTAATTAGATGGCAAAGATGGAATGAGGAATTCGTACATCCTTCTATTTTACATCGAAACCCTTCCTGTGTAGAAGCCAGAGAATCAGTCCAGCCAAACTTGTGGACAATTGATTCTATACCTTGATGAATCATACGACGGATATTGAAGCAGTTACGAGATGGACCGAAGTAGCGTATAGTTAATGATTTGACCTGGTCTAGTAGATGTAGAACACAACCAAAATATTGACACCTCAGGACAACTTTATTACGATAAACATCATTAACCAACTGAAATTGAGTTGGAGAAACATGTCCCATGAGAAAGACTCCAAGTGATGTGAAGAGACCATTAGGAATCAATTCACCATCCCATGTTAGATATAGAGGCTCAATAGCATCACTACTATCTTCAAATGGATCATCGATTGTATCCAGGACACATGGAATGAAATATCTTGTGTCATTTGGGATCTGTGATATGATTAGTAAGCCTTCCATTAGCTTTAGGAAATCATCACAAGAGAAAACATCCTTCTCGAATTCCATGGTGTCTAGTAACTGTCGTTTGAAGATTCCTCTTGTTTTAAGGCTCCTAATTGTGGCATCATCATAGCGATCATCTCCATACGAAACAGCAATTATCTGAGACAGCATATCAAATAGCACTTGTGGGTCAAGAAACACCACATGAGATAGAATACCAGGGAAGTGGAGATAAATGGACAGATTATGGAAGTACCACAAAGCAGCCAGTACCTCCTTACGTTGCATACCAACTGACTTTCCAATCTCAACACATTCATCAAGGCTTATCATTCTTCGACCTTTTGTTTTGGATTTTAGCTCTACCTGGAAGAAGAACCATCGTGCAGGAACTTCAGCTCTAATGTAAGATCGACCAGTAATACGTCGGATTCTTTCAGCAATCTCTTCTTCATTTCTACCTCTACCCATATTGTTAACTGGAAAGATTATATCTTTACCTTTGGTGTAATCGTGTCTGACATCTTCATAATTCTTAAGCTCACTATGAAGACGCTCATTCTTCTCATCAAGGCTCTCTTTAAGTTCATTACTTTCTTGAAGCCTTTCATATTCATCATAGCAAGTACCAATCACTATAAAGTGTGGCCTTCCGTGCTTTTGTACTCCTTTAAAGATTGGAGGACAAAGCTGAGACTTGCAACGAAAAAAGCTCTTTGTAAGCTGCATAGTGCTCATCTGTCTTTTCTCACCTTCACCAACTTTTCTCCCATGCACTGAATAGAAGAAATTTGCAGCATCATCAAGCTTTTCATCAAGCCTAAAAAGAACCATATTGAGAGAATGATAACGAAGTAGTGCTGGAGCAATATCTAGGAAAGCAGCCTGACCTCCTAAGTCAACACCATACATCATATGAGTGTTATACAATTCGTCAGATTTCTTTACTTCAGTAATCAATTGAAGAAGTTCTTCATTTAAAGTAGTAGAATCAGTAGATAGAGATTCTGAGGGCTTCTTCTTTGGCATCACTTGTGATGTGAGCAATGGCTTCTCTTTGGACTCTTGTACTCCAGAAATCGATTGTAGCTGTTCTTCATCTGAAGAGTGGTCAGTAGGCGGAGGCTTATTCTTTGGCATTACATGTGATGTAAGTAATGGCTGCTCTTTGGACTCTTGTACTCCAGAAATCAATTGTAACTGTTTCTTATCTGGAGAATAGTCAGTAGGCACAGACTCATCAGGTTTCTTTTTTGGTGTCCTTTGTGATAGGACTAATAGCTTCTCTTTGGACTCTTGTACTCCAGACATCGATTGTAGCTGTTCTTCATCTGAAGAGTGGTCAGTAGGCTGAGGCTTATTCTTTGGCATTACATGTGATGTAAGTAATGGCTGCTCTCTGGACTCTTGTACTCCAGACATTAATTGTAACTGTTCCTTATCTGGAGAATAGTCAGTAGGGAGAGACTCGTCAGGTTTCTTTTTTGGTTTCATTTGTAATGGGACTAATGGCTTCTCTTTGGACTCTTGTACTATGGACATTGGTTGTAGCTGTTCCTTATCTGGAGAATAGTCAGTAGGCACAGACTCATCAGGTTTCTTTTTTGGTGTCATTTGTAATGGGACTAATGGCTTCTCTTTGGACTCTTGTACTCTGGACATCAATTGTAGCTTATCGTTATCTCGAGATTGGTCAGTAGGTAGAGAGTTGAGAGGCATCTTCTTTGGAGTCCTTAGTGATGAGAATAATGACTTCCATTTAGACCCTTTCACTTTAGATATTGATTGTAGTTGTTCTTTATCTTGAGAATGGTCAGTAGGCAGAGAGTCATGAGGTTTCTTCTTTGGCATTGCTAGCGATGTGAGCAATGGCTTCTCTTTGGACTCTTTTACTCCAGACATCGATTGTAGCTGTTCTTCATCTGAAGAGTGGTCAGTAGGCTGAGGCTTATTCTTTGGCATTACATGTGATGTAAGTAATGGCTGCTCTCTGGACTCTTGTACTCCAGACATTAATTGTAACTGTTCCTTATCTGGAGAATAGTCAGTAGGGAGAGACTCATCAGGTTTCTTTTTTGGTTTCATTTGTAATGGGACTAATGGCTTCTCTTTGGACTCTTGTACTATGGACATTGGTTGTAGCTGTTCCTTATCTGGAGAATAGTCAGTAGGCACAGACTCATCAGGTTTCTTTTTTGGTGTCATTTGTAATGGGACTAATGGCTTTTCTTTGGACTCTTGTACTCTGGACATCAATTGTAGCTTATCGTTATCTCGAGATTGGTCAGTAGGTAGAGAGTTGAGAGGCATCTTCTTTGGAGTCCTTAGTGATGAGAATAATGACTTCCATTTAGACCCTTTCACTTTAGATATTGATTGTAGTTGTTCTTTATCTTGAGAATGGTCAGTAGGCAGAGAGTCATGAGGTTTCTTCTTTGGTGTTGCTAGCGATGATAGCAATGGCTTCTCTTTGGTCTCTTTTACTTCAGAAATTGACTGCAGCTGTTCTTTATCTTGAGAATGGTCAGTAGGCAGAGAATCGTGAGGCTTCTTCTTTGGTGTCACTTGTGAGGTGAGTGGTGTCTGTTCTACAGATTCTATTTCTTCTTGTGAGGTACTCTTCACTTGATCTTCATTCAATTCTTGTAATTCTTGAGGTTCAGTTTCATCATTTTGAGTTCGAACACAGTACTTTATGGCCTGAAGGAATTTGATTTTCATGGTCTCGGGATCTGCTGATGTCCAAAAGCAGCTTTCATCAGACATGATAACCTGGCCTTCATCATCACGTTCCTCTTTACTAACCAAATGTACCTCAGGAGCTTTAGCAACAGGAGTGCTATGATGTTCAGTGACTGGTTCCTTTCTCAATAGCAGATTTAACAAGGACGTCTTGCCAACTCCTGATGCGCCAAAGAGTGCGAAGCTTGTCCACTTCACACTAACGATTCCTTTCTTTTGGGCATTTTCCAGTATTTGTAAAAGCTCTGTATAATAAAATATAATTATAAGATGATAACTTGTTTGTTGAAATAGAATATTAAATTCAATTTTGTGATTACATTTATCATAAACCCAGAAATGTTAGCTGGACATTAACTATGTTAGTAATTGTGAGATTACATTAAATTAAATAGCTGTTAATTATTATAGCTATTAGATAATGATTTGGTAATATGACTGTTTATGTGAAACATCACGATAGATTTGTGGTTAAAGTGTTTGTCTCTCATTGTGGTTGTCCAGGATCAAATCCTAGCATGACAATGTTGTTCATATGTCTTAATATCAAAAACATTAACATTAATTAGTGTTGTTTTAGTCTGACAGTGATGACCACTTTTAGTCATAGTTATAATATGAAGAGTTTTGTAGTTTAATTAACTAAAATAACCAAGGTAATATTGGGCATTCTAAAAGGGTTTCAGTCTTAGAACTAAAAATGCCCATTATTGGCCAATTTTCATTTTAGTTATAGTTCTTACAGTAGACTTGTAATTTAATTATAGTTTAGTTGACTAAAAGTCAAGACCCTTAATGAAATGGTTTTAGTTATAGTTATAGTTAACTAAAACAACACTAACATTAATGGATGCTAAAGTATGAATTATAGCTAAAACACTAAATGTGACTTTTCTGGGTTTACAGTATAAGAGAAAATAGTAAAACTTCATTTGATGTTGAAGTAGAGGATTAAAACGTTTAAAATTACTTCTTATCTATTTCATTTATATATAATTATTATCACCTTGTGGAGTAGGTTCACTTTCTATTGCTCCCTTTATGTGTGGTGCAATCTAAGAAACAAAAATGTAATTATAATTATATGTCTACTAACATCAAAATACAAACATACCGTATTCTGTATGTTGGAATATACAAAACGATTTTCAATATCTCTGAGACTTAGTACTTTGCAAATCTTTAAATCTGCAAGGCAAGTCAGCTGTTCCCTTGTTAACTCAAACTTGCTGAGGTAGTCATCAGAACAGTAACAGAATACTAAGAGGAGAGAACCTGGTGAAGCAGCAAGTAGCGGGACTGATAATTTGTTACAGCCTAGCACATTACAGAGGGAATTGTGCAGACTGGAAATATTTGAGAGCTTCATAATAAAATTGTTTGTGTCATTCACTTTCAAAAGGAAAATATTGTCACTCTCTGCACTAAACAAAATGCCTGGAAGCTCCTTCAAATGACGACGGTTACAATAATCGTGAAAAAGATAAACATATTCGATCCACTTTTTCTCTAGCTCGGGATATAAGCAATTCAAAAACACTTTTGAAATATCAGCTATTGGCTTATAATTGAACCAAGACACACATATACTTTTGAAATAATGATTCAAATCATCAACACCTGCGATCTCTTGTGGTACAGGAAGCCCTAGCTGATTTTGCAACAATCTAACCACATCATCGATCACTATTGGTATTCGTCTCTGTCGATCATACCAATATCCATTGATTTCTCGGTAAAGATTTTCCATTGTTAACAAATAACAAGTACTAAACACCTGTACGACTTCCTCAGTTTTTGCTAGTAACGTAATATCAACATCAAAATTCGGTTGCAATAGAGTACATAATCTCGGAGAGTCTCGCTGTAGTAGAATGAACTGTGGATCATATCGTTTTCTCATTTGCAAATATCCCCTTTTCTTCGTTCCGTCATGTTTCTCTTCTTCTTCAGTGTCAGTACCTACAGAACAAACAGGAGGAAAGTAAACATTCTCATTAACTCTATAGGTAAGTGAAGTACAAACTCATTCTAATGAATGAGCTTGTATTTTTTAATTCTATATGCTACACTAGTGACGTACCACAGGCTAATAAGAGAGAGACAATTAATTTTCCTTAACAAAGAAGGGCGCAGTGGAGAGCACACATGGAGCTTGATTAATTGACATTCAATATTATTATCTAAGAATATGTAATTAATTAAAAATTTCACAATCAAGCATCCCTTGCATCTCCAAGAGTATTTTTCATGTACAACAAATTTTGAAACCTGGCTACACTACAGGAACCCAAACTACATACATGTAGATATAATTTTGTATATATGATTTTGGGTTGCTTCATTTGCAGTAAACAGTCCAACCCATATATATGTGTATATACACAATGTTTATACATGCTACAAGGACACAAAAACTTGAACAAAATAGTAGCAAATATTTATCACCTTGTTCTTCCATAGAGACACTTTGGCAAAATGGTTTCTCTTTCATATATTCTTGCAGGTTCAACTACATGAAAAGAATATTATTTAATCAAGTGTGTTTTATCAAACTTTGGGGAGCATTATTCTATGGCTTGCTGGGCCACCTTTATGATTGCTTTTCCACAGGTACATAGTTGAGGACATTCTGGGTTGGTCAATTAATGTGTGTGGTGCAAGATAATCGTACTATTGAAGCCTCAGGAGGGAAGTTACCTCCTGATCAGAGAGAGGTCTGTCATTGAGTTGGGAGTCAGTCAGTCGGGAGGGTCTCATAAACACTATCTCTTTTCCAAAACACACACACACACACACTTTACTGTAGCTCCAATTAGGATATTATAGCCTATAGTATAATACAGTATAGTCTAAACATTTGTAGGGCAAATTTTTTTCATTATTCGCGGTTAAGTTTCAAACATGAATTTTGTGACACCATAAATATTTTCAACTCTACCACACAAAAAGCACTAAAAACTCAAACCTTGTCTTCTGTTTCTCTCTTGATGATTACAAGTTCTCCAATGGTGACAGAAAGTACTTTCTTGTTTCTCAAATCCTCTTCTTTATTCTTTACTACTCTTATCAGCTCTTCATGAAGATGAAGGGGAGCGTAGCAGATCACGATAATGGAGTTCCCTTCATTCACCACCTTCACCATCACATGTCTGGCGTTGTCATGAAAAGCTTTTCTGAGTAAACTTTGTATATCACTCAGTGTCGTCTTATCTCCTTCCCATTCTAAAACGAACTTCACTTGCTCTGATTTCAGAAGATTTTTATGCGAATGCTTCATAAAATCCTGACCATATATATGTTGTGTTTGGATCGTCTCACAGAACTCATCAATTGATTTGTTGAATTCCTCGATGAGATTGATTGCATCTTGTAGGTCAAACTCTTTGGCAACAGCTTCAAGTCGTTTTGTGTTCGTTAAAGATGTGTTATCACTGACAATTCTCATTGCATCGTTAAGTGATTCTGTAGATTCAGCATCCTTCCTTAACTCCTGGTAAAGACTCAGAAAATATTTCAACTCATCTAAAGAGATGGGTTTGTTTTTAAGAATCTTAGTTACTTTACTGATGAGTATACAAAGTTCTCCCCTCTTTTCTTCAAACTCGGGATGGTACTTCTCAGATATCTTGTAATGAGTTACACTATCATCATGCTATAGGAACATTGTAATAAGTTACAGAAGATCAAATAGTTATAATTATACTTCATTATCACAGCCTATTTCACATAATGTTTTATCACCAAATGAATAGTAATGTAATATTGATTTAGCTGAAAGTGGTGGATTTTTTGGAATTACATATTCATATAGATCTCCTCTATAGTACTAGTACATGCAGTTTCCTCACTTGTGCATTATATTTTTCTTCATATGTTTTTTGGAACATCATGAAATACATGTAAGATAGGAATATATCAACAAAACTGTTCACTAGCAGTTGATAGTATTTTCTTAATCTGTACTGTGCCCTTAATATAATTATCAAGTGACTCATCGTTATTTAATAATTTTGCTATAATTATTATAACACAATATTTTTTTATTAGTATAATGTCAATTTTGTTGATTTAAAAGCTTATATATGTAAAGCATTACCAATCTGGGTTCTTTGGAGGGAAGAGAAGGAGGTACATCATCTTGTGTGTGTGAGACATCTATGATAAATAAAATGAGCTTCATTCATTATCATAATATTATAAATTGTGTGTGATGATTATAATTTCTTAAAAGGTCTACATAATAACTAAATTGTTGTGACGGCTCAGAGGGCCATCCCAATAATTGCTTTCCACGGGTTTAATTATAATTCTTATATTTGGTCGTGTCATATGCACATTGCATACGTAGTTAAGGAAGTTGCATCATTCCATATCTGGGGATTTGGTCATTTAATGAGTATAGCGTGTAATCAGGGTGAGGGGTAAATGCCCTTGGGCCCCCCCCCCCCACCTAATGTTTTAATTATAGGGGCCACCAATTCTTTGAAAGAAATTAATTAAAGTAAATGTTACACAAAGCAATGGCCCAAACGTGCATGACTAAAACAATAGTTAGCTGAAATCGTTCAGCTCTGTATAATTACTACATCAGTCTCACTCAAAAACACAAAATAATTGACCAAATTTATTATAAATAATTAATTAGCACAAAAATGTTTTATAGCCCGTAGGGCCATCCTTATGATTGCTTTCCACAGGGTTGAATCTATATTTTCTTGTGTCCACTTGCGCGAGTATGCACATACATAGTAAGCTGCGTCGTTCTCCGGGGCTCGGCCAATTAATGGGTGTGGCGCGTAAAAAAAAAAAGAACTCGCGCTCGAGCTCTACAGACCAAAACTGCCTGTAAGTAGCTTACGTAGAAACTGAAACTAATAGCTAGCTATTCTGCCTGAAATATATTTCTAAAGTTCTATAAGATCCTTTGAAAGGTCAGGAGAGTAGATAATCAAAGTAATAACTATAATAAGCTGTTGTCTTTCATGCTTGATAAAGTCAGCCATGATTACTGAATGCTGGACACGCAGTCATAGGGATACTTTTATCTTAACTTAAATTTGTAAAGCAATTATAGGGATGTTTTGTTTTCTCTATATACACTTGTTACATTTTGTGTGAAACTTTTATTCAGAGTCCACAATTTGTTTTCCGCCCCAGAGCCCTTTGCTACCTCTCAGCGACCTTTCATGTCATAGAAATGCATGCTCAAGCAGAAGGAAGTTAAGCTGCTTGAATTCATGTAGTTTATGTAGATACAGGAACTAAGCTGCCCTAGTTGCTGAAATATATTCCTAAAGTTCTACAACAACCCTTAATGGTGCGTAATAGAATGCACGCTTGAGTTCTACAGACCAGCAGGAAGAAAGAAAGCTGCTTGTTATGTAGCTTAAATAGAAACTGGAACTAATAGCTAGCTATTCTACTTGAAATATATTGCTAAAGCTCTAAACGATCCCTTTAAAAGGTAAGGAAAGTAGGTAATCAACTATAATAGTTTGTTGTGTTTCCGGCATGATCCTTGATTAATGAATGCTAGACATCACAAAGCAATCATAAGGATATTTTCTCTATATATCTTGTTATTTGTAAGATTCAATGGCATAGAGCTCAGTAGAGCATGGAAGAATCAAATATTAACTGAAGTGTTTATAACATAGCATAAATTTTCTTTTTTTGCTTATACATCAATTGAGGTTTCATGTGCACGGCAGTTATTATGGCCTGTATGATTGCTTTCCTGTGGATTCAAACCATATATATTAACATTGTTATGTCGCTTATGCAAGTATACGTTGTCTATGTAGTTACATATAATTTTCACTGATTCTACGTTATATATTTTGTGTAAAATATTATATCATGTGATAATTAGTGTGTGAAAATTACACATTTAAGCACAATGGCCATTGAATTTTGATATGCACAACAGTTTTCACAATGACAGTACAGAACCCTCATGCATAAGCATATTTGCACAGGCTCTTGTGAGTAATGAAAAGTATAGCATCAAGATGAGGGTAGTTACCTCCCTGTATACAAAGAAGCTAAACTCTATGGCCATCCAGTATTTGCAGTGATCTGCATCATTTGGCTGATTTCCAGCACTGCCAAAACCAGTCTTATAGGATGTACTCAAACATGCATAAATTCACAGGGCATACACCTGTAGCCTAGGACATCTTGAGTATTGAACATTGGGATAGTGTAGTCCAATGTGAGGTGAACCTACTAGCCCTACAATACTTAGTATCCTGTTATACCTAGGACAACCCAGGTAGTCCCAAGTGAGGTGAACCCACTGACTCTACAATAATTAGTATTTGCGTTACCATGCACTGTAAAATGTATAATAGGTAATTATAGCCTAGCTTCAATTGGTTACAGGAATTTCAATGCAATTTCAATGCTGATTTGTTTCATACTTACAAGTACTAGTTTCATTGATCTTGATCTATATTGACTAGTATATAAAGCATATATGATGTATTATTATCATTTCCTTTCCTATGAAAACAACAGATGTTACTTATACACATTCCAGAGTAATTAGTATGTGCATCAATTTGTACTTATAATAACAAATATCTTAAATTACTATCAGATCTTCCATTCTTTATTTTGACATGTACTTTATATACTAAGTTGAAAACATTTCCTAGCAAGAAAAGAAATCAGTATATAATTGATTGATATAGACTCGGAATTATTTTATTAATAATTTATTGTAGTAACCAAATAAGAATTTGATTGCAGGTAGTGCCATGTGAGGATAATCCACTGATACTTATTATCCTGGGATAGTGTCTCAATAGAGCATATATCCTTAAACATCCAGAAATTCTCATAGTCCTCAGTATTTGACAAACTACATATGTTATATTGGAAACAAAATTAAGTGTACAAGGAATGAAACATATATAACAGTGTCCCAGAAATTAGGAATTTATCTTATATTCATCTGTTGTAAAGATCACACTCATATATCAGGTAACACATAAAGTATCGCTTGTTCATGTGTTTAGGTATGCACGCATATCTTGACAACCAAGAAAATGTCTGCTTACCAGTGTTTGTATCAACCTGTTGATAATTATTATTAATAACAGTTGGTAATATAGTGTACATACCTTGCAATATCATCAAAGTCATTAGGGTTGTTGTTATGTCTGCACTATGCACTGATCTACATGTATGTGATCTTTACAGTGTATCATACATTGTCGTAATATCCTGAACTATTTGGTGAGAAGTGTCTTCTATTATATATATCAACATTATTATAAATCAACTATTCTTTGCTGAAAAAAATGAACACAAAAAATTCATTTCAATCCTTATTTGGTTAGATGGATTTCAATACAATATTAATAACATAAAACAATTACTGATTTCGTTTCTTGCTAGGAAATGTTTCAATATAGTAATTTATTGTTTTTGATCTTGATCTATATTAGTACATGTCATAAGGTAATAAAAGGAATACAAAAGTAATTCAAATATTATAGAATGTAAATCCATCACTGGACGAATATAAGAATGGAGTTCTACTTGACACTTCATTTCGAATGGGAGCGACTGGCTACACAAGACTATAGTCTGGTTCAGAATATGAGGCAAAGCCTAGCATTGCATTTGTTGTGTTGTAATAAAATTATGAAAACTGAGTAATGACAGACAACATAGCTGACACAAGATAGAATCAGATCATATCCTTGCATTAAGTTGCTTTGCATTTGACGGCAATGATGGAAGCATATTTTGTTTACAAAACAATGCATTGACGCGATGCAAGGCTTTGCGTTATATTCTGAACTAGGCTTAAGACTATGTAGCTACCTCTCATTATACTGTATGCATACATACCATGTCATCTTTTGCGGGAGGATCTGTCATGTTCATCTGCTGTATAAATCTCAGATACTGAATTTGTCCCGAGGGCTTCTAGAAGTGGTACAGATAGGTATATAGTTATATACTCTTGATAAGATAGTTAAAAAAAGTATACTTGTAATGGCCACTCATATATCACTGCTGGGGTGTGGAAACATTGAGCCAACTGGCAGACATTTTGACTTATTTTCATCACTCTTGTCCTGCTCCCTATATACTTTATATACAGTTCAGTTTCAATTTACCACACATTTACTGGAGAATGTCCTGCATGACTGGGTGTTTCCACATTACTGTACCCTCATTTGGGTACATGTGTAATATTAAATATGCTGCTGATATCAATTACTCATCTTTTCTTGCTAGGTAATGTTTGCAAGTAGTAATATATTTCATTTAATCTTAATCTATATTCACTAGTATATAAAGTACATGTCATGATGGACAATACAATGTACTTTAAACATAATTATAGTAAATAAAACCCATAGTAATTATATACATGTACTAACTTCTCAAATATTTGTGGCATGCATACAACGGATATTATTTGTTATTATAAGTACAAATTTAATTATGTAACTACTCTGAAATGTGTAAATAACATCATGACAATAATATACCACAGGTTATACATAATTATAATACTATGCTATAATATTATTGTATTAATGTTTTCATTACTATGCTTTATTATTACATGTACTCTATATACTAGTCAATATAGATCAATTAAGATCTAATAAATCTAGTACTTGTAAATATTACCCAACAAATGATTAGCATTGAGGTTAAAATAACTTTCCATGCCAACAACCTACACTCAAATACTAATTACTCTCCTTGTGAGAACAAGGACATGAATACTATCATCCTAACCTTGTCCTTACATACATTGCCACAGTACATAAAGGTAGATGAAATTGTAATTGAATCCACCCATTACATGAGCAGAATCAATGAAATGTTATTATGTATACTAAAGATCAACGATTTTTCATGCTAAACATTTTGTAGTCTTTGATCGTAATTCCTAATATTTATCATTACTTCTGTAGATAGAAGGCCATAGTTGTTAACACTGAAACTTTCCCAATTGTGGATGCATGATATACATATTTCAAATATGAATTCACATTATTACTATATAAAAAATAACTAATTTAGTGGTTAGTACAGTTGCACAATTAGTTGGTTGTTCAGGATACATACATCTTATACCACATATACTTTGTACTAATTATATTCAATTATAGTTGAATCACTATAATTTTAGGGTGCTGTCTACTCATATTTCATGTCAAAGATTTAGTATAATTTAATTTATACTGCAGTATATGTAATTGTATCTGGCCATCAAAAAGGTTTGTCAACCCACAAAAACATAATTTAATTTATATCTTTCAATACTTGATGTACATTATGTCATAGTAACATCATGCATGTAACCACAACATCCTCTGACAATTGACGCAACTGAACCAACCAATAAAATGGTTTTTTAACGATTTATCTTTTGCAGTGTATAATTATATACTTTAATGTTGATATCTAGTATATAGTTACATTCCTCCTTGCATACGTACAGTCTTCTCTACTGAAGTATACATCAGTCCTGACTTGTCTCGTGTAGCCAGACCCAACCTACCAAAAAAGGGTCTGGTCAAACAACTATACTATAGTACCTGACAAACTTGTAATTGAATTCATAGAGCTGGTTTAGTGGGTATAAATATACTTATTTGATTGTGGATATTACTAGTGGTTTGTCACCCACTAAAATAGCCAAAAATCTGGCTAAACTCTTGACAAACGCTAGTACAGAAGGTTGACCAGACCCTTCCTTCGTAGTAGGTTGTGTCTGGCTACATGAGACTAAGTCATGACTGATCATGAGTATTATTATCATAATGAAATTAATCAAAAAATTAATTTAAAAGCCTGAAGAGTATGAAGATGAGGATAGTTAGTTAACCTCTCTACTATCTGAAGCTACAGGTTAGCTAAACTACTGAGGCAGCAATGGCTAACCTAGATGGAATCAACTTCACCTGTGCACCATCTTAACTATCTAATATTTATATTATATCTATACATACCATGAGGTTGGAAAGATCTCTCATATTCGTCTGCTATAGATATCTCCGCAACAGACTTTGTCCTGAGGGCATACAGTAGTTGTTTTCTAGTGGGTTTAGAACTGGCACGCAACCACAGACCGAACATGGCTCTTCTGCAGTCATCAACATCTCTACCATTCTGCTTTGCAATTTCCTCGAGGTCATTATCTTCAAGGCCTAACTGGATGCCTAAGTTATACCACTTAGTAGTTCTAACAGATTCTTGGAGTTCAGCGAGTTTCGGGCGATCGTCCATGTTTGAAAGACGCCTTGAAACAAATTAAGGTGTGGCTGAAATACGCATCATCGTCAAAGTGGTATATATTTATATAATGAAGAGGGTACCAACCGTACTATATCTCTTATCTCTTTGTTGATCCTTGTATAATAGTATAGTAGTATATCTTTGTTGATTGTAAGATTAGCTAATTCTATAAAATTCTCAGTCTTTTTATAGTACAATATGTTTATGAACAACGCCAATGTATATATATGTTGACATTTAATTAATTAATGGTTGGTCATAGTTCTCTGAAAATCTTCAAGTCTCTTTCTTCATAATCAAGTCTTTGATGTATGAGATTGACTGTATTTTTCCATTTAATTTTGTATCACAACTCATTCCATACATCACAGAAGATATTCAGCTTATCTGATATACTATGTCTTTGATCTCAGCAGCTAGTGCTCAATACTCCAAACAATGAAGAACCAGTTCTAATATAAATTAGATATGGTATTATATTCATTCCTGCAATGCTTGTGGTGTGTCTAGATTGTGAAGCTTAGTCTCTTCGGACACAAACTGAAAGCAGTATTACGTAAGATCAGAAAGTGATTATAGGGTGAGATAATCATAATGAAATATTAATTACAGACACAGACAGGTAGAGACACAAAGAATAACATACAAACACATACACAGATAAAACATGTTCTTATCATGATTATAATAATACTAACTTGTTATACCAAGCCTAGAACTACTGTGAATAAAACAGGTAGACCCTATAATGTAACTACACACAATAAAAATATTACAATATAAGTATGTGTTAAACCCCATGTAAGTGTAGTGTATTCACTCGGAGACACAGCTGAAGTGTGGCTACACCACACTTACATGGGTTTAACATATTTAGACTCTTTGCTGCACACTCTGATTTGTGTAAATACATAAAAGCAATCTTAACTAACCATAAACTGTATTCAGTTTATATATGTTGAGGTGCTTGACAAAATGTAATAATAGCTTTTGTAGTATAGGAAGAATATACTACATCTAGTTGCCATGGCAATGAAGTCTATGGTAGGAGATTGGACGGTTTGATGAAGAGAAAATTTCTGCATAAGCCTTAACAACTAGACTATCTGAAGATGCAGCACAAGCACAAGGAGTGAATAGATATTATACATTACATAGCATACATACATACATAAACGTACATATACATATGCATACATAGATGCACAACACGCATATACATAGTTACTACGTACAAAAATACATACATACATACATACATACATACATACATACATACATATATACATACATACATATATGCATACATATAAACATACATACATACATATCAACATACATATAGTCATGTGTACAAAGTACATATATACAGACAGCCAGACACAACAATGCGTACATATTTGTATACACATAGATACATACATCTATTTTCACAGGAGTGGTATACTATTTGACAGGAAAACTATCATTGATAATTATTCCACAAATGGTAAAGCACTGGTGAGATTATAATATATATACATGTACATACATACATATATACATACAGACATACATACATATATACATGCATACATACATACATACATACATACATACATACATCCATACATACATACATATATACATACAGACATACATACATATATACATGCATACATACATACATACATACATACATACATACATACATCCATACATACATACATACATACATACATACATACATACATACATACATACATACATACATACATACATACATACATACATACATACATACATACATACATACATACATACATACATACATACATACATACATACATACATACAAACATACATACATATATACATACATATATACATACATATATACATGCATACATACAGCCACACATGCATATACATACATACATACATACATAGTCACATACATACATACATACATACATACATACACACATACATAAACATACATTACTTATATAGGATGATGTAACAGGAATGGTATCATTGGATTCAGTATCTTTTAATTACCTAACTCGTCCATATGTTAATGTATTAGAAGATTTATCAATATCAGTTACACCAGGACAAACTATAGCACTAGTAGGCTGTGGTAAAAGTACTGTAGTCTCTCTTATTGAAAGATTCTATGATCCATTAAAATGTGGAGTCCACTCAGATGATGTTATTATACGAGAACTCAATATTCGTTGGTTAAGGACTCAATTAGGTATTGTATCTCAAGAACCTATTCTATTTTATACTAGTATGTATGATAATATAAGATATGGAGCCAATCATCGTGAGGTATCTGATGAAGAGATTATTGATTCTGCAAAGTCTGGTAATATTCACGATTTTATACAATCATTACCACAGGTATGTATATATTAGTATTTGTACCTTCTGTTCATATATATTTATGTATACATACCATCAATTTACCTATGTAAGTATGAAAATATTATGTATTTGTCATTCCGTCCATTCATCCAACCATCCATCTATTCATCTATCCATGCATCCATTCATCCATCCATCTATCCATCCATCTATTCATCCATCCATCCATCCATCCATCCATCCATCCATCCATCCATCCATCTATCCATCCATTCATCTATCCTTCCATTCATCCATTCATCAATCCATCCATTCATCCATATATCTATCCATTCATCCATCCATCCATATATCCATCCATCCATTCATTTATCCATCCATTCATCCATGCATCCATCCATGTATCCATCATCCATTTATACACCCATCCATCCATCCAATCCTCCATCGCTTCATCTACCATCTAGAATTCATTCATTCATCTATCCATCCATTCATTCAGGGTTACAGTACTAATGCTGGTGATAAAGGCACTCAGTTAAGTGGAGGACAGAAACAAAGAATTGCCATAGCCCGTGCTCTGATCAGAAACCCTAAAATACTTCTTCTAGATGAAGCAACATCAGCCCTAGATAGTGAGAGTGAGATAATAGTCCAGGAAGCTCTTGATAAAGCTAGGGAGGGTCGTACTAGTATAGTAATAGCTCATAAGTTATCCACTGTATACAGTGCTGACTGTATTGTGGTAATAGCTAATGGTAGGGTTGTTGAGAAGGGTACACATACTGAACTATTAGCTAAGAGAGGTGTATATTATCAGTTACATCAACATCAACACTTGATAGGAGATGAGGAGAAATAACAATATAATTAGGAACTTTATAATTACATAATTATTATTAATATTGGAACTTCAACTATTTTAAGCTAATGTTGATCCAAAGTCCAAACATATTGAAAGCAACAACTGTTTATAACAATTGCCTCTATAGAAGATTATTGAAGATAACACTCCTATAGATGAACTACTGAGATTTTTTGGAGTAATAATTATAAGTATTAATTAACTTTATTAATAGTGTAACCATGGATACGATTATCAATGTCGTGTATTGAACATGTGATATTCATTTATTATTCATTATCATTGTTTAGTTCTGTTCTTGGGAGAATTGGGACTTTTCTATTATCATTATTGCTGATATATTAATGGAGGTATATATCTATCCATACATACATCTATCTATCTATTCATCCGGGCATATTTCTATTTCCATATATACATCTATCCATCTGTGTATCTAGATCTATCTATCTCTCTATCTATATATCTGTCTATTCATTAGATTGCTACAGTTCAACCATTTGACATGAGACCATATCTAAAGTACGTTCACATTGAGTTGGCACCTAACTTTAATGGGCATGGGTTATTATAGTACAAATTTTGTACTATAATAAGCCACGCCCACTAAAGTTAGGTGCCAACTCAATGTGAATGTACTTTAGATCTTCTTCATCATATCTTATTAATGAATGATTCATGGCAAATGCAAAGATTTAGAGCAATGTTCCTAGATAATGATACATGTACATGTATCTAGGTAATGATACATGTACATGTACCTAGGTAATAATAAATGTACATGTTTCTCGGTAATAATACATGTACATGTTTCTAGGTAATAATACATGTACATGTTTCTAGGTAATAATACATGTACATATTCCTAGGTAATAATACATGTACATGTTCCTAGGTAATAATATATGTACATGTTCCTAGGTAATAATACATGTACATGTTTCTAGGTAATAATACATGTACATGCTCCTAGGTAATAATATATGTACATTGTACTTGTACATGTATCTAGGTAATAATACATGTACATGTACAACTACATTTCATACGTAATAATACATGTACATGTTCCTACAGTACTAGACACAATTACCTTACATGTCACGCGTGGTTAACGTTAATGTGAGGTGATTACCACTCACGTGAAAACACGCAAACCACGTAATAACACGCTTTGAGGATCACTTTTGGCAGACACATGACTTTAACTTGCTCCAAATATTAAAACTAAATCTGATTGGTCAATCTCGAAGTGATCCATCCAAGTGATCCACCTAGTCAGTATTTAAACGATTAACCACGTGGTGTAGGCAGTGAGTGCAAAGACTCAGAGTAGTAAAGGACTATAGACTATGCCGTTGGGAGAGTACAAAAGGCAAAGAGTAATTTATTTACAAGGTATTCCTTCCTCAATCCAACAGAGATCACAGAGGTTGTCAGTGCAGACTTGCAACTTGGTAAGAAAAGTTACTATATATAACTATTATTATATAATTATATATATATTGTATTCTATACATATAATTATATATATTATGGATGTATAATCAAATAGACATAATATTTCAGAAAAATAATTACTGTATATTGAATATTTAGATATGTAAATAAAAGTATATTTTCCTCTCCACTATAGGCAGACAATTATTAACACCATTGAACGATGGAAAGAAAATGGAAGAGTGATCGACAGGTGGCCGTCCACACATTTTTGAGGATTTTCATTACGAATTTATTGATAAGGTGATGGATGAGATGCGAGGAGAGATTTGTTCCAATAAATTACGAGATCGGCTGATTGAATGCTACCCAGATCTTCACATGTCAGCGGGATGCAAACAAGATGATAAGATTGGAGTGAGCGAGGATGATGTTGGCAACCAAGGAGAATTTTGACGACGTAATATTCACTGATGAATCAACTTTTGAGGTAGAGTATCACAGTACAAAATGCTATCGAAGAATTGGACAGCCAAGGATACTGAAATCATGACCTAAACATCCGGCCAAGATTCATGCTTGTGGAGGTATTTCAAAAAAGGGGGCTACTTCTCTCATTCTGTTTAAAGACTAGCTATGACAGCAACAAGATACGCTAAAATAGTAGATGCTGCCCTTATTCCTTTCATAGCAAAAGCTTACCCAACTAATCACCATTTCTATCAGGACTACGATCCTAAACATACGAGCCTTTGGTCTCAGTGGTTTTTTACACAGAAAAAAATAATTGGTGGTCATCTCCCCCAGAAAGTCCAGACCTCAACCCCATTGAGAACGTCTGGGGGGACTATGAAGCAAGCTATCCGTAATCAGTATAAACCAAGGACATTACCCTAACTAGAAGAGGCCATCAAACACTATTGGAATACGAACATTTGTGCTCAAGTTTGTACAAGATACATTAATCACATCAAAACAGTTCTTCCAGCAGTTGTCGAGTGTGAAGGGGAGCCCACTGGTTTTTAAAAACTTTATTTATAATAATTATAAGACTATGTATAGTAACTTATTATAGTGTTACAAAATAATTACTACCTTTCATATAATAATACTTATTTAATAATCAAAAAACTATATAAACAATTATGAAAAATTAATCTGTTTGTGAAAAGTATATTCATTCATGTGGTTACACGCAAGTCTCACCTACGCGCATGTATGCGTGTACAATTATTACATGCATTTTTCAAGTGTATAATTGTGCGTGTACATGCGTTATTACCACGCGTGACATGTAAGTTAATTGTGTCTAGTACTGTATGTACATTTATATGTTCTAAGGTAATAATACATGTACACGTGCATGTTCATAGGTAATTATACATGTACCTAGGTATTAATACATGTACATGTACATGTTCCCATGTTAATAATACATGTACATGTACCCATGTTAATAATACATGTACATGTTCCTATGTTAATAATACATTTACATGTATATACACAAGTACATACAAATATTTATATTGCATACATACATACATAAATGTACATACATACATACATACATGTATATACATGCATACATACATACATACATACATACATACATACATACATACATACATACATATATACATACATACAGTGGTTCTCAAAAGAAACTTGCGAGTTCACGAGAGAGCCACACGCAATTGAACACAAAACTCGCAAGTTTCTTTTGAAATGTACTGTACATAGATACATACATACATACATACATACATACATATACATATACATATACACAGGAATTCAAGACAGAGCAGAGTGTATGATGGTTCTAATTCAACACAGACAGACTCATGTTGTACATCAGAAAATAGCATACGTCTGTATTAAGTTTATAGTAAACCTGTGTAATACATGTAGGTAAGAGTAATGGATGGAGGATGGATGGATGGATGAATGGATGGATGAATGGATGAATGAATGAATGGATCGATGAATGGATGGATGAATGGATGAATAGATGGAAAGATGGATGGATGGATGGATGGATGGATGGATGAATGAATGGATCGATGAATGGATGGATGAATGGATGAATAGATGGAAAGATGGATGGATGGATGGATGGATAGATGGAAAGATGAATGGATGGATGGATGAATGGATGGATGAATGAATGTTTGTGTGTCTGTGTGTGTCTGTCTGTCTGTGTGTTACCATGTAATCTTTGCAAATACCTGGTGTTACTGGTTCATTGACACTGCTTTCCAAACGCTAGAGTCTGATAATTCCGAGATTTAAACGGTTTGTGATAAACTCGTTGACAAATGAAATGACGATCTCCAGCTTTCATGGAATCGATAGACTTTCCTGAGTCGCCATTTTCACTCCCTCTGTACGCTGCGCATGCGCATTGGGGTGTATAGTTTTGGCTCATGTGCTTACTTCGTCGATCCTCTCAATCATTTCTCAACCTTTGGTATCCAGTTATAACTTCATCACTGCTACACTATTGAAATCAACTATAGTTTGAACAGATTTATTGTGTATTGTGAAAGAATTCAACGGAAAACGCCATCTCTCAACATTGTTCAGTGATTCAACCATAGAAGAAATTTCTGACATTGACACTGGATATGTTGCAGAAGATAGTTCTGATACAGATACATTTAGTCACCATCAATTACACAATGTACCAATCTTCGGAGTGTGATGAACTCAAGAAATGTCTTAACTGTAACAGTAAGGTACGTGTGGTCAGAATCGACAGTACATACTCTGAAATTGGTGAGTGTACAAAATGTCGAATGATGCAAAATACCGAGTCCTGTGAAACACTTCTCACTACTCGTATTTTTGTCAAATCTGAAATGCCATCACCAATGTCATTAACAGCAACTGGTGACATGGTACATAAACTGTGCTGTTATGAAGACACCAAGATTACCAAGATGGCATTAATTACTAACATGTCCTTTTAGCCTTACATATAAAAATGACATGATACGTTCCATCTCAAGGTCATGAACTACTGACTCATGTCTGTCTTTCGTGTTCATTTGATTCACTTTCAATTAACTATTAATTTTGGTTAAAATTACAATCATTTCATTTATTCACTTTCACTTAATTAACTATTAATTATGGTTAATAACATTTTTTTGCTGAAACAAACAAGTGCTTGATTGCATGTTGTGAACATGTTCAATGAATGGACTGAAGTGCAGAACCCTTGGTGTAAAAATTTACATTAATAAACATTTAATGGACTCAGTGAGAATATTGATGTAGTTTGTAAACATCTACCAGTGAAAATTGCCTTTACCAGTAAAAGCACACTTGGGAATATGTTGACACAAGTCAAAACACCGATTCAACCCTTTGAAAAGACGGGGGTCATTTATGCCATTCATTGTGAATGTGGTGGAACTTACATAGGTGAAACCGGAAGGACTTTCAAGATCAGGATGAGTGAACACAAGAGAGCTATCAAGATCGGAGATCATAACAATGCTATATCAGTACATGTTCATTCTACAGGTCACAGTATTCTATGGGACAAGTGTGAAGTTTTAGCAGTTGAAGAAAATTGGAGAAGAAGAAAGATCAGAGAAGCTATCTTAATAAAAAGTACTTCTGACACCATCAATACAGACCCTGGAGTACACATTAATCCGTCTTGGGACTCTATTCTACCATCACAGACTTAATCTAAACCTTCATGTCATAGTTTACTTTTCTTGTACCATCATTGTCAAACCTTGTTATTTTCTGTACTACCCTTTGTATTCCTGTACCATCATTGTTCTCACTCTTTGTACTGTCATGATGTCATCACTTGTTATCTGTCCGTATATAAATAGGCTATTTGGTTTTGTTTTTTGTATACTGCTAAAGAAGACCTTCGGGTCGAAACGTTCAGTTTTTATTAATAATAATTTTATTATTGTTATTGATAATTAAAAAAACTCTACCGTGTTATTAAGGCTCAATAAAATTACTCTATTATATTTAAAGTTCTTCATTCTTCTGAACTCAGCTTAGACTCATATCACATATACGCACAACAAACCGATCTGTCACACAATTTTTTGTCCCCCACAATATTTTGTCCTAGAGTAAAAATTGCTTGAAATTTTTTATCCTTGGACTTTACTTTAAATATTTATTAATGTAAATTTGTACAGCGAGGGTTCTGCACTTCAGTGCATTCATTATAATATGTGTTGATTTTGATGTCCTTTTTATGGCCCGTAGGGCCATCCCTATGATTGCTTTCCCACGGGTTCGATGTATGTTTATATATATAATTATATGTTTGTGTCACCTACGCGAGTATGCGTTGTATACGTAGTTAAGGAAGTTACATCATTCCCGGGGGCTCGGTCAATTAATGGGCGTGGCGCGTAAAAGAACGCGCGATCAAGCTCTACACACCAGCAGAAAGAAAGCTGTGTAGCTTACTTAGAAACTGGAACTAATAGCTAGCTATTCTGCCTGACATATATTCCTAAAGTTCTATAAGGTCTTTTGAAAGGTCAGGAGAGTAGATAATCAAAATAATAACTATAATAAGCTGTTGTCTTTCATGCTTGATAGTCAGCCATGATTACTGAATGCTGGACACCACAAAGCAGTCATAGGGATACTTTTATAAATTTGTAAAGCAATCATAGGGATGTTTTTTTTCTCTATATACACTTGTTCTGTAGTGTTTCAAATATTGATTTAAGATTCAATATTATATGAAATGTAATATGAATTGTAAGAGCTGAATGCTGTTGGGATGAGAAATGTATAATTCTGTATCAATCCTGCACTAGCACCAGTCCTTGTGTTCTATTACTAAATTTTGCTAGTAACAACAGCTCCTGAGATGAAGAGATACAGTTCACTGGTTATCTATCCTTCCTCCCGCTATATAGTAGAGACACTTCATCATTCAACACGTACACGGCAAATTTATTAACATTTTTAAGCAAATAATAATGTTAAAAAATATACATATATATAAGCCTATAAATTAAATATTATTATTATAAGTTATTTCCTTAACTTCACTTCTTCTCTTTCCAATATTTCAACTACTTTACGTTCATTATACATACGTGCCAGATGTAGAGGTGAGTGTCCAACCTGTGTTATAATACAATAAATTAATATTATAATAATTATGTGTTATGTAAGTAATTACTAACATAATTATTATCATAATATATCTTAAGATAACTATAGTTTGTGGATACTAATTATATCATATTTTTATTGAACTCACCAAATCACTATTATTAATACACATATCATGATTACTATGAACATGAGATTATTATAATTAATATCACCAAATTGAATGTATCTAATATTTGATTCCACAAACAATAGTTATCTTAAGATACTAATACTATTATAATGAATTATCAAATATCAGTTATACAATGGAACCTATATTACCATTAGGACACACATCAATGATTATTATAATATTTATTATAAGCTTTTACAAGAATTAGAAAAAAGAAATTATTAATCAAATATATGATCTCATTTTGAGACATATGAATGATGTTATATTATAATCATATCATAATAATCATTTGTAATATAATTTAATATTATTACGTCAACATGAACCAATCATAATATTTACTTACCATATCCTTTACATGAATATCAGCACAATGTGATAATAATGCATTCACAATATCAACATGACCACTCTTAGATGACAAATGTAAAGGTGTTTGATGAAGCTGTAGTAATAACAATCATTAGATACTTGTAATATCTTGTGTTTATGATAATAATAATAATAGTTAATTAAGTAGTTATTAATGTTATGACATCATAACAGGTTAATAGTTAATAATAATTATAACAAATATATATTACAGATATACATTAGCTATATAATTAATTATATAATCAATACATAAATTATAATACATAATATTTATTTAATATTTACTTACATAATCCTTTACATGAATATCAGCACAATGTGATAATAATGCATTCACAATATCAACATGACCACTCTTAGATGACAAATGTAAAGGTGTTTGATGAAACTGTAGTAATAACAATCATTAGATACTTGTAATATATTGTGTTTATATGATAATAATAATAATAGTTAATTAAGTAGTTATTAATGTTATGACATCATAACAGGTTATTAGTTAATAATAATTATAACAAATATATATTACAGATATATATTAGCTAGATGTAATTAAATATATAATCAATACATAAATTATAATACATAATATTTATTTAATATTTACTTACCCCATCCTTTACATGAATATCAGCACCATGTGATAATAACACCTTTACAATATCAGCATGTCCGTTGAGAGATGACAAATGTAAAGGTGTTTGTTGATACTGTAGTAATAACAATCATTAGATACTTGTAATATCTTGATAATAATAATACTAGTTAATTAAGTAGTTATTAATGTTATGACATCATAACAGGTTATTAGTTAATAATAATTATAACAAATATATATTACAGATATACATTAGCTATGTAATTAATTATATAATCAATACATAAATTATATTTATTTAATATTTACTTACCCAATCCTTTACATGAATATCAGCACCATGTGATAATAACACTTTCACAATATCAACATGACCACTCTCAGATGACAAATGTAAAGGTGTTTGTTGATACTGTAGTAATAACAATCATTAGATACTTGTAATATCTTGATAATAATAATACTAGTTAATTAAGTAGTTATTAATGTTATGACATCATAACAGGTTATTAGTTAATAATAATTATAACAAATATATATTACAGATATATATTAGCTAGATGTAATTAAATATATAATCAATACATAAATTATAATACATAATATGTATTTAATATTTACTTACCCTATCCTTTACATGAATATCAGCACCATGTGATAATAATACATTCACCACATCAACATGACCACTCTTAGACGAGTAATATAAAGGGGTTAGTCCATCCTGTAGTAATAACAATCATTAGATACTTGTAATATCTTGTGTTTATGATAATAATAATAATAGTTAATTAAGTAGTTATTAATGTTATGACATCATAACAGGTTATCAGTTAATAATAATTATAACAAATATATATTACAGATATATATTAGCTAGATGTAATTAAATATATAATCAATACATAAATTATAATACATAATATTTATTTAATATTTACTTACCCTATCCTTTACATGAATATCAGCACCATGTGATAATAACACTTTCACAATATCAACATGACCACTCTCAGATGACAAATGTAAAGGTGTTTGTTGATACTGTAGTAATAACAATCATTAGATACTTGTAATATCTTGATAATAATAATACTAGTTACCCTCGCCGCGTAGCGTAGGCGGAAGGGTACGGTAATCGTTTTGTCTGTGTGTCTGTGTGTCTGTGTTTCTGTGTGTCTGTGTGTCTGTGTGTTAGCAATTTTTCTTGAAAAATAAAAACATTGACATTTCAAAAGGGGTACTGATAGACTTCAAATTATACAAGGAAAAAAAATAACGTAGGAATTCTTCTTAAACCTTTTGGTTCTAAAGTTATGACAATTTTTATAACTCACAGTTATTGTTTCACCACTTTAAGATGAAACGAGGGCAATAACGAGAGAAAATATGGACACACGAAACACAAGTGGTCCTCTTGCATGGCTGTCGCTAGCCAAGAAACGCTTCAAACCCAAAACAATCGATGTTATGGTTGCTACTACATCACCATTGATGCAAGATAGTAGAGAGCTACCTAGCTCCGGCTCCACCTACAGGTATGACGTACGTACGTACGTCCATGCAGCGTCATGTACTAAACACGTGATCCAGGTGATTCAATACGTTTTCACACGTTGGAGGTAGACTTGAGAACGTCTTCGAAGGAAAACAGAAAATAAGATGTAAGATATATGTGTTATATATATCATGTTTCAGACGTCTATATGCCTTATATAAACCTGCCACGAGGTAAGATATCACCCGAGGGCGTAGCCCGAGGGTGATATCATCCGAGTTGGCAGGTTTATATAACGCATATAGACAGATGAAACATGTTATATCTGATATATTTTAGAATGAGATTCATACCTTGGATTGTCCTGCAAGAGATTGTCATTAAGTCTGTCAGAAATCGCCGTCGAGTTTCACAAGGTTGATATTTTAAAATATCAACCTATTTTGAGGTTTATATGAGAAATATAAACTTACACGCCCCATAGAAATGTATGGGCTATGAATCTCATTATGAGATATATATATATATATATTAGTTTTTTTCATTACTTCTATTCTTCTGTGTGTATTACACATAGATATCAAGAACCTCAGCTCTAATATATAACTTTAATAGCAACATAATATCTATTATGATGTACACATTATACAATATTATCACATCTACTTTCGATAAACATAATTATTTACAATTACTTACAATTATTTACGTTTAAAGTTTAAACTTCATACATCACACGTTACTACTTAACCACGTAGGCGAGGGTCCCGTCCCGACGGCGCTCGTTAATTAAGTAGTTATTAGTATTATGACATCATAACAGGTTATTAGTTAATAATAATTATAACAAATATATATTACAGATATACATTAGCTATGTAATTAAATATATAATCAATACATAAATTATAATACATAATATTTATTTAATATTTACTTACCCCATCCCTTACATGAATATCAGCACCATGTGATAATAACACCTTTACAATATCAGCATGTCCGTTGAGAGATGACAAATGTAAAGGTGTTTGTTGACGCTGTAGTAATAACAATCATTAGATACTTGTAATATCTTGTGTTTATGATAATAATAATAATAGTTAATTAAGTAGTTATTAATCTTATGACATCATAACAGGTTATTAGTTAATAATAATTATAACAAATATATATTACAGATATACATTAGCTATGTAATTAATTATATAATCAATACATAAATTATATTATATTTATTATTCCCTTATTTCATCACATACACATAATGTGATACTACAAATATTCATTTCAATACAGTATCAAGTAGTTTGTTAATCAGTATTGATGATATTGAGTATGATACTGATATTTTATATTACACATATTACATGTGTTCATATTAGCTTCAGATTTCATATAAATTCTGTTTAAAATGGTATAACATAGAGCTAGGTGTTATAGACCTGTATCAGTATCACTATCGACATTACTCAATACCAGAAGTTTCAGATGTGGTATTGAAGTATTGAGTATCTTGATATCATATCACTCATCACTAACATATATATCATGAGAGTTAGTATTAGCTCCTACATGTACTATACAATATATTACTGTGTGTGGATATGATAACTCACCCAAAAAGCACCATGTTCCTTATTAGGGTTACCACCCTTGTTCAACAATATTTTACATTCAAATACATTTTGATTCCTCACTGCTTCATACAGATCATCATCCTATAGTAATATATTAATATAGATATATAATTATTATCACATAACATAATACATACTAGTTTATACTGTTCCTCTTTTGTGAGTATTTTTGATGATTCTAAATAATTATAAAAGATGATATAGTATGTTACATGTTATTATACTGGAGAACATACTGAAATTCTATTTAGTAATATATTATAAGTTCTCAAAGGAATGTGTTAATGTTTGTGTCAGTCTATATAAGTGTAAAGTTGTAATGATGAGTCATTCTAGAGTGTCATACTCTACACTAGTATAATTATAGTGATTAACATAACGAGCAATCTGTGGATCTTCCAGTAGATGTTCCAGTCACTCAAGCACATTTCTTACTCATACTTAATTCTATCATTTGTCAAAGAAATTGGAAATTTGAAGAGAAAGAATTGAAAAAGTCAAAACTACAAAGCAATCTCACAAAAGAGCTAATAAAAAAAGATCATTGGGAGAATTAAACAACCCACTTCCATATAACCCTACATAAGTACTTACACCCTCTATAAAGCTAAATAAAAAGAGCTGTACTTATATGTATGATTAAATGGAAGTGGTTTGTTTAATTTTAGGTTAACCTCCCAACCTTGTTGGCATGCTTTTTGGGTTTTGATGTCTCTACATCTTTCTCCATTTTTATTGATTATTCTTGTTTTTTTCTGAATGGTAGACAATTTGTGAATATTTTATGTAGATTGCTATGAGGCTTCATCATCATTGAAGGTCAGACTTTTGTATAATTATATCCATTATTTATGAATTGATTATCATTCTTTTTCAATTACAGATAACACTGCTTGTTTTATATTTCACTTACAGCTTTGCCACAAGAAGTAATGCTAGTCTCTGTGTCAATCATTCGGCATTCCAGTGCTTATCATAGTATATAATATTATACTATCAGTATACCATGCTTTTAATATTATGCTTATTATTTTAACAATGAATTTGTTCACAAACTTTATTACTATTCTTACAATTCCAACGTAGCACGCAATTTCAGTAAACAGCTTTCATGTTCTGAGGACACAGATGTGCAAGAGCAATTAATTCCACGTGGCTAAATTAATGAATACACTTATAAACATAGTGTCCAATTTGAGATCAAATCTTCGCTGTCGTTGAGACTGTCTTCTTTCGAAGCATCTGAAAATATCATCTCGATACTTTTAGACCAGAATTTTACAAAGAATGCGATTGGAATGGTGATAGAATCATTGTGACAGTTCAACAAAAAAAAATGATTAGTCTGGAAAATAATAATAATAATAATAATAATAATAATAATAATAATAATAATAATATGAAACAGATTTTGCCAGTTTTGCCACTCAGCAGTTCTCTACCTTAACCACAATCTTTGGCCATCTAGACTGCGTTGGTAGTCATAAAAACACTCAATATGACTAGGTATGTGTGTATTAAAGCTTATATGTATATATTACCAAGGAATTTAGCTCATCACTTGCAATTGAAATGTATGGGCGGCCATTTTCTTTTCGTGCCATCCCTACATAGACAGTACTATCATATTCTCTGATACAACATTAATAAGATAACAGATATGTTGAATTATGATTGAGTAGTTGTAACAGATTATAAAACAAACAGCAGAAATATAGCTATACTTACAATTATAATATATTACACAACATTTTACACTTGCTGAAACAATATAATTAGTATTTGGATACATCAATATAACATCATATACTAACATGTACACTCTGGATGAGAGGTGGACACAACACAAAATATAACATCATACCTTCATGAAACCAGGAGAGATGTCTGGTCTTATCAGCTGAGCATTTAACATTGCTTACATCACAGCACAGCATTTCCTCATGTTCACTAATTAGATGGCAAAGATGGAATGAGGAATCTATACATCCTTCGATTTTACATCGAAACCCTTCCTGTGTAGAAGCCAGAGAATCAGTCCAGCCAAACTTGTGGACAATTGATTCTATACCTTGATGAATCATACGACGGATATTGAAGCAGTTACGAGATGGACCGAAGTAGCGTATAGTTAATGATTTGACCTGATCTAGTAAATGTAGAGCACCACCGAAATGTTGACACCTCAGGACAACTTTATTACGATAAACATCATTAACCAACTGAAATTGAGTTGGAGAAACATGTCCCATGAGAAACACTACAAGTGATGTGAAGAGACCATTAGGAATCAATTCATCATCCCATGTTAGATATAGAGGCTCAATAGCATCACTACTATCTTCAAATGGATCATCGATTATATCCAGGACACATGGAATGAAATATCTTGTGTCGTTTGGGATCTGTAATCTGAGATATACATATAGATATCTTCTTTCATTTGGGATCTGTGATATGATTAGTAAGCCTTCCATTAGCTTTAGGAAATCATCACTAGAGAAAACATCCTCTTCGAATTCCATGGAGTCTAGTAACTCTCGTTTGAACATTCCTTTTGTTTTAAGGCTCTTAATTGTGGCATTGTCATAGCGATCATCTCCATATGAAACAGCAATTATCTGAGACAGCATATCAAATAACACTTGTGGGTCAAGAAACACAACGCGAGATAGAATACCAGGGAAATGGAGATAAATGGACAGATTATGGAAGTACCATAAAGCAGCCAGTACCTCCTTACGTTGCATACCAACTGACTTTCCAATCTCAACACATTCATCAAGGCTTATTATTCTTCGACCTTTTGTTTTGGATTTTAGCTCTACCTGGAAGAAGAACCATCGTGCAGGAACTTCAGCTCTTATGTAAGATCGACCTGTAATACGTCGGATTCTTTCAGCAATCTCTTCTTCATTTCTACCTCTACCCATATTGTTAACTGGAAAGATTATATCTTTACCTTTGGTGTAATCATGTCTGACATCTTCATAATTGTTAAGCTCACTATGAAGACGCTCATTCTTCTCATCAAGGCTCTCTTTAAGTTCATTACTTTCTTGAAGCCTTTCATATTCATCATAGCAAGTACCAATCACTATAAAGTGTGGCCTTCCGTGCTTTTGTACTCCTTTGAAGATTGGAGGACGAAGCTGAGACTTGCAACGAAAAAAGCTCTTTGTAAGCTGCATAGTGCTCATCTGTCTTTTCTCACCTTCACCAACTTTTCTCCCATGCATTGAATAGAAGAAATTTGCAGCATCATCAAGCTTTTCATCAAGCCTAAAAAGAACCATATTGAGAGAATGATAACGAAGTAGTGCTGGAGCAATATCTAGGAAAGCAGCCTGACCTCCTAAGTCAACACCATACATCATATGAGTGTTATACAATTCGTCAGATTTCTTTACTTCAGTAATCAATTGAAGAAGTTCTTCATTTAAAGTAGTAGAATCAGTAGATAGAGATTCTGAGGGCTTCTTCTTTGGCATTGCTTGCGATGTTAGTAATGGCTTCTCTTTGGACTCTTGTACTCCAGAAATCGATTGTAGCTGTTCTTCATCTGAAGAGTGGTCAGTAGGCGGAGGCTTATTCTTTGGCATTACATGTGATGTAAGTAATGGCTGCTCTTTGGACTCTTGTACTCCAGAAATCAATTGTAACTGTTTCTTATCTGGAGAATAGTCAGTAGGCAAAGACTCATCAGGTTTCTTTTTTGGTGTCCTTTGTGATAGGACTAATAGCTTCTCTTTGGACTCTTGTACTCCAGACATCGAATGTAGCTGTTCTTCATCTGAAGAGTGGTCAGTAGGCTGAGGCTTATTCTTTGGCATTACATGTGATGTAAGTAATGGCTGCTCTCTGGACTCTTGTACTCCAGACATTAATTGTAACTGTTCCTTATCTGGAGAATAGTCAGTAGGGAGAGACTCATCAGGTTTCTTTTTTGGTTTCATTTGTAATGGGACTAATGGCTTCTCTTTGGACTCTTGTACTATGGACATTGGTTGTAGCTGTTCCTTATCTGGAGAATAGTCAGTAGGCACAGACTCATCAGGTTTCTTTTTTGGTGTCATTTGTAATGGGACTAATGGCTTCTCTTTGGACTCTTGTACTCTGGACATCAATTGTAGCTGATCGTTATCTCGAGATTGGTCAGTAGGTAGAGAGTTGAGAGGCATCTTCTTTGGAGTCCTTAGTGATGAGAATAATGACTTCCATTTAGACCCTTTCACTTTAGATATTGATTGCAGCTGTTCTTTATCTTGAGAATGGTCAGTAGGCAGAGAGTCATGAGGTTTCTTCTTTGGCATTGCTAGCGATGTGAGCAATGGCTTCTCTTTGGACTCTTTTACTTTAGAAATTGACTGCAGCTGTTCTTTATCTTGAAAATGGTCAGTAGGCAGAGACTCGAGAGGCTTCTTCTTTGGTGTTGCTAGCGATGTGAGCAATGGCTTCTCTTTGGACTCTTTTACTTCAGAAATTGACTGCAGCTGTTCTTTATTTTGAGAATGGTCAGTGGGCAGAGAGTCATGAGGTTTCTTCTTTGGAGTCCTTAGTGATGAGAATAATGACTTCCATTTAGACCCTTTCACTTTAGATATTGATTGTAGCTGTTCTTTATCTTGAGAATGGTCAGTAGGCAGAGAGTCATGAGGTTTCTTCTTTGGCATTGCTAGCGATGTGAGCAATGGCTTCTCTTTGGACTCTTTTACTTCAGAAATTGACTGCAGCTGTTCTTTATTTTGAGAGCGGTCAGTGGGCAGAGAATCGTGAGGCTTCTTCTTTGGTGTCACTTGTGAGGTGAGTGGTGTCTGTTCAACAGATTCTATTTCTTCTTGTGAGGTATTCTTCACTTGATCTTCATTCGATTCTTGTAATTCTTGAGGTTCAGTTTCATCACTTTGAGTGCGAACACAGTACTTTATGGCCTGAAGGAATTTGATTTTCATTGTCTCGGGATCTGCTGATGTCCAAAAGCAGCTTTCATCAGACATAATAACATCATCACATTCCTCTTTACTAACCAAACGTACCTCGGGAGCTTTAGCAACAGGAGTGCTGTGATGTTCAGTGACTGGTTCCTTTCTCAATAACAAATTTAACAAGGACGTCTTGCCAACTCCTGATGCGCCAAAGAGTGCAAAGCTTGTCCACTTCACACTGACGAATCCTTTTTTTTGGGCATTCTCCAGTATTTGTAAAAGCTCTGTATAATAAAATATAATTATAAGATGATAACTTGTTTGTTGAAATAGAATATTAAATTCAATTTTGAGATTACATTTATTGTAAACCCGGAAATGTTAGCTGGACATTAACTATGTTAGCAATTGTGAGATTACATTAATTTAAATAGTTGTTAATTATTATAGCTGTTAGTTCACATATAACAATTTGGTAATATGAGTGTTTATGTGAAACATCATGATAGTTGAGTGGTTAAAGTGTTTGTCTCTCATTGTGATGGTCCAGGATCAAATCCTGGCATGACATTGTGTTTCTTATGTCTTAATATCAAAAATGTCATTAATGGATGCTAAAGTGTGAATTTTAGCTAAAACACTAAAATATAAAGATCATTGACTTCTCCAGGATAACAGTATACAGTGGCGGATCAAGAAGTAGGGAAAAGGTGGTACAAAGAACTGGGTGTGCAGAAATATTTGTTCATTATTTATTCATAATAAATGTGGCTAGCCAATACACATGCACATGATAATATTTTCCATATTAAGCATTTATTTATATATAATTAATGAGTTCATAATTATTAAGGTACACAGAACAGAAGTCAATATAGTGGCAAATATTTCAAAAGCTATGAATCTCATTAATGAGTAAAAAAAAAAGGGATACAAAATGCACCCTAAAACCCTCTGGATCTGCCACTGGTACAAAAGAAAATGAAAATAAATTCATTTCCTGTTGAAGTATTAAAATGTTTAAAGTTACTTCTTATCTACTTTATATACATAAATAATTATTATCACCTTGTGGAGTAGGTTCAATCTCTATTGCTCCCTTTATGTGTGGTGCAATCTAAGAAACAAAAATGTAATTATAATTATATGTCCACTAACATCAAAATACAAACATACCGTATTCTGTATGTTAGAATATACAAAACGATTTTCAATATCTCTGAGACTCAATAGTTTGCAAATCTTTAAATCTGCAAGGAGGGTCAGCTGTTCCCTTGTTAACTCAAACCTGCTGAGGTAGTCTTCTGCACAGTAACAGAATACTAGAAGAAGAGAACCTGGTAAAGCAGCTAGTAGAGGGACTGATAATTCATTACAGCCTAACGTGTGACAGAGTGACTTGTGCAGACTGGATATATTTGAGAGCTTCATTTTATAATAGTCTGTTTCATCCACTTGCAGAATAAACATGCTGTCACTCTCTGCATTAAACAAGATTCCTGGAAACTCCTTCAAATGACGACGGTTACAATAATCGTCAAAAAGATGACAATATTCGATCCACTTTATCTCTAGCTTGGGATATAAGCAATTCAAAAATACTTCTGAAATAATAGCTACTGGCTTGAAATTAAACCAAGACACACGTATATTTTTGAAATAACGATTTAAATCATCAACATCTGTGATATCTTGTGGTACAGGAAGCCCTAGCTGATTTTGCAACAATCTGATTACATCATCGATCACTATTGGTATCCTTCTCTGTCGATCATACCAATATCCATTGATTTCTCGGTAAAGATTTTCCATTGTTAACAAATAACAAGTACTAAATACCTCTATGACTTCCTCAGTTTGTGCTAGTAATGCAAGATTGACATCATAGTTTGGTTTCAGCAGAGTAGATAATTTCGGAGAATCTCGCTGTAGTAGAATGAAATTTGGATCGTATCGTTTTCTCCTTTGCAAATATCCCCTTTCCTGCCTCCTGTCATGTTTCTCACCTTCTTCAGTGTCAATACCTATAGAACAAACAGAAGGAAAGTAATCATTCTCATCAACGCTATATGGTATCAAAGACAATACAATGTACTTCAAGCATGATATAGTATGTAAATAGGAAAGAGAAGTGTAATTTCATTCATTAAATCCACACTAGTGAGGTGCTACAAGTTGGGAGTTTCAATGATAGACAAACCGCTAATTTTCCTTAACAAAGAAGGGATCAGTGGTATAGCCACACCTGAGCACACATGGGCCCGTGGTTAATGTGTTTAGTCTCTTGATTAATTAACTTTCAAAGGTAATGTAAAAATGTCACGATCAAGCATGCCCATAAGCATTTCTCTTGCACAACAAACTTCGAAACCTGGCTGCTCCAGGAACCCAAACTACATACAGTAGAAGTTAATAAAAATGTTTTGTATTTGTAGTACAGCTGTAATATGGAACTGACTGTTTCAAAGTTGATATTCCAGAAGCTTCTGTCCAGCTTCATCAGCAGTCACAGCTCTTTACTCCATGTGTAAATAGCATAGCAATTGTGTTAAAAAAGATGAACATGACTGCTAAAGACAGTTGAGTTGCATCAGATTCTCATGCTTTCATAGATGTTAGGAAATACTTGAAGTTAGCAGGAATGATGAGTAGCTACATAAACAACTCCACAGTAGAGTTTTACAAACAAGAAGCTTCGTGACTACTTTAGAGCTCATTATAAAAATGGAATTTTAGTGTCCACATAATTAGTAACTGTTTATTGATTTGAGTTACATAGCTAATGTTGTAATTTTACAACATTCTGCTCAGAAAGGAAGTACCACCTAGTTACTAGAATTACTAAACTTCACTACAATTCAAAGGGTCCTGGTGGCACCACTCCAAAAATTACTGCAGCTTACGATGGTATGCAAGTCAGCCTTCTATTGTACAAAACACACAGGCTTTGTTGACACTTTCCTTCCAGTGTCCGACCTTTGATGCTACCTTGAAGTTAGCTTAGGTCACTTTTTAAAAGTAAAAGGAGATTAGAATAGAATATAGTGTATGATGACACATGTGATGCATTTACTAAGTTATACTTGCTTTGTAGTTTGCTTTAAATGATGTTGGGAGAGTAAATGAAAAAAGAGTTTGCTCGTAGTCGCTGTGTTTGCTATTAATTGGTATGCAAGGTTGAGACGACTGTTAAATTGCGCCAGTAGGTCGAGAAAGATGCAAATTACCTGTGTTCAGTTGCAATAAAGGTTTTGCTTTGATGAAGTTGTGAGCCACACATATGATCAGTATAAATAATCCATGGTGGGTGTGGTTGGAATAATTATAATTTGCTGGTTAATTTTTCAAATGGCCCCAGGTTGTGAAACTGTAAGTGATATATGATCTATCACTGAATATTTAAATACTAAGTTTTAATGAAGATTTAGCACACTACGAAATGTAGAATGTGTGTACTACAAAAATGCAACGTAATGTTTCATTGACTCCTCCTATATGTACAGTTTTGTATACCATACCACATAGCTGTTCATTTCTTTTCTGGACCTCTGCACTTGGCACTTAAACAATTAATATGGGTGTTTATTTGAGGTAGTCTCTTAAACTATTTTGGAACTGTTTGAAACTTTCTATACATCATTATCAATCTTATAACTAACTGTCTACCAAATTTAAAATACTGTGTTGTTTCCATGAGTCCAGTCAGACTCGACAGAGGAGATCTGCTTGGAATAAGTAGCTTTCACTTACACTGCAGCTCTTTTTCAGTACTCTTGATAACAAATTCCAGACTAAACTGAGTAAACTCATAACCTATGAAAGAATTTCTGCAACACGTGTTTGCAAATGCCACACCCAAGTGTTTAATTAAAGTCAGGCATTTATTGGATGTTTCAACCTGGCTTCTAAACAAGGCAGGCACTTATTCAGGAGAGGCATTTCTTTAAGCATATACAGTATATGATATTGGGTTGCTCTACTTGCAGTAAACAGCTCAACTCATATGTATACTCAATCTTTATACATGCTACCAGGACACAAAACAGAATTTTTGTTATCACCTTGTTCTTCCATAGAGACACTTTGGCAAAATGGCTTTTCTTGTTGGTTCAACTGCATGAAAAGAAAATGTAATCATAATACTCAAGTGCGTTATAGTGAACATTGGAAGGCACCTTTATGATTGCTTTCCCATGTGTTAAAACTGTATAATATTGTAGGATTTTTTTGTCACAGTATAATATTATGTAGTTGAAGACATTCTGTGGGCCTGGTCAATTATTTGGCAGTATATAGAGTTGAGGGTTGAGGGGTTGGTCAGTTAATGGTATGGTGATATATTAAATATTATTTATCATATTCTATAGCACCAAAGAGGAGTTTATAGCCTATAGTATAACACAGTAGAGCGGGGACAAAACTTAGGTATTATTCAGTTAAGTTGCAAATGTGAATTTTTTTACAGCTTAAATAATTTATACTATATAACAGAATGCACACAACCACAAAATGTTTTACTTAAATTTTATTGTTTTTAATAGAATTAATCAGCTAAACAGCACCTATTGTAAGTAGAAAAAACTACAAAACCAGAAGCCGATTCATTGACAACAGAGGAAGAGACATAATAAGTGATACTTGTGTCATATTAATTATATGGATGAGAAATACTGCGTCAAAACACTGTGTTATAATCCTAATTATTAACTGCATGAGCACTAAAAACTCTAACCTTGTCTTCTGTTTTTCTCTTGATGATGACATATCCTCCAATGGAAACAGAAAGTACTCCCTCTTTTCTCAAATCCTCTTCGTTATCCTTTAGTAGTCTAATCAGCTCTTCATGAAGATGAAGGGGAGCATAGCAGATCAGGATAATGGAGTTCCCTTCATTCACCACCTTCACCATTACATGTCTAGCGTTGTCATGAAAAGCTTTTCTGAGTAAACTTTGTATATCACTCAGTGTCGTCTTATCTCCTTCCCATTCTAAAACGAACTTCACTTGCTCTGATTTCAGAAGATTTCTATGTGAATGCTTCATAAAATCCTGACCATATATATGTTGTGTTTGGATCGTCTCACAGAACTCATCAATTGATTTGTTGAATTCCTCGATGAGATGGATTGCATCATGTAGGTTAAACTCTTTGGCAACAGCTTCAAGTCGTTTTGTGTTCGTTAAAGATGTGTTATCACCAACAATTCTCATAGCAGCATTAAGTGATTCTGCAGCTTCAGCATCCTTCCTTAACGCCCGGTCAATACTCAGAAAATCTTTCAACTCATCTAAAGAGACGGGTTTGTTTTTAAGAATCTTAGTCACTTTACTGATGAGTATATGAAGTTCTCCCCTCTTTTCGTCAAACTCAGGATGATACTTTTCAGATATCTTGTAATGACCTACACTATCATCATGCTGTACATGTGGTAGGTACAGAGTAATAAATTACAAAAGATGAATTTGTTATTATCATAGCATTCCAATATCACAACTATTTCACATGATTAATCTTTTATTTCAAAAATGAACTTGTATAGGCTACATTGTTGCTTTAGTTTAGAGCTGCTGGACTATGTTGGAATTACATATTGCTCTATATCTCAACTAGTACATGCAGTTTCCTCAGTTCTACTTTATCATATGATGCATTATAGTATGAATTAAGGTAAGAATTGTCATGAACAAAACACCATATTAATAATTCACTATAGCAGTTTGATATATATATCAAGTATTGTCTTATTCTGTGCTTTGCTTTTGGTTTCAATTTTAAAGTGATGTGAATGACTCATCATATCATGTGGATATCTAATAATTTTGCTAATCATATATTCTATTCTATTAGTATAATGAATTGCTTTTCTTAATTTACGTAAAACATTACCAATTTGGGCTCTTTGGAGGGAAGAGAAGAAGGCACCTCAACTCCTGTACGTGAGTCATCTATGATAAGTAAAGTGAGGTTCATTCTTTATCATAATATAAATTATTCATGATAATTATTAAGGCTGGAAAGAATATCCATCTGTTTACTTAAGTGAGGTTCATTCTTTATCATAATATAAATTATTCATGATAATTATTAAGGCTGGAAAGAATATCCATCTGTTTACTTAATTGTAATTAGAATGAATACTGTTGTCATAAATTATGAATATGCTCTCAAATATGTAATGAACATTATTAGCCTGCATGGCCACAAAAGAAGATAGGCAGAATTATATCTAAAGGAATTCAATCCTCCTATACAAGCAGTGATACAAATATACATGATCTTCACATTTCAGTATGTCTTCTCATAAATTAAATACTTTTTTCATTGTTAGATTGATTGGCTAATTTTTAAACTGAGAATACACCATCCATCCACACAGGCAATGGAACCATTGAGGGGCCATGGGGGACCATGGGGGACCATGCCCCCCTTCGAATAAATTAAATGTGAAATTCACAGTCTACAGGGATCTCTCTTTGAGTTGTTGGCAGAGCCACCATCTCAAAAGTGCACAAGAAGTGTTCAATCTTCCAGGTACGCTACATCAGTACTACTGTTATAATGGTTAGTCTGGTCTCTGGTCACATCTTATTTATTGAACCACTTTATTATTAATTAGTGAACATTAAATTGACAATGCCCTTCATGAATAATTAACGACTAGTATTTTCATGGCACGCTTCATGCACCGAAACCGAGCCCCCCCCACTGTAAAATTTGTTCTGTAGCCTATCCCATCCATGGCATAGAGTGTAGTAGGAGCATGAAAGGGTCAAACGTTTACTAAAGTGTCTATAATCAGGTATAAAGTTTCTTATTATTCACAGGAGATTCACACCTTAAAAGACAATGCAATATGTCGCACATCATGTCAAATAATCTTATTGGACAGATTGCTGTTGGTTTCCTCATAGACAGTATCTACTTTTCACTTGTTCAAATACATTTTTCCTCCCCAGATTGTTTGTGTGAAATCAACATAATGTATCATTTGAAAGTTAGTGTGCACATTTAAACTTGTGGTAATAGTGGCAATTGAGTTTTGATCTGCAAAACAGTGTTTACAACGATAGTTCAGAACCTTCCTAAGCATATTCTCAGGCTCTTGTAATAAATACTAAAGATAGTTTGAAGATAAGAGCAGTTACTTACCTTGTAATTGTCAAACACTTTGTATGGTAATCCAGATTGACTCAGTTGTGACTTACATGTATATTATACAGGTTGGCTAGAGAGTAGATTAGGCTTGGGGTAAAATTTAAATTGTGACTCCTATGTAAATGGGGCATGAAGCGTAGCACATAATTTTCACCTACTATAATTATTGTTCATGAGGGACATAGTTAATTAATATGTGTGAATACACACGCATATTAATGAATATTTCTACAAAATTCTTGGTCTATATTCAACCCAAATGAAGTGAAAAAGTTTCAACTGTCAGGTTAAAATAATCAAAAAATATAACATATCATATTCCACTGAACTGCTTTAGTTAAAAAGCGAGGGCCCTGAGACAAAAGTCCCCCTTGTCCACCCCTCTCAGTGTGCCTGATATTATATCTATACATACCATGTCTTCTTTTCCGGAAGGATCTCTCATCATTGTCTGTTATGATCTGCCTCATCTGAAAGAAGAGAAGAGATGACTATATAGTGACAATTAATGCAGGAGATTTGAAATATAATGTAGATATCCCTTGTCTATACGTTTGATATCTATATAATTATTCTTGGCACACACATGTTTATATTTAGTTAAGGAAATTGATTCATTCCGAGGGGGAGGTGGGTTGGTCAAGTAATGGGCATGGCCAAACATGTGCTTGAGCTATATCAAGACCAATAAGAGGAAATCCTCTTAATTGAAATTGGAAACTGTAATTACTAGTTGTTATAGCAAAAATACATTTATAATCTTTAAACAAGCACTGTTGAAAAGTAAGATGAAGAAGAATTGAAAACAAGTAACTATAATATGCTATAGGCTGGCATAGCCACACCCTTTGCTTGGAGGAGGAAGGGTCTGAGACATACATATTCCAATTAGTGGTGCTGTCCACACTTGGAAACAATACATTCATTTCGTATTTGTGTTATAATCATAGTGATATTCATAACAATGATAATTATATTCACAATACAAGAATGCAGTAATTAACTGCCACATCTATAATGATGTGCAACAGAATAGGTTTAGTATATGTATGTCCCCAGACCCTTCCTCCTCTAAGTAAAGAGTGTGGCTATGCCAGACTAAATATACAGTTGAGTTTCAGACATGAGAAAGTCACCCTAAGACAATCTCAGGAATGCAATCTATTGTAAGTGGCTTCTTGTTTTATGAAGTCATTTATAGTATTGCTATTAGTTTTAGCGCTGGGCAATAATATCATGGTAATATATATGTAGTGGTAGTAGATCTTTGCTTGTCAAGGAATATACACATTGGTAATTTCAACATGTGTAATTGTGCATGTCCATAGCAGCAAATCGAAAATATCAATATATCGCTAACTACCATAAATATTAAGAGTGGATTTAAGGAGGGTGGAGTTGGCACAGTTCCCCCCTAAATTGCACACTCTATTTATACCACAATATATATAGTGTGAAATATTGGCTTTAAAAGACAGGCATCAATCCTGGAATTGCTAATATCAAATCTTAAATCTATCCTATAACAATATGTTCCTAATATTGATATATTGTCCACCATTATTAGCACAATGTCATTACTAATAAAACAATACCTGTTTGGGTGGTTCATTGGGTGAAAGAACAAGGGAATCATCAACTTGTGACATATCTATGAGGAACAAAATGTTTTTCATTATTAATTGTTATTATGAGTTTATTTAAGAGTATTCTTCTGCTTTCTATCATTATAGGCTCCATTGATGCAATAAATTCTACATATATAAACAAACTTTAGAGTAGAGTTGTACTGCACACCAGTAGTATTTGGTGCTACAACTTATAGTTTTAGTTCAGTTAACTAAAGATATATACTAAAACTAAAATTATGGTGCTGAAACTCGAGATACTCTAAACTAAACTGTATTATGATAATTCATATTGAAATTCAATAGTATGTAACAGTTTTATGAATTTTGAACAAATCATCACCATGGTAACATGATTACAATATGAATATCCTCTGCAAATATGTAATGAATATTATTCTATATATGACGACACAAGAAGTGGAACTACAATGAAATCCACCAAATATTGAGTAGAATCAAGTTCTGTTCTATATACCACAGGTAGGAAATCTTTCATACTATACTTCAAGGTTAATATGATTATTCTTTGAACTACAATTATACAAATGATGTATATCCCCATCAATTTCAGTGTTATATGTTATTTTCATATCAGAAATCTAATTCTCGAATTCTCAGCTTTTCAATATTCTTTTATAATCATTCAGGATGATAGTAGTTAATTTCTCTGTCAACCAGCTAGTCTTGAGCATGCATATGTTTAAATGCCACGCCATTATTTGATCACGTATACAATTTACAATTAACCATTGTTTATCACATCAAAATTAATGTTATCGTAAGAATGGTCCTTTGGGCTGGGCCTGCATAAAACAATACAGCACTTGTCTTACCGTCATACTTAAACCCCTTTCTTAGTGTTCTATAATTATGCACTTATGAGTACACTGTAAAATGTAATACGTTATTTTAACCTTCAGTTGGTTACAGGAGTTTGAATGCAATTATATTTCCTCCATTGCTGATTTATTTTTACTCTAAGGTAATTAAGTCATGGACAGTTCATTTGATATTCATTTATATTGACTAATATAAAGTACATGTCATAATAAAGAATGATCAGTACAATGCTATATAAATCACATAGTAATTATATACAAGGAATGTTATCTGTTATTATAAGTATAAATTCCCATACTAATTACACTGAAATGACATCTTTTGTTTTCATAATACACCAAAGGTTACACTAATAATACTATGCATTAATGTAATATACTTTGCAATGACATAACAGACATGTACAGACATATGTCAAATGTAATTGTAGTACTTGTAAATACAAAAACAGGCAAAACAAATCAGCATTGGGGATATTGAATTACATCGAAACTCCTGTTAACCAACTATGAAGATTAAAATAACACTTATTACTTAGAATTCCATGCCAACAGGTTACATTTCAAGGACATGAATACTATCATCTTAACCTTGTCCTTACACAATATATAAAGGTAGATGAAACTGTAATTGAATCCGGTATATGAAAAATTTTTATGTAAAAAATTTTGTAGCCTTTATTTCTTTGACTAGAATATTATAACATAATATTGACATTTCATCATCAATACTAACAATTATATTTTAATGTTGAGCTTAAAGTTATATTCCTCATTGAATACAATCTTCTCTACAAACTGAGTATTCATCAGTCACGACTTATCATAGTATATAATTCAAATTTTGAGACACTAGTTACTCTGCTACAAGTTACCTAAACAACTGAGACAACAATGGCCAACTTTAACTATCTCACTGCTACTTACATTATATATATACATACCATGAGTTTGGAAAGATCTCTCATATTCGTTTGCTATAGATATCTCAGCAACAGATTTTTTCCTGAGGGCATATAATAGTTGATTTCTAGTAGGTTTAGAACTAGTACGCAACCACAGACCAAACATGGCTCTTCTACAGTCATCAACATCTCTACCATTCTGTTTTGCAATTTCCTCCAAGTCATTATTTTCAAGGCCTAACTGGATGCCCAAGTTATACCACTTAGTAGTTCTAACAGCTTCTTGGAGTTCAGCGAGTTTCGGGCGATCGTCCATGTTTGAAAGACGCCTCGAAACAAATTAAGGTGTGGCTGAAATTACGCATCGTGGTATTTAGTCAGAAAATGAAGAGGTACTAACCGTACTATATCACTTATCTCTTTGTTGATCCTTGTATAATAATATAGTAGTATATCTTTGTTAAGATTAGCTAATTCTATAAAATTCTCAGTCTTTTGATAGTACAATATGTTTATGAACAACACCAATGCACATGTTGACATTTAATTAAAATATTTCATTAATGGTGGGTCATAGTTCTCTGAAGATCTTCAAGTCTCTTTCTTCATAAAGTCTTTGATTGACTGTATTTTTCCATTTAATTTGTATCACAACTCATTCTACACATCACAGAAGATATTCAGTTATCTGATATACTATGTCTTTGATCTCTGTAGCTAGCGCTAAATACTCCAAACATTGAAGAACCATTTGTAATATAAATAAGATATGGTATTATATTCATACATTTAAACTCCTGCAATGCTTGTGGTGTGTCTAGATTGTGAAGCTTAGTATCTTTGGACACAAACTGAAATCGTAAGATCAGAAAGTGATTATAAGGTGAGATATTACTGATTATACAGACAGACAGACACAGACATGTACAGACGACAGGTAGACCCCTATAAACAGTGAGATAATACACTTAACTAGTCATAACCTACTCTTGATCGTTTAACCTACTCGTTATATGATGAGACGATAATTATCATGACTACTTATATGAAGTAACAACCCTCATTATATATACACTTAAACTATTGGTCTTAATTATACATTTGTAAATTATAAATCTTTGTGAATTCATAACCCAGTGCAACACTCCGGTACTATAGTAAAACAGATTGATTCTTTAACCATTTAATAAAAGGAATTTGAGTGCATGATAAGTATATAATAGATCATATCTCATTAACTGCTGTGTTAAGTGCTATATATACACATCTTCTTAGCTGTTATCAGTTCTTATGTAAATGTATAGTGGGAGAAGTATACTGACATGTAAACTGTGATTACATTGGAATACTCTTTTCAAAGCTGTCAGACATCATATCAGTTATCCTCTACTATATATTTACATAGTCATTGTGAATGACAATATTCCAACAACAAATGTTGATACATATACTATTCAACACTTCAGTTAAGCAGTAATGGTACATGATTGTTATACTATGCATTATATTAAACTGACATGCAACTAAGGTAACTAACTGATTGACTTATCACTGGCCAAAATCAAAAGGATGCAGGTTCGAGTCCCACTAAGTGCAGGCTTTTTTGCCCATGAGTATACTCAGCTCCACCCTCAAATTAAGAAGGTGTTTGTCACCGCATCCTTCAGAGGAGATTCCAGATTCGCTGTTAGTCACATTTGGTAAAAACACTTTTAGAAAAAAAGAATCATCACTGATGATAAATTAAGTGAATTCAATTTAGTAGTGTTGTGTAACTAAACGAATTACCATTCTCTCTGATTGCAATATTTCATTCATTCCCTGTATCAGCTGTGATGAGTGACAATGGGAAATTGTTTACACTAGACCCTTTTCATTGCAATTGTAAATCAGATTTGTATTACATGTACATGTTTATCATTATATCTTTATTCTTTAATATTAAGTGTTGTAGTATTAGTTTGTCTAGTATGCGTTCAGTACAGTTATTTCAACCAATTAGTTAGTTATCTCAATTCCATGTCAATTTAAATATGCACGATATACCATTCACAGCATTCCTGCTAAATTGAGGTGTTGAAGAGTAAGTTTGTATATATTTAAATTTTGATGTTGGAATGATGTTGTTCACAATGACTAAGTATGTTGATTGTGACAAATGACAGCAGCTTTGATAACAGGATTTCAAAGATATCACAGTTTACATATCAGCACATCTCCCACTACAAGTGTACATAAGAACTGATAAGAGGACGTGCACTAATCCTTAACTAATACAAACAAGTGAATATGATAATAGTTAGCAAACTAGTTTGTTAAACCACTTTTACAGGTTTACTAACATATATTTCCCCACAGTCATTCTTGTACAACAGTTTAAACCAGTGTTGCACCTATACTAAGATTTGCATTATACTTCAGATATCAGATATATAAAACTGTCTATACTGATACCTATGCCTATACCTTGGTTTTCACTCATTTCTAGAATTTATTGATGCACTTCACCACTTTCTAGCACTGCTCTGTCCATGTCTGTTGAAAATTGAAACTCACAAATTACTAGAAAAGATAGCTGATTCTGAGTGTTGTATTAATCTTTTTCTACTGTAAAATAATACTATGAAGTTTAAAACCTTGGTCTGAAATATCTGTATTTACATGCACTCTACCACTTGCCTATACCTATATTTACCTATATACCTTGGTCCAGTAGAGGTACCTATATATTTACCCATACTAGTATTTGTACAACACCAGTTTAAATTAATAAATATAAACTATATTTATAGAACCAAATATTATATTTCCTATCAATATATTGATTGTCTGATTATATCTAGAGACAGATATGGAAGTGTATATTTTAGTTGTGTATTATAAATACATAATTACACACTATCTCTTAATGTATATGTAGAATGTATACAGGTACTCTATGCACTATGGTTTTATTTAGTTGTATGTGATGAATTATATTCTATGATGATATTAACAAAAAATAGATTATACACCTATTAGGAGGGATGTAAAATAGTGTATATATAAGAAGTTATTATATTTAAACTATGTTGACAGTCCGATCACTAAAATGTGTGAAATGCCTATTGTTTCCACTATACAAACATACTATTTTCATTAGTTAATACTATGGTTTAAATCATGATATTATATATTGAATATGTTGATGAATAGAGGAGTAGAGAAACAGTAGTGATTAGATAGATATATAAAAAAGTGAGTAGTTACGTACATGACCAATGAATTGTCTATCATACTCTCTGATTAATTTATCAGAAATTGACATAATGATCAGAATTAATTACATATATAATAACAAACTTTTGATAGTTGTTGGCATATACACAGAGTGTTTCCTCTTGAAGGGCTTATAGTGCTTTGACGTCTTTCAATATGTAAATTTAACATCTCAGATGAAATCCTCTTCTGTTAATACTAAGCATAAATTTTCTATATGAAAATGCCCCTAAGATCTAATAAGTATCATACAATGTTGTAAACTGACAATTGGAAATGCCCCCAAATGATGTGCTAATTTATACTAGAATAATCATTTTTAAATTAATGATAGAAATTTAGTGTACACATTAGCGTTAATAGAAATAAACAAGTCAATTATTTACACACACTACAATCTAATTCACTAGGAATTTGTGTACATTTCATTCTGTCGTATTCAGAGAGTGTTTTATTCCAGGTAGGTACTGACTGTTTTTTATTCTCCCTTTTCAGCTATGAGGCAAGCATCTCAAGCATTCTTTTCCTAATATCATGATGATTCTCCTGTATACTATCCAGTGTGGCTTTATGAACAAATAATGCTAATCATATGAATTCCCAATCTTTATTGAAGTTTATGCACTTCATGTAAACTTCATTAAGATAATTAATACCTGTGATATCATAATTATTGAATATAACTCACTAATATACAGTGTAATATTTAGTAACTATACCTAGTACACAATGACACACATTAGACAGTTGATCGTTCTGAGTGTCATGAGGTAGTAAAAATACTGTATGAGAAGTACTATGTGGTGTATTACTATCCTGTCTTGTTTGATGAGTAGATTTTTTTTTATGTAATACATACTTGTATGATTACCCTTTACGAATACCAAATCCTGTACGAAGTGATTAATTGAAATTATCTTCAAATTTTTTTTTTCTGCATTCACAAATAATTATGGCAATACAGTACTAGATAAATTAAAATAATAATTAAAATAATAAAATAATAATAATAATAGTTAGTTGTATGCCATATAAATAAAAAGCAATTGAAAAGATTACAACATTATTACAAAAATAAGAGTGGTTAGTGTCAATACTCCAGTGATAATGACACACCTATTTCTTGTTTTACAGATTCTTATTCATTCATATTTAAGTATCTTTAAAACAGGTAGACAACTATGTCCTATTATATTATAAACTTCCAGAAACTCCTTACAGTGTTCTTCCATATCTAACTGATTGTGGATCCACTCCATTCCATTTATAAACTCTTTCAAGATATTATCAGGTGTTGATTTATCTCTAATTCCTTCTGATGTGAGTCATGCTTGAAACATTTCTGTTGTGAAGTTTGGTAATGATGTTTCTACGAGTCTCTGTAATCCAGCATAGTCAACACCTATTTTACAAATAATCAAATTTCTTAACTTAGTGGTATCAAACAGAACTAATCTGTACAAATGATATACAAATAATATAATATATGGCGGACAAAATGAAATGAGAACATTCCATTCTGATAATTGAATGCTAACTTAATAATCATTATATGACATAGGAGGCACCAGTGTGTATAATAGGTCCCTTGTGCATTCACGTGTGTCTCACAAATGAATTCACTGTACTTATATGCTGGTAGCTAACAGTCTAGTGCTATGGTAATGATATAAATCGAATTAATTTGGATGTGTGGATTAAGTGAATTAAGGGGGAGAATACTCATACATCCAAAATAAGTGAGCGCATTATTTCTTCAAGTGAATAATAAATAAATATTAATGTCAAAGATAAGTACAACTGATTAATTATTAATAGTACATCAACAATAATAATCTTCATTCAACATTTTCATCAGTTTCTTGATGTAACCATTTGCTACTATAAATAGAAGGAAGAGGATATTCATACGGAACCATACCGAGTTACTTTTCTGCTATTAATACGGAATTCTAATTATTAGTTAGAACTTTAATAATCATTAATAAGAAATTGAAACAAGGTAACATGGAAATATTAGTCACGACTAGTGCAAGCTTTTCATAAGGATTTGCCACATAGTGATTGAATCCTAAAAATCAAAGAATACTGCCTCACTGAGCTCTGTAGTTAGAGGGCTTTAGCCATCTCTATGGAAGCCTCGTGCTGCACGCTTGTCCCTATCGCCCGCTTAACTCGTCACCTTCCTTCAACCTATTAACTTCAGACACATCTGAGAAATTGTCTAAAGCTATTCCCTTATTCATTCCTTTCTCTGATAGGTATTTTCTAACTCTACTTCCTCAATCTCATCCATTCTCACTGTCTAATATTACTACATGTATACACACATGCCTACAAACCACAACGTAACCACACCTTCGGTAGCGCCCATTCCGTATTAATATGTAGCGTAAAATTAATTCATACAGTTCCATACGAATATCCTCTTTGTAATTAGGTAACACTCGCTTCTATAAATAAACCACACCCAAACCGAACAATGATGCATGATTATGTAATTTCTCTGTTGGTTACATCCAGAAACAACACAACATATCATTCTTTTCTATTTGTGCAGTAGTCAACTAGCAATTTCCACACATTCCAAGGGTGTGTTGAAAATCAGAATTTATGGGGCTGTTTATAGAGTGCCAGAATAGTATTCGGGGTGCACGAAGCACATCAGATAATTTCCCTCAATGATAAATTAGTTAAGGTATAAATTCCTGCTTACTATATAAACTCTCGCTAGCCAAACCATTCAGTAATTGCTGAGTATGGATTTTTGCAGCTCATTTCTCCTGTTTGAGACCGCTAAGAAGCTAATTTCAGCTCCATAGTGCCAGATGCACACCCCTACATTCTCATATTGATGATGATTCAACTTTACAGTCGTAAATATTGTTTGCAGTATGAAATTGATATAAACAGCTCTATACCAAGGGAAGCCAGTAAGTAGATGCCTGACAGGTTAATAAGTGATGTAGATGATGTACATTGTATAATGAATTGTGAACAACAGTATATACCAGTTTATTACTAGCCAATCAGATTGAAGACTTATAATCTACTCTAATCTTAAGAATACTTATGTATTAACCTGTACGAGGTGTAGTGATTGGATGATTTGTTGGGCTCGCCGCTCCTATGCGTGGGCGGGTCTTTAGCACTTTGGTTGTCATTTTGTCATTCATTCATTCATTCATTCATTCATTCACTCATTCTGTCTGTCCCCACTTTTTTAATCTAATCGTCAATTTAAAGACTTCATAGAGTAGAGAAAGAAGTTTATCAAAATCGTATTGAAAAGAAATTTGCCACAGACATTGTTTTAGCAAGTTATTCATTGATTCCTTCCCAACTTTTTTTTACTTTGAACAGTTATAACTTCAAACGCATACCTCCTAAAGCCACCAAACTTTCTGATCTTTTCAAAAACATGGTCTTCCATTGCTCTGTCGTTTTTATAACGAAGTAAACTGTATGAAAAGTTACTTAGAATGGAAAATGCTAAAATCACTACAGATCCTAGCCAGATGCTTTAAGCGTCAATTTAAAAACTTGATAGAGTAGAGAAAGAAGTTTATCAAAATCGTATTGAAAAGAGATTTGCCACAGACATTGTTTTAGCAAGTTACAGACTCATACATTCTGTCTCTGCAGTTTCTGCCATTTAACCCACACCCAATGTGATCACGTGAAATCAAACGTGGAGGTCAGTTTAGACTGATCTGGTCGCTATTATTGAACTTTCGTTTGACTTTCAAATTACGTACATTTGAACTGTAAGTTCAATGCTTTTGCTCATTGTAGTTGTAACAATGTACAATTTATTATAAGATAATTATCTTTAGTAACTGACAGTTGTGGCATAGATATTTTGGTAATGAATGAGGTAATGAATATTTGTTGTAAGAGTATATTATGCAATGTGACTGTAAGTAATATAGTTATTATACTAGTTCAAAGCAGTATAGCTGATGGAGAGTCATCTTCCATGTGTTTTTATATTTATCAGAAATAATCTTAGCCAGTCTAGCCACAAAACTTGAAACTTTCTCAACCAACTTTGAACAACAAATTCAAATTTAAGCTTGTTACTTTCTCTCTTGCATCTCATTTATTTAATTGTTGCAATTGCAACCTATCCTTAAGCTACAGCGGCGAAGCCACGCACCAAAGGTGCTTCATTGTATCACTATCCTGTACTTCATCCATAGTAGACTCTTAAGTGTAAGAAAATCAGTTGATATTAACTTAGGATCACAGGATAGTTTAGTACAGTGATCAGACCAGATGGAGAAATTGGAAGAACAAACAGATCAGCATCTCTCTTCATAAGCTGAAATTATACAAATTATATGTATAGTATATAATTATGTAGATTATACACTAATAATAGTTACACTATAATCTATGTAATATCAGTTTATTATAAATATAATAATAATAATAATAATAATAATAATGCTATATATACTTCTTGTTTTTAACTTTAAGATCCCCTTAACTAACTGATTGTAATAATAACCAACAGTATACATAGCATTATTATAATATTATACTATATTTATTAGAGTTCCAGTGTAACAGGTTAACAATTACTGCTCCTGTCACACATTATAATAATGTATTACAGCTTTGTCTAATAAAACATTCTTTTTAATAATAATAATTCCATTATCATTATTATTATAGAAGTTCATAATTTTGAAGAAAACACATTTATACATGAGAAAAAAAAATTATTAATAGAATAAGAGCAAGAAAAGGATCTTCTATACAACTAAATAATAGTACATGTAATGATATTAAATAATACAATGTAACACTACAAATTGAAAAATATCACTATAAATAATACAGTAGAGTTAATCCATTATTCCTGCATACTCCCTTTTTTCATCTTACTCACAATTTCATGAAGGAATTGTTCATTTTCCATTGCTTTCTGGATAGTATCAAGGTGTTCAGAGCTATGCTCAATCTTCATTTGTACATGAGTGAGTAAAATGTCAGCACCATTGTATCCTTTGTTGTTGCGAACATCAATTTTTATATTCATGCTAATAATGTTTTGGGCATACAGTTCAGTTGTTAATGATAAGAGAGTCGGTTCACTGGTGTTTAGTAGTTGACACAGTTTAGCATGATTTGATCTCAATACATAGGGGCTTATTATTGTAGGTCTGGTATCAGTAGAGAGCATTCCTAAATAGTAATGCATTGTAAATTTGTAATAATAATATAAATTATACCTGATTACTGGCTACAATATACAGCTAACATATTTATGGTAGATGCACAATTCACACATATCTAAACAAGGCTGTTAAAAAGCCAAAATTGTGTTTGGAGCTACTATTGTCCTTTTTTAAAATTAGACTTCTGGAAATGATCTTGTCAATTTGTTAATATATTTGTTACAATTAACGCTGAAATGTCAAATTTACTGTCAACGCCTTCTTTCATCACATCACACATGTCAAAGCGTCGCATCAACATCTAATTTTCTGGGTCTTTGTGGCGGGTGAATTTGTGACATAAACAACAGTATTATAATATATTATAATTATGAGATACATAGCCCATGCATTTTCAATGGCGCATGTAAGTTTTTTTATTTTGTATATAAATCTCTTACAGGGTTTATATTTAAAAATATAAACTTGGAGCCAATGTGCATGCTCAGAAGATGTCATTTTCAAAATGGTGGACTGACATCTAACACATTCCATTACGTACAGAATGCTATCACGGGTATGGCAAATGAATATCATTAAAAACTCAGGAAGTGAGACCACAATGATAGTAGTAGGGGTGTAAAATAAATTGGATGGTTTGGGGAAGAGGAGTAGGAGGAGGAGGATTACTGCATCAACATTGTTCAGATTTTCACCCTAACGACAAGAGACCCTAAGGTCTATGGTTCGTCAACCATAATAAAAAAATAACCCAGAATAATTGACTACAATTATTAATACCTGCAACACTTGCTTGTCTCAGTTCTGGTGTAAGAATAATAAATACTTTATCCACTGCTGACTTGATTCCAGTAAGGGGTACTGCATGCCTCAATGACTCATTTGTATTTGATGCTATAACTGTCACAAAGCAAGTAGGAGGGCACTTCTCTAATTTTAAACCAAACAAGTCAGCATCACTCTTTGACAACTGTGTGCAATGAAGTTAAGGATCAAAAATATATAGACGTAATTGTTTAGTTTAAAATTAATTTCCGAATAATGATAAGTTGATATGAAGTAAATAACTGACCCTACAGGGTTCTGTATGTGGAAGAATTTCCCAGCCAGGTATTGTTCACTGTTCATTGATTTTAAGTTCAATATATTCATTATCAAAAGAGAATGATATATGTACATCTTCTTCATCATCTGAAGTTTGTGATTTCACATACTGTTATTGAATATTAAGATAATAACTACAGCAAATGTCACTTTAAAAAAATAACATAGCTTTTTTAGTACACTGAGTTTTTTTCCTATCATGAATTTCATAGTCCATTTATTAATAACACATTCTGACTTAGAGTAACACATTTGACCAAAATAAAGAACATTAGGCACTCTATAATATCCCAAAAATCTTAGAATAGCTACTAAACAGAATGTATCTCGTTCAATGAAACCATAACGAGAATGATGTGTGAATGTGCCTCCTTTGACAATCTCGAATTTATATGGCAGGGTTGATGGGTTGATTGGTGCTATTGCAAAGCTTAAGTATTGAGCCTGGTCATCATTATTCAGCTGAACACAATGCTGAATACCTATCTTAACTGGCTGATGAACATTCTCTGCAAATTATACAGCATAAATGGCACTCACAAGCTGTGTGTTAGCAGGAAGCTGAAATTCACCACCAACAAGAGCTTGTATGTCTATTTCACATGTAGCTGTAGAGAGTAGAGTGTTTTGTTGGAATTGCATTTGAAAGCCATACTCCTCCCAATTGCAAATGTGTGCTGAATCCCCTCGAAGAAGGTAGTGTTTCTCAGATGCTACTTGGACACCTTTAAGATGATCTATATATTGTAAAGGTAAACAATTAACATATTCCATTCACTAATGTATAGAGAACAATAAACATTCAAGCTTTCCTGAGGATGTAATAGGAGTATGTAATAGGAGTTTAAACAAAAAAACACTGCATTATATAATTATGATATTATATATTATATATATAATTGTTTAGTTGTGCATACTAATAACAATAAATCTCTGTCTCTACTGTAGCTTAGAACTAAAGTTAAAGATTATTGTGGCTTGAATCACGTGGATATGAGGATGAAATAAAATGGGTGGACATAGAAATTGCCAGTCATGGCAGAAAGCTCAGAGCCAGCTCAAAGTTTTAGCAGCCACTACTTCAACTGTACTTGATTTCAAGCTGTGATTCGACAGCGATAGGCTTAAAGCAAGATAAGCTGTGTTTCAGTGAACTCTTTTGCTACCAGACGTATTTGTAATTATAATAAATACATTCACAATATGACTTATGTTCTTGTATTGACTGTAGTTCTTTCACAATCTCATCCTTCTTCTCCAATTTACTCTGTAGTTCCTCTACTTGTTCATTCTTACTAGCGACTGTTGTCTGCAGTGACGTCACTTCTATATTAACAGAATAAATGTTGATGCTCTGGGTAATTCCAAAGAGAACATGACTTACGTTCTTGAAGTGATTCTAGCTGTTTTGTTTTCAATTTCAATAAAAACTGTAGTTCCTCTATTTGAGAAGTTTTGTCAAATATTTTTGTCTGTAATGGCTTGACTTCTATAATTATGTGAAAAGATTAAGTCAACTGTAAAATAGCATATGACTTACGTTCTTGTATTGACTCTAGTTCTTTCACCATCTCATCCTTCTTCTCCAACTTACTCTGTAGTTCCTCTACTTGTTCATTCTTACTAATAACTATCGTTTGTAGTGACTCTTTCTCTGATGAAATAAGATAATCAGTGATCACATAATAATACTAGTAATACTCATCTAACCTTCTTCCAATATTAACATCTTATCACTAATATCTGATTTAGGTTTATCCTCATCTACAGGTTTTGATTTCTTCCCTTCTAATGGTTCTCTTTCCAGAGTCTTCTCATAATATACTTGCGTTGTCTCCTCATCTAATGAAAACACATAATACTCAATACACATTCAATAGATATGAAAATTAATAATAAAAAACATTTCCGATAAAATGAAAAAAGATGCAGGGATGTCAAAACCCAAAAAGCATGCGAACAAGGTTAGGTGAGACCCAAAAATTTAACAAATCACTTCCATATAACCCTACATAAGTACTTATAAAGCAAAATACAAAGAGCTGTACTTATGTAGGATTACATGGAAGTGGTTTGTTTCCTATGAAAACAACAGATGTTACTTATACACATTCCAGAGTAATTAGTATGTGCATCAATTTGTACTTGTAATAACAAATATATACAATCTTAAATTACTATCAAATAGAGGGAGGTAGTGTACTAGGTGGTTGCTCTGAGGCTCTTTGATTAGGGAGGTCTGCAAATACAGCCACCTCGGGTATAAGATCTTTAATGGTGGACAAGAGAGTTGATAGAATACAATCGTGATGCCTTGTGTAACAACCTTGCTCAAGAGAGATAGGACATCCATTAAGAATGTGTGCAGTTGTGGGCCAGGTATTCCCACATAAGTGGCACTTGGCACCACATTGAATTTTCCATCGTAAGAGATTTTAAACGGGTTGGCAATGTATCGGAAGCTGCACGCAAAATGAAAGATAATTGGCCAGCTGGCAGACCCTCCATAATTCTTATCCAAACCTGACATTCTTGTTCCAGAAGAACTGATTCTGAAAATTTATTTTGAACAAAAAGATTTGATAGGTGTGAGTCCCAGTGTTTAATAGATAGAAGCCTGTTTAATGATAGTACGAGTAGATTTGGACAGATGTTTGGCTTGAGGGAGGTCAGCGATAGATGACTTTGCTGAATGTATAAGGTCAACAGCTTCCTTGAAAATGTGGAGAGACTTCACGAAGTTTGGGTTTGACAGCTCAAAATGTATTTCATGAATCATTTTATCTGTAGTTGAGTATAAAGCAGCCAGCTGAGAGATTATTGCCTTCACTTTTTCTGATTTCAAATGAGGGCAATTCAACATGGTAGGGTGAAATAGAATAGCTTGAGTTGCATTCCTGGGTAGATGAGCCATCTTTTGATGAATCTTGTAGCAGTTGATTGAATAGATTCAACCTCACTAGCAGAAATTGGTTCCACTGCTAAAAGAAAACGGGATGATGATACCACATAGTTTCTATAAATCCAGACTTTATATTCACCTCTTATTAGTCTGCTATCGATAGATTTTAGGGCTTTTGTGATTCTCTCCTTCAATCGCCTTTTTGCAATTGAGGAGGTTTTTTGTCGAGATGATGCAACTGAAGCTCCCAAACATTTTGTATCTTTTTCCACAATGCCTTACTGATACTTCTAGTGAAGATGATATCATCATTCTACCTCAAACTGAATCAGAAGCAATTGTTCCTCATGACAATCCTCCGGCTCTTCCCCGTCGCTCTAATCGTGTGAGTCGACCCCCAGATCGCTATATGCCTCATTGGTAAAAGGTGAGAGAAATGTCGTATTTGTAGCCCTTGGAACTTATGATTGGATTAATAATGTATTGTTTTAGAGACAATTGTGTGTTAAGTTTAGTAGACTGTCGTCTCTACGGTATTTACTATATAAGTGTTTTGTTTTGTTTGAGCCCTTGTAGAGAGAGTGGGCATTTTTTATAAATCTTCAGTCATTATTTCTCCGAGACGTGATTGTCTCTTCTTGCAATTTAAAATTGTTAAAACATAACACACTGCTAAAAGAAAACGGGATGATGGTACCACATAGTTTCTATAAATCCAGACTTTATATTCACCTCTTATTAGTCTGCTATCGATAGATTTTAGGGCTTTTGTGATTCTCTCCTTCAATCGCCTTTTTGCAATTGAGGAGGTTTTTTGTCGAGGTGATGCAACTGAAGCTCCCAAACATTTTGTATCTTTTTCCACAATAGATCTTGTTTCACCATCTATAATATCAACACATTGGTCTAAAACTTTCTTTCCGTTAAACTGTAGAGTTACACATTTATCAGGTCTTATCACCAGATCAATCTCTCTTAGATTCTGATCAATTTTTTGAACAGTCTTAACATGCTCATCAAAAGAATCAGAAATAATAGACAAATCATCAGCATAACCTTTAACTTTATGTGGAGCTGAGAAATGAAAATTGACTTGGGGATTGCTTAACTTAATTGATGGAGGATCAATCCCTAACCAAAAGTATTTCTGGCCGTTTTTCCTTGCGGGTTTTCACATTATCTGTTTGAGATGGATTAGCTCAGATGTTTTCTCATTTTCATCATATTTATAAACTATAGTTGTGTTGTCATCTGGATGATGTCTTTCAACAGTGCAATGGTACTTACCTGGTTCATTATCAGAATCTTCTTCATCCCATTTAACATAAATCGATGCCCCTTCATTTGGTAAATCGTTATTGTTTTGAGTTGGAATTTTAAAACAGAATCCTCCAGATTGTAGAGTGTCGATAAGACGGATTATGGGATTAAAAACCACAAGAAAAATAACTGGAGATAATGTGTCTCCTGAAAAACACCACGCTTGATATTAAAGTTGGGAGATGCATTTTGATACATGCATTTAGTTGTGATTATGCATTTTTAATATATTTCCTGATCTGCAAAGGGATCTTTAAAAGTTCCAATGTGTAATGAATAAGATTTTGTGCTATTGAGCCGAAGGCATTCCTTAGATCTATAAAAGTAATGGAAACAGGTAAACTATTACTTTTCACATGTTCCAAGATGGCAGACATGGAGAATGTATGCTCAATCACACCATTAATACTTTTAAGGAAGCCTTTTTGGATGTCTTGGTCAATAATTCCACTATCAATCGCATATTGTTCCAATTGAGATGCTAAGATCTTATGAAAAATCTTCCCAAGAACAGATGTTAAGGCAATGATCTGAAATTCGCAGGGTTAGAAGAGTCCCCAGATTTGTGGATCAATGATATGTGGGCAGTACACCATGATGGAGGGGATGCTTGAGAAATGAATAATATCTTATTGTATAGTGTTGCAAGAAATCTATGGACTGAGGGCAAATGCTTCAAAAAACTATATGGTATCTTATCAGGGCCAGGTTTGGAACTATTTGAACACCTTAAGCTTTTTAGGATCATTTTTTTACCAGACGTGGTGTTATAGGGCTGAGATCAAAATCGTCCTGGTCAGTGTCGGGAGTATAATTGATAACCCAATCAGGGATATGGGAATAAGTAATTTGCGTATCAGAAAAGGCATTTCCAAAATATATATAAGTCGGTTGTAAATGATGGTGGTGTGTTGTTGGACTCTTGACATACAAATTGCCATTATTATAGCCTGGATTTTAAATATTTTGTTTTTGCAGTGTACAAGCTGTGGTGTATTATTATCATTCCATTCTTATTCCTCCAAAAGCAACAGATGTTACTTACTCATTTAATAGTAATTGTATGGGGCGAACCCCACATTATGGAGTTGGTTGAGAATTTTCTCTACGTATATATATGTATGTATTAGTGATGGGCGATTCAATACTAAAATACTTGATACTTCAATACCACGTCTGAAATTTCTGGTATCGAGTAATGTCCAAGTATTGATACCAATACTATAGTCACCACACCTCTATTTTAACCTGACACACCCATTTAACAAAACATTTCCTTTGAGCTTCCACATTTTTAACTGAATTTGTATAAAATTTGATGTCATGTGTATTATGCACATGCGCATTATCAAGTATCAGTATCATACTCGCTACCATCAATACTGATTCCTAAACTACTCAGTATCATATCCAAATGAAAATTACTGGTATCATCCACCACTAATATGTATGTATGTATCGTACTGTGTTGAGTTTCAAAATAATGTTTGTGCAGTATATATTCTGTATGTTCAATTGTATGGTACGTATCGCGTAGCTAAATAATTATAAAATTTTCCAAAATTTCAAATTGATATTTTCTATTAACCGACGTGCATGTCACTATGTCATAGCAGAGAGATTGAGGAAAAGAAGAGAGAAGGACACAGCTAAACAAGCTGCAGAGACTAATGATTGGATTGATGGTACTAATATTCTGGTGTACATAATTTATGGGTTCCTGTTGTGCTCTGCCAGTGTCATCAGGTGAAGAAGCTAATACTTGATCAACATAAGAGCAATTCAGGTGACACTTCTAAAATTAACCCATGAACTGTTGCATTTTGCTCTTCCATCTCAAATGCACTAAATCCTTGCTTTTGCTCAGTATCAAAAATTTAATTATACCAACCACACCTTCTCTACTGTTTAAATTTACTGGAGTCTACTATTTATATAACAATTTATTTTGTAGTTATTGAAGAACAAAATGTGAGGCTTGAATTAACAGTACGTTTTCTCATACACACAATCATACATACATATTTACATACAAATGCATATACATAGCTACATCCATTTTCACAGGCCAGGAGTAGTATACAATTTGGTATACTAGAAGGAGTGGCTTATGGTATATCACAGGGTTACAGATATTTTGGATATGTGATAGCATTTCGTTTTGGAGCCTTTCTTGTTACTCTTGATGAAGGTCATATCCTCCATGTTGAATTTCAGGATGTATTCCGAGTTCTCTTTGCTCTGGTATTTGGAGCTCTTGCCGTTGGACAAGCTAGTGCCTTTGCTCCTAATTATACTAAAGCTAAACTATCAACATATCGTATATTCTCACTACTAGACAGGAAACCAATCATTGATAATTATTCCACTGATGGGAAAGAACTGGTGAGATTATAATATACATGTACATACATATATACATACATACATACATACATACATGCATACATACATACATACATACAATGTATATACATACATACATACATACATGCATACATACACATACATACATACATACATACATACATACAACATACATATATATATACAACATACATATATATATACTTACATATATACATATGGTTACATACATACATACATATGTATATACATATAATACATTCATACATACATACATACATACATACATACATACATACATAGTCACATTCATACATACATACATACATACATAAATACATACATACATACATACATATATATAAATATATACATATATATATGTACTAGTGACATACATATATACATACATACATACATACATACATATGATTATATACATAAATACATAAGCACTTATATGGGATTATCTAACAAGAATGATATCATTGGATTCAGTATCATTTAATTACCCAACTCGTCCAGATGTTAATGTATTACATCTAAACGAGTTGCCATCCAGATGTTAATGTATTACATCTGGACGAGTTGCCATCCATTTATCTATGTGTTAATACCATCTATTTATCTATGTAAGTACGAAAACATATGTATTTGTCATTCTGTTCATTCATTCATCCATCCATCTATTTATCTATCTATTCATCCATCCATTCATCTATCCATCCATCCATCCATCCATCCATCCATCCGTTCATTCATTTATCCATCCATCCATCATTTATCCATCTACCCATGTATCCATCCTTCCATCTATTCATTCATCTATCCATCAATTCATTCATTCATCTATTTATCCATTCATTCAGGGTTATAGTACTAATGCTGGTGATAAAGGCACTCAGTTAAGTGGAGGACAGAAACAAAGAATTGCCAAATCCCGGGCTCAGATCAGAAACCCTAAAATACTTCTTCTAGATGAAGCAACATCAGCCCTAGATAGTGAGAGTGAGATAATAGTCCAGGAAGCTCTAGATAAAGCTAGGGAGGGTCGTACTAGTATAGTAATAGCTCATAGGTTATCCACTGTGTACAGTGCTGACTGTATTGTGGTAATAGCTAATGGTAGTGTTGTTGAGAAGGGTACACACACCGAACTATTAGCTAAGGGAGGTGTATATTATCAGTTACATCAACATCAACACTTGATAGGAGATGAGGAGAAATAACAATTTAATTAGGAACTTTATAATTACATAATAATTATTATTAATATTTGAACTTCTGAACACTTCAACTACATGTATTTTACTTGCTGATGATAAATGATTTTGTCACTTCATTCATTTTTTGTATAATTGTTTGAGAAATAATTCATTTTTCATATTAACTACTACTCTTCTTAATTCTTGATCTGATCCTAATATCACTACTAATGATGATGTTATTGAGTTACTACTAAGTTGATCCAAACATTCAAAACACATTGGAAGTAACAGCGTAAAAAAGAGCTTAAGCACAAGCTCAAGCCCCTCAAATTTTGTCAAGCTCAAGCCCCAGCCCATCTAATTTGAATTGGACTTAAGTTTAAGCCCAAACCCTTGGTTAAAAGGCTTAAGTCCGAGCTCAAGCCTTTTCTTTGGACAATTGGTAATAAACATTTATTTACAAGAAACATCATAACAATTAGATCTTACGAACTTCGATTGTTCAAAAATTGAGTCTCTTAGGCGACATCTGTCTGGTCGATAAATTTTCCCCACTATGCTGAATAACCTTTCGACGGCTGTTGATGACGCTGGAATGCCTAATGCAGAACACAAAGTGGGCTTAAGTACAAGCCCAATAATTAGCACTTGCATTGAGCTTAAGCACAAGCTCAAGCTCTTGAGTTTGTAAAACAAAAAGGGCTTCAAGTTCTTGCTTAAGGTGGCGGTACGGTGACGTTAATGATATTCATAGCTAAAAGTTTTTTGTTATTTTCATTGTTACAATTTCTTAATTCATTTTCATATTTGCAACACATTATTATTTTATTGAAGTTTATTATCAGTGAAAATTTGAAGTATTTTGCATTTTGTATTCATGAGTTGTGATCGTCAGCAGACCAAGCCGCAAAGATACATTTTTCTCCATAAACACACAAGACAAAGACTGGACACTTACTGTGCAATGTGAATACATCCTAGTCTAAAAAACAACGAAGACCTTTTCCTTATATCTGTTTCTGTACCACAGGGGTTGTATATCATCATCCTTCTTCGACAAATTTCTCGGCAAAGTGCTTGACCCAACCCTGGTAACAGTTGGGCGCGGGCTACAACTCCGGAAATCACTTATGTGTTGATATACGCATGCGCACTACTTAACATTTTAGAAAAGTCTCCTCGGGCTGGTTTCTTGTCATTATGAATAACAGGAAAGACAAAACCAATGTTTTGCTTTAGTAGCTCTAGTAATACACTTGAAATGGTACCACAAAAGACAACTGTCACATTGTATAGAATTTTCTGTTTCATCATTTATCGGATTAGTGCAGCATCTACAGTAATACAGGGGATTTTTTTGTACACATCTCATAACTTCTTCCACAATATCACAGGCATCATGAGTGAAGTATTTCCTACAACTTATTAAACAAACATTTTCATCCAGTATTGATGCAGGGACTTTCTCAGGTCGTTTTTCTACATCCTCTTCGTTTATAATAGCTGTACCAGTAATAGCTTCTTGTATAATTTTATCTTCAACTAGCCAAGACAAAATTACTATGAAAAAAATTAGTAACAGTAAAATTATCTATGATTTACAAACATAATTATGCTACTACGATTAGAGTTAAATCTTCTACCAGTGCTTCCAATTCAGTACCGTTTCCAGACTTAGCCTCCATTTGTGCACGTAGATTACTCAAGTCCTTTAAAGTCGCTACTTTCCCTGATGTTTTACTGATGTGCTGCTGTACTAACTTTTTGTTAGCCTGCACACATAGTAATGACTTGACAGTTTCACGCTCTTCAGTAGCAAGGTGCCTTTGGCAGCACCCTCCAACGTTCTGGAATCTCTTCGTGTGAGTTGAACTAATTTACTCTTCTCATAATTCTTTATTTTTCTTTCTACATCCATAAACGCCATCGTTCACTCTCTCTAACCCCAAACCTGGCTGCTTTTCCGACATGGAGTACTACTTCTACCAACTTGCTTACCGGGACTTGAAAGTCCCCAAGCATTTTGTAGGATTAAATCAAATGCAGTGCTCTCCCTTTTTTGACTGGAACTGGGGCAAACAAAATGACCCCACTGCATGTTGGCACCAGCTACACCCACGATTTCAAGTTTTACAGTTAGGGAAATGCCTCAGGTACCCATCAGAGCGCGTGGGCGGTGTCTTGAAAACTGCAGATTGCGTGGACGACGAGGGGGCACAGCCCCCTTCAAACCCCCATTGACGGGGGGACACCCCCTTTAAAATTCCTCCATAGTCATTATTTAGGCCAAAGGGCAGCCGAAAAACCAGCAACATTTTTAGCCATTTTCATGGGCTTGTGCTTGATGCCAATTACAAGCATTTGGAGAGCTTTGTAAAGCTAGGAACACACTGCAAACCACGTAGGGGTGAAATGTCACATATATGTGACATCAGTGTTCTAAGGGTTAATTACAGCAGTATAGATATTAGAGGTGAGGTATAATTAATCGAAGTGTCTACAGCTCTGTTAACCGGTCGTGGCTTATAAGGCTACAGCTCCGGAAATTACCCGCGTGGTGATATAAGCATGCCCAGTGGATATAAATGACGATGGCAAAAATATATGCCAATGAGTCGCCAGTGTTGGAAATGGGAAGAATTTTGAAAAACAAGCTCAGTGCTGTAAGGGTTAATGACTTAATAATAGTATTATATATTTAAAAATAATTAAACCATTAACTAATAACAAAACAACCTACAAAAGTAAATAATGTTATTTTCTTAACTTGTTTTCTTCTCTTTTCAAAATTTTAACTACTTCATGATTTCCATATTGACGTGCCAGGTCTAGAGGTGAGCGTCCCCTCTGTGTTATAATGTAATAAATTTATATATAATAATTATGTGTTATGTAAGTAATTACTAAAATAATTATTATCATAATCATTATAATAATTATTATTATCATAATATATCTTAAGATAACTATATATAGTTTGTGGATACTAATTATATCATATTTTTATTGAATTCACCAAATCACTATTATTAATACACATATCATGATTACTGTGAACATGAGATTATTATAATTATATCACCAAATTGAATATATATAATATTTGATTCCACAAACAATAGTTATCTTAAGATACTAATACTATTATAATGAATTATCAAATATCAGTTATACAATGGAACCTATATTACCATTAGGACACACATCAATGATTATTATAATATTTATTATAAGCTTTTACAAGAATTAGAAAAAAGAAATTATTAATCAAATATATGATCTCATTTTGAGACATCTGAATGATGTTATATTATAATCATATCATAATAATCATTTGTAATAGTTAATTAAGTAGTTATTAATGTCATGACATCATAAAAGGTTATTAGTTAATAATAATTATAACAAATATATATTACAGATATACATTAGCTATGTAATTAATTATATAATCAATACATAAATTATAATACATAATATTTAATATTTACTTACCCTATCCTTTACTTCAGTATTAGCACCATGTGATAACAACACATTCATAGTAGCAACATGACCGCTCTCAGCTGACAAATGTAAAGGTGTTCGTCCATCCTGTAGTAATAGCAATCATTAGATACTTGTAATATCTTGTGTTAATGATAATAATAATAATAATAGTTAATTAAGTAGTTATTAATGTTATGACATCATAACAGGTTATTAGTTAATAATAATTATAACAAATATATATTACAGATATACATTAGCTATGTAATTAATTATATAATCAATACATAAATTATAATACATAATATTTATTCAATATTTACTTACCCTATTCTTTACATGAATATCAGCACCATGTGATAATAACACTTTCACAATATCAACATGACCACTTTGAGATGAATAATGTAAAGGTGTTTGTCCATCCTGTAGTAATAACAATCATTAGATACTTGTAATATCTTGTGTTTATGATAATAATAATAATAGTTAATTAAGTAGCTTTTAATGTTATGACGTCATAACAGGTTATTAGTTAATAATAATTATAACAAATATATATTACAGATATACATTAGCTATATAATTAATTATATAATCAATACATAAATTATAATACATAATATTTATTTAATATTTACCTACCTTATTCTTTACATGAATATCAGCACCATATGATACTAACACTTTTACAACACCAACATGACCACTCTCAGATGACAAATGTAAAGATGTTTGTTGATACTGCAGTAATAACAGATACTCGTAATATCTTGTGTTTATGATAATAATAATAATAGTTAATTAAGTAGTTATTAATGTTATGACATCATAACAGGTTATTAGTTAATAATAATTATAACAAATATATACATTAGCTATGTAATTAGTTTTACAATCAATAGATTAATTATAATACATTATATTTATTAAATATTTACTTACCACATCTTTTACATGAATATCAGCACCATGTGATAACAACACATTCACAGTATCAACATCACCACTCTGAGATGAAAAATGTAAAGGTGTTTGTCCACCCTGTAGTAATAACAATCATTAGGTACTTGTAATATCTTGTGTTTATGATAATAATAATAATAGTTAATTAAGTAGTTATTAATGTTATGACATCCTAACATGTTACTAGTTAATAATAATTATAACATATATATTTTACATATATACATGTACATTAGCTATGTCATTAATTGTAATAATCACTACATAAATTATAATACACAATATCAGGAGCTTATGAGCGGAGTGAAGTGGCACGAAGGAGCGTCAAACTATAATATGTTCTGCAAACCATCTGTTGTCAAATAACACCTTTGCAAACTTCCTTATATGGAAAACCTCTGTACACTGCGTATGTGATTTAAGTAGGAGTGATAAGTGTTGATAAAATATAAAATCATGTGCGTCTGACAAGATGACTCTGTATAATCCCCCACTTCTTTCCAGATAGAATCGATACTAGTATAGTCACAAAGGATAGGTGCTACCAAACTATGTAACAAAAGTGTCAAGTGCTGTCAGTGTGTTGATTCTACAGGGTGTACAAAAGGACTATTAATGGACAACAACAAAAGCAATATCTCTAATGAAATAAGCACATGATGATTACTTTGTTTCTTAGAGCAGAATTTTAAACCGCCTTGTATTCAAGCTTTCTTCTCGAGTTTCTTTTTGCCTTGTAGAACTTGCGTTTTAGGCTTCCAATTAGTTTGAAGTATCCCATTTGAAATTTTTCAACCCAAAAATTTGTGCATTCGTTCTTTTAATCGCTATTTCATCTGTACTAAACAATGAATCTGCTTAGGACTGTAGCTTGACTGTTCTTCTGCACGAGTTCTTTTGGCAATGTTTTCTTGACTAGACTCTAATGATTGCCCAAAAAGGGTCAATGCAGTTTGATGCTCCTTTGCGTCGTTTTGTGGCGCTCATAAGCTTCGGATAATTTTTACTTAATATTTACTTACAACATTCTTTACATGAATATCAGCACCATGTGATAATAACACATTCACAATATCAACATGACCACTCTTGGATGAGAAATGTAAAGGTGTTTGATGATACTGTAGTAATAACAATCATTAGATAATTGTAATATCTTGTGTTTATGATAGTTAATTAAGTAGTTATTAATGTTATGACATCATAACAGGTTATTAGCTAATAATAATTATAACAAATATATATTACAGATATACATTAGCTATGTAATTAATTATATAATCAATACATAAATTATAATACATAATATTTATTTAATATTTACTTACCCTATCCTTTACATGAATATCAGCACCATGTGATAATAACACATTCACAATATCAACATGACCACTCTCAGATGACAAATGTAAAGGGGTTTGTCCTTCCTGTAGCGATAACAATCATTAGATACTTGTAATATCTTGTGTTTATGATAATAATAATAATAGTTAATTAAGTAGTTATTAATGTTATGACATCATAACAGGTTATTAGTTAATAATAATTATAACAAATATATATTACAGATATACATTAGCTATGTAATTAATTATATAATCAATACATAAATTATAATACATAATATTTATTTAATAATTACTTACCCCATATATATCCTTTACATTAGGATCGGCACCATGTGATAATAACACTTTCACAATATCAACATGACCACTCTTAGATGACAATTGTAAAGGTGTTTGTCCACCCTGTAGTAATAGCAATCATTAGATACTTGTAATATCTTGTGTTTATGATAATAATAATAATAGTTAATTGAGTAGTTATTAATGTTATGACAAACAGATTAATAATTATATATAACAAATATATTATATTACAGATATATAATAGCCATGTAATTAATTACAATTAAAATCCTATATTTAGACATAATACATGTGATACTACAAATATTCATTTCAATACAATATCAAGTAGTTTGTTAATCAGTATTGATGGTATTGAGTATGATACTGATATTTGATATTACACATAATACATGTGTTCATACATTAGATTCAAATTTAATACAAATTCCGTTTAAAGTGTGGGAATGGTATGTACATTTATCTATTAAATGGTGTGACATATTGAAATAGAGGTGTTATAGACCTGTATCAGTATCACTATCAATACTTGGACATTACTCAATACCAGAAATTTAAGATGTGGTATTGAAGTATTGAGTATCTTGATATCATATCACTCATCACTAACATATATATCACAAGAGTTAGAATTAGCTCCTACATGTACTATACAATATATTACTGTGTGTTGATATGATAACTCACCCAAAGACCACCATGTTTCTTATTAGGGTTAGCACCCTTGTTCAACAATAGTTTAGTTTCAGATACATGTTGATTCTTCACTGCTTTATACAGATCACCATCCTATAGTAATATATGAATATAGATATATAATTATTATCACACAACATAATACATACTAGTTTATACTGTTCCTCTTCTGTGAGTATTTTTGATGATTGTAATTCTAAATAATTATAAAAGATGAATATAACAAATGATATAGTATGTTAAATGTTATTATACTGGAATCACATGTAAGCTATAAATATCATTATTACTATTGGAAGTGTACTACTGATTTTGTTTCACTACTGGCTTTTAGACTACATAATTATGACATTACTGGAAGATTTGCAAACAATGAGATTTTTAGACAACAGAATATATGGTTCATGTGAAATGGCTCTTCGTTATCAAAACAAACAAATTATTTATCAAAATCATGTAACATGTTTATTTATTACCTTAGTTCTTAACATGTATATATAGATAGATGAATAACAAGTAGTAATAACAATATTCATAGTTTACATGTGATCTAATTGTATACAAACGCCTGTGACCACTTCTGGTGGTATAATAAAAGTGAGTTCATGGGAAGTATGTGGTTCAAGCATTTCCAAGTTTTCTACTGTTCTAGTTCAATGACATTTAGGATGCATTAGCTCCATGACTACATGGTTAGCGTGCACGAATACAATAAATCCATTAACGCACGGATACCGGAAAATATCAGTTGTTGTATACGCGTATTGTCACTCGTCCTTCAGACTCATGACAATACTTCGTATCCAACTCATATTATTTACCGGTGTCTGTGCGATAAGATAAATATATACTACACTTTGACACTTGCAGAAACAATACAACTAGTATTTAGATACATCAATCATCATGTACATTCTGTGCACATGGAAACAACACAAAATATCATTACAACATCATACCTTCATGAAACCATGAAAGATGTCTGGTCTTATCAGCTGAGCATTTGATATTGCTTACATCACAGCACAGCATTTCCTCATGTTCGCTAATTAGATGGCAAAGATGGAATGAGGAATCTGTACATCCTTCGATTTTACATCGAAACCCTTCCTGTGTAGAAGCCAGAGAATCAGTCCAGCCAAACTTGTGGACAATTGATTCTATACCTTGATGAATCATACGACAGATATTGAAGCAGTTACGAGATGGACCGAAGTAGCGTATAGTTAATGATTTGACCTGATCTAGTAAATGTAGAGCACCACCGAAATGTTGACACCTCAGGACAACTTTATTACGATAAACATCATTAACCAACTTAAATTGAGTTGGAGAAACATGCCCCATGAGAAACACTACAAGTGATGTGAAGAGACCATTAGGAATCAATTCATCATCCCATGTTAGATATAGAGGCTCAATAGCATCAATACTATCTTCAAATGGATCATCGATTGTATCCAGGACACATGGAATGAAATATCTTGTGTCGTTTGGGATCTGTGATATGATTAGTAAGCCTTTCATTAGCTCTAGGAAATCATCACAAGAGAAAACATCGTCCTCGAATTCCATGGTGTCTAGTAACTCTCGTTTGAACATTCCTTTTGTTTTAAGGCTCTTAATTGTGGCATTGTCATAGCGATCATCTCCATATGAAACAGCAATTATCTGAGACAGCATATCAAATAACACTTGTGGGTCAAGAAACACCACGTGAGATAGAATACCAGGGAAGTGGAGATAAATGGACAGATTATGGAAGTACCACAAAGCAGCCTGTACCTCCTTACGTTGCATACCAACTGACTTTCCAATCTCAACACATTCATCAAGGCTTATTATTCTTCGACCTTTTGTTTTGGATTTTAGCTCTACCTGGAAGAAGAACCATCGTGCAGGAACTTCAGCTCTTATGTAAGATCGACCTGTAATACGTCGGATTCTTTCAGCAATCTCTTCTTCATTTCTACCTCTACCCATATTGTTAACTGGAAAGATTATATCTTTACCTTTGGTGTAATCATGTCTGACATCTTCATAATTCTTAAGCTCACTATGAAGACGCTCATTCTTCTCATCAAGGCTCTCTTTAAGTTCATTACTTTCTTGAAGCCTTTCATATTCATCATAGCAAGTACCAATCACTATAAAGTGTGGCCTTCCGTGCTTTTGTACTCCTTTGAAGATTGGAGGACGAAGCTGAGACTTGCAACGAAAAAAGCTCTTTGTAAGCTGCATAGTGCTCATCTGTCTTTTCTCACCTTCACCAACTTTTCTCCCATGCACTGAATAGAAGAAATTTGCAGCATCATCAAGCTTTTCATCAAGCCTAAAAAGAACCATATTGAGAGAATGATAACGAAGTAGTGCTGGAGCAATATCTAGGAAAGCAGCCTGACCTCCTAAGTCAACACCATACATCATATGAGTGTTATACAATTCGTCAGATTTCTTTACTTCAGTAATCAATTGAAGAAGTTCTTTATTTAAAGTAGTAGAATCAGTAGATAGAGATTCTGAGGGCTTCTTCTTTGGCATTGCTTGCGATGTTAGTAATGGCTTCTCTTTGGACTCTTGTACTCCAGAAATCGATTGTAGCTGTTCTTCATCTGAAGAGTGGTCAGTAGGCGGAGGCTTATTCTTTGGCATTACATGTGATGTAAGTAATGGCTGCTCTTTGGACTCTTGTACTCCAGAAATCAATTGTAACTGTTCCTTATCTGGAGAATAGTCAGTAGGCACAGACTCATCAAGTTTCTTTTTTGGTGTCCTTTGTGATAGGACTAATAGCTTCTCTTTGGACTCTTGTACTCCAGACATCGATTGTAGCTGTTCTTCATCTGAAGAGTGGTCAGTAGGCTGAGGCTTATTCTTTGGCATTACATGTGATGTAAGTAATGGCTGCTCTCTGGACTCTTGTACTCCAGACATTAATTGTAACTGTTCCTTATCTGGAGAATAGTCAGTAGGGAGAGACTCATCAGGTTTCTTTTTTGGTTTCATTTGTAATGGGACTAATGGCTTCTCTTTGGACTCTTGTACTCTGGACATCAATTGTAGCTTATCGTTATCTCGAGATTGGTCAGTAGGTAGAGAGTTGAGAGGCTTCTTCTTTGGAGTCCTTAGTGATGAGAATAATGACTTCCATTTAGACCGTTTCACTTTAGATATTGATTGTAGCTGTTCTTTATCTTGAGAATGGTCAGTAGGCAGAGAGTCATGAGGTTTCTTCTTTGGCATTGCTAGCGATGTGAGCAATGGCTTCTCTTTGAACTCTTTTACTTCAGAAATTGACTGCAGCTGTTCTTTATTTTGAGAGCGGTCAGTAGGCAGAGAATCGTGAGGCTTCTTCTTTGGTGTCACTGGTGAGGTGAGTGGTGTCTGTTCAACAGATTCTATTTCTTCTTGTGAGGTATTCTTCACTTGATCTTCATTAGATTCTTGTAATTCTTGAGGTTCAGTTTCATCACTTTGAGTTCGAACACAGTACTTTATGGCCTGAAGGAATTTGATTTTCATTGTCTCGGGATCTGCTGATGTCCAAAAGCAGCTTTCATCAGACATAATAACATCATCACATTCCTCTTTACTAACCAAACGTACCTCAGGAGCTTTAGCAACAGGAGTGCTGTGATGTTCAGTGACTGGTTCCTTTCTCAATAACAAATTTAACAAGGACGTCTTGCCAACTCCTGATGCGCCAAAGAGTGCAAAGCTTGTCCACTTCACACTGACGAATCCTTTCGATTGGGCATTCTCCAGTATTTGTAAAAGCTCTGTATAATAAAATATAATTATAAGATGATAACTTGTTTGTTGAAATAGAATATTAAATTCAATTTTGAGATTACATTTATTGTAAACCCGGAAATGTTAGCTGGACATTAACTATGTTAGCAATTGTGAGATTACATTAAATTAAATAGTTGTTAATTATTATAGCTGTTAGTTCACATATAATAATTTGGTAATATGACTGTTTATGTGAAACATCATGATAGTTGTGTGGTTAAAGTGTTTGTCTCTCATTGCGATGGTCCAGGATCAAATCCTGGCATGACATTGTGTTTCTTATGTCTTAATATCAGAAATGTCATTAATGGATGCTAAAGTGTGAATTTTAGCTAAAACACTAAAATATAAAGATCATTGACTTCTCCAGGATAACAGTATACAGTGGTGGATCAAGAAATAGGGAAAAGGTGGTGCAAAAAACTGGGTGTGCAGAAATATTTGTTCATTATTTATTCATAATAGGTGTGGCTAGCCAATACACATGCACATGATAATATTTTCCATATTAAGCATTTATTTATATATAATTAATGAGTTCATAATTATTAAGGCACATGGAATAGAAGTCAATATAGTGGCAAATATTTCAAAGGTGTGCCCTCAAGTAGCTATGAATCTCATTAATGAGTAAAAAAAAAAGGGATACAAAATGCACCCTAAAACCCTCTGGATCTGCCACTGGTACAAAAGAAAATGAAAATAAATTCATTTCCTGTTGAAGTATTAAAATGTTTGAAGTTACTTCTTATCTACTTTATATACATAAATAATTATTATCACCTTGTGGAGTAGGTTCAATCTCTATTGCTCCCTTTATGTGTGGTGCAATCTAAGAAACAACAAGTGTATATAGAGAAAAAAACATCCCTATATTTGCTTTGTGATGACTATGTATTAAGCATTGCTGATGGCACTAGTGTCTCTACCTTTCTGTGTACTCCTGGGGCCTGAATACGTAAGTGTAAGCCTAATTGCAGTCTAAATAAACAGATGTCTGATGAACTGACTGAGGTACTCCTTCAAGGTTCTAAATGATGACTTCATCTTGTCTGAAACTCAACAACTTATCATACTTACTTGTTAAAGATTCTTGCATAATATCTATACTGTTTCTCTGCTATATACAACAGTTATTAGCAGTTTTACATCCTTTCTGAATCTTCCTGGCTGGTCTGTAGCTCAAACGCGCGTTCTTTTACGCGCCACGCCCATTAATTGACCGAGCTAGCCCCCCGGGAATGACGCAACTTCCTTAACTACGTATACAACGCATAGTCGCGCAAGTGACACAAGAATATATATATATATATATATATATATATATATACATTAAACCCCGTGGAAAGCAATTATAGGGATGGCCCTACGGGCCATAAAAATGTAATTATAATTATATGTCCACTAACATCAAAATACAAACATACCGTATTCTGTATGTTAGAATATACAAAACGATTTTCAATATCTCTGAGACTCAATACTTTGCAAATCTTTAAATCTGCAAGGAGGGTCAGCTGTTCCCTTGTTAACTCAAACCTGCTGAGGTAGTCTTCTGCACAGTAACAGAATACTAGAAGAAGAGAACCTGGTAAAGCAGCTAGTAGAGGGACTGATAATTCATTACAGCCTAACGTGTGACAGAGTGACTTGTGCAGACTGGATATATTTGAGAGCTTCATTTTATAATAGTCTGTTTCATCCACTTGCAGAATAAACATGCTGTCACTCTCTGCATTAAACAAGATTCCTGGAAACTCCTTCAAATGATGACGGTTACAATAATCGTCAAAAAGATGACAATATTCGATCCACTTTATCTCTAGCTTGGGATATAAGCAATTCAAAAATATTTCTGAAATAATAGCTACTGGCTTGAAATTAAACCAAGACACACGTATATTCTTGAAATAATGATTTAAATCATCAACATCTGTGATATCTTGTGGTACAGGAAGCCCTAGCTGATTTTGCAACAATCTAACTACGTCATCGATCACTATTGGTATCCTTCTCTGTCGATCATACCAATATCCATTCATTTCTCGGTAAAGATTTTCCATTGTTAACAAATAACAAGTACTAAACACCTGTACGACTTCCTCAGTTTGTGCTAGTAATGCAAGATTGACATCATAGTTTGGTTTCAGCAGAGTAGATAATTTCGGAGAATCTCGCTGTAGTAGAATGAAATTTGGATCGTATCGTTTTCTCCTTTGCAAATATCCCCTTTCCTGCCTCCTGTCATGTTTCTCACCTTCTTCAGTGTCAATACCTACAGAACAAACAGAAGGAAAGTAATCATTCTCATCAACTCTATATGGTATCAAAGACAATACAATGTACTTCAAGCATAATATAGTATGTAAATAGGAAAGAGAAGTGTAATTTCATTCATTAAATCCACACTAGTGAGGTGCTACAGGTTGGGAGTTTCAATGATAGACAAACCGCTAATTTTCCTTAACAAAGAAGGAATCGGTGGTATAGCCACACCTGAGCACACATGGGCCCGTGGTTAATGTGTTTAGTCTCTTGATTAATTAGCTTTCAAAGGTAATGTAAAAATGTCACGATCAAGCATGCCCATAAGCATTTCTCTTGCACAACAAACTTCAAAACCTGGCTGCTCCAGGAACCCAAACTACATACAGTAGAAGTTAATAAAAATGTTTTGTATTTGTAGTACAGCTGTAATATGGAACTGACTGTTTCAAAGTTGATATTCCAGAAGCTTCTGTCCAGCTTCATCAGCAGTCACAGCTCTTTACTCCATGTGGAAATAGCATAGCAATTGTCTTAAAAAAGATGAACATGACTGCTAAAGACAGTTGAGTTGCATCAGATTCTCATGCTTTCATAGATGTTAGGAAATACTTGAAGTTAGCAGGAGTGATGAGTAGCTACATAAACAACTCCACAGTAGAGTTTTACAAACAAGAAGCTTCGTGACTACTTTAGAGCTCATTATAAAAATGGAATTTTAGTGTCCACATAATTAGTAACTGTTTATTGATTTGAGTTACATAGCTAATGTTGTAATTTTACAACATTCTGCTCAGAAATGAAGTACCACCTAGTTACTAGAATTACTAAACTTCACTACAATTCAAAGGGTCCTGGTGGCACCACTCCAAAAATTACTGCAGCTTACGATGGTATGCAAGTCAGCCTTCTATTGTACAAAACACACAGGCTTTGTTGACACTTTCCTTCCAGTGTCCGACCTTTGATGCTACCTTGAAGTTAGCTTAGGTCACTTTTTAAAAGTAAAAGGAGATTAGAATAGAATGTAGTGTATGACGACACATATGTGATGCATTTACTAAGTTATACTTGCTTTGTAGTTTGCTTTAAATGATGTTGGGAGAGTAAATGAAAAAAGAGTTTGCTCGCAGTCGCTGTGTTTGCTATTAATTGGTATGCAAGGTTGAGACGACTGTTAAATTGCGCCAGTTGGTCGAGAAAGATGCAAATTACCTGTGTTCAGTTGCAATAAAGGTTTTGCTTTGATGAGGTTGTGAGCCACACATATGATCAGTATAAATAATCCATGGTGGGTGTGGTTGGAATAATTATAATTAGCTGGTTAATTTTTGAAATGGCCACAGGTTGTGAAACTAAGTGATATATGATCTATCACTGAATATTTAATTACTGAGTTTTAATGAAGATTTAGCACACTACGAAATGTAGAATGTGTGTAGTACAAAACTGCAATGTAATGTTTCATTGACTCCTCCTATATGTACAGTTTTGTATACCATATATGCTTAAAGGAACACATAGCTGTTCATTTCTTTTCTGGACCTCTGCACTTGGCACTTAAACAATTAATATGGGTGTTTATTTGAGGTAGTCTCTTAAACTATTTTGGAACTGTTTGAAACTTTCTATACATCATTATCAATCTTATAACTAACTGTCTACCAAATTTAAAATACTGTGTTGTTTCCGTGAGTCCAGTCAGACTCGACAGAGGAGATCTGCTTGGAATAAGTAGCTTTCACTTACACTGCAGCTCTTTTTCAGTGCTCTTGATAACAAATTCTGGACTAAACTGAGTAAACTCATAACCTATGAAACAATTTCTGCAACACGTGTTTGCAAATGCCACACCCAGGTGTTTAATTAAAGTCAGGCATTTATTGGATGTTTCAATCTGGCGTCTAATCAAGACAGGCACTTATTCAGGAGAGGCATTTCTTTAAGCATATACAGTATATGATATTGGGTTGCTCTACTTGCAGTAAACAGCTCAACTCATATGTATACTCAATCTTTATACATGCTACCAGGACACAAAACAGAATTTTTGTTATCACCTTGTTCTTCCATAGAGACACTTTGGCAAAATGGCTTTTCTTGTTGGTTCAACTGCATGAAAAGAAAATGTAATCATAATACTCAAGTGCGTTATAGTGAACATTGGAAGGCATTGCTTTCCCATGTGTTAAAACTGTATAATATTGTAGGATTTTTTTGTCACAGTATAATATTATGTAGTTGAAGACATTCTGTGGGCCTGGTCAATTATTGGGCAGTATATAGAGTTGAGAGTTGAGGGTTGAGGGGTTGGTCAGTTAATGGTATGGTGATATATTAAATATTATTTATCATATTCTATAGCACCAAAGAGGAGTTAATAGCCTATAGTATAACACAGTAGAGCGGGGACAAAACTTAGGTATTATTCACAGTTAAGTTGCAAATGTGAATTTTTTTACATCTTAAATAATTTCTACTATATAACAGAATGCACACAACCACAAAATGTTTTACTTAAATTTTATTGTTTTTAATAGAATTAATCAGCTAAACAGCACCTATTGTAAGTAGAAAAAACTACAAAACCAGAAGCCGATTCATTGACAACAGAGGAAGAGACATAATAAGTGACACTTGTGTCATATTAATTATATAGATGAGAAATACTGCGTCAAAACACTGTGTTATAATCCTAATTATATCATACAATTATTATTTATTAACTGCATGAGCACTAAAAACTCTAACCTTGTCTTCTGTTTTTCTCTTGATGATGACATAACGCCCAATGGAAACAGAAAGTACTCCCTCTTTTCTCAAATCCTCTTCGTTATCTTTTAGTAGTCTTATCAGCTCTTCATGAAGATGAAGGGGAGCATAGCAGATCAGGATAATGGAGTTCCCTTCATTCACCACCTTCACCATTACATGTCTAGCGTTGTCATGAAAAGCTTTTCTGAGTAAACTTTGTATATCACTCAGTGTCGTCTTATCTCCTTCCCATTCTAAAACGAACTTCACTTGCTCTGATTTCAGAAGATTTCTATGTGAATGCTTCATAAAATCCTGACCATATATATGTTGTGTTTGGATCGTCTCACAGAACTCATCAATTGATTTGTTGAATTCTTCGATGAGATGGATTGCATCTTGTAGGTTAAACTCTTTGGCAATGGCTTCAAGAAGTTTTGTGTTCGTCAAAGATGTGTAATTACGAACAACTTTCATTGCATCATTATGTGATTCTGCAGTTTTGGCATCACTCCGGTAAATACTCAGAAAATAATTCAAGTCATCTAAAGAGACGGGTTTGTTTTTAAGAATCTTAGTAACTTTGCTCATAAGTATGCAAAGCTCTCCCCTCTTTTCGTCAAACTCAGGATGATACTTTTCAGATATCTTGTAATGACCTACACTATCATCATGCTGTACATGTGGTAGGTACAAAGTAATAAATTACAAAAGATGAATTTGTTATTATCATAGCATTCCAATATCACAACTATTTCACATGATTAATCTTTTATTTCAAAAATGAACTTGTATAGGCTACATTGTTGCTTTAGTTTAGAGCTGCTGGACTATGTTGGAATTACATATTGCTCTATATCTCAACTAGTACATGCAGTTTCCTCAGTTCTACTTTATCATATGATGCATTATAGTATGAATTAAGGTAAGAATTGTCATGAACAAAACACCATATTAATAATTCACTATAGCAGTTTGATATATATATCAAGTATTGTCTTATTCTGTGCTTTGCTTTTGGTTTCAATTTTAAAGTGATGTGAATGACTCATCATATCATGTGGATATCTAATAATTTTGCTAATCATATATTCTATTCTATTAGTATAATGAATTGCTTTTCTTAATTTACGTAAAACATTACCAATTTGGGCTCTTTGGAGGGAAGAGAAGAAGGCACCTCAACTCCTGTACGTGAGTCATCTATGATAAGTAAAGTGAGGTTCATTCTTTATCATAATATAAATTATTCATGATAATTATTAAGGCTGGAAAGAATATCCATCTGTTTACTTAATTGTGATTAGAATGAATACTGTTGTCATAAATTATGAATATGCTCTCAAATATGTAATGAACATTATTAGCCTGCATGGCCACAAAAGAAGATAGGCAGAATTATATCTAAAGGAATTCAATCCTCCTATACAAGCAGTGATACAAATATACATGATCTTCACATTTCAGTATGTCTTCTCATAAATTAAATACTTTTTTCATTGTTAGATTGATTGGCTAATTTTTAAACTGAGAATACACCATCCATCCACACAGGCAATGGAACCATTGAGGGGCCATGGGGGACCATGCCCCCCCCCCCCCCCCCCCCCCCCCCCTTCGAATAAATTAAATGTGAAATTCACAGTCTACAGGGATCTCTCTTTGAGTTGTTGGCAGAGCCACCATCTCAAAAATGCACAAGAAGTGTTCAATCTTCCAGGTACGCTACATCAGTACTACTGTTATAATGGTTAGTCTGGTCTCTGGTCACATCTTGTTTATTGAACCACTTTATTATTAATTAGGGAACATTAAATTGACAATGCCCTTCATGAATAATTAACGACTAGTATTTTCATGGCACGCTTCATGCACCGAAACCGAGCCACCCCCCCCCCCCCCCCCCCACTGTAAAATATGTTCTGTAGCCTATCCCATCCATGGCATAGAGTGTAGTAGGAGCATGAAAGGGTCAAACGTTTACTAAAGTGTCTATAATCAGGTATAAAGTTTCTTATTATTCACAGGAGATTCACACCTTAAAAGACAATGCAATATGTCGCACATCATGTCAAATAATCTTATTGGACAGATTGCTGTTGGTTTCCTCATAAACAGTATCTACTTTTCACTTGTTCAAATACATTTTTCCTCCCCAGATTGTTTGTGTGAAATCAACATAATGTATCCTTTGAAAGTTAGTGTGCACATTTAAACTTGAGATAATAGTGACAATTGAGTTTTGATCTGCAAAACAGTTTTTACAATGATAGTTCAGAACCTTCCTAAGCATATTCTCAGGCTCTTGTAATAAATACTAAAGATAGTTTGAAGATAAGAGCAGTTACTTACCTTGTAATTGTCAAACACTTTGTATGGTAATCCAGATTGACTCAGTTGTGACTTACATGTATATTATACAGGTTGGCTAGAGAGTAGATTAGGCTTGGGGTAAAATTTAAATTGTGACTCCTATGTAAATGGGGCATGAAGTGTAGCACATAATTTTCACCTACTATAATTATTGTTCATGAGGGGCGTAGTTAATTAATATGTGTGAATACACACGCATATTAATGAATATTTCTACAAATTTCTTGGTCTATATTCAACCCAAATGAAGTGAAAAATTTTCAACTGTCGGGTTAAAATAATCATAAAATATAACATATCATATTCCACTGAACTGCTTTAGTTAAAAAGCGAGGGCCCTGAGACAAAAGTCCCCCTTGTCCACCCCTCTCACTGTGCCTGATATTATATCTATACATACCATGTCTTCTTTTTCGGAAGGATCTCTCATCATTGTCTGTTATGATCCGCCTCATCTGAAAGAAGAGAAGAGATGACTATATAGTGACAAGTAATGCAGGAGATTTGAAATATATATATACATGTAGATATCCCTTGTCTATACGTTTGATATCTATATAATTATTCTTGGCACACACATGTTTATATTTAGTTAAGGAAATTGATTCATTCCGAGGGGGAGGTGGGTTGGTCAAGTAATGGGCATGGCCAAACATGTGCTTGAGCTATATCAAGACCAATAAGACGAAATCCTCTTAATTGAAATTGGAAACTGTAATTACTAGTTGTTATAGCAAAAATACATTTATAATCTTTAAACAAGCACTGTTGAAAAGTAAGATGAAGAAGAATTGAAAACAAGTAACTATATATATGCTGTAGTCTGGCATACCCACACCCTTTGCTTGGAGGAGGAAGGGTCTGAGATATACATATTCCAACTAGTGGTGCTGTCGCAGTCGGAAAGAATCCATCCATTGCATAATGATATTCATAATTATGATAATTATATTCACAATACAAGAATGTAGTAATTAACTACCACATCTATAATGATGTATGGCAGAACAGATTTAGTATATGTATGTCCCCAGACCCTTCTTCCTCTAAGTGAAGAGTGTGGCTATGCCAGACTAAATATACAGTTGAGTTTCAGACATGATAAAGTCACCCTAAGACAATCTCAGGAATGCAATCTATTGTAAGTGGCTTATTGTTTTATGAAGTCATATTGCTATTATATAGTTTTAGTGCTAGGCAATATTATCATGATAATAATTATGTAGTGGTAGTAGATCATTGCTTGTCAAGGAATATACGCATTGGTAATTTCCACATGTGTAGTTGTGCATGTCCATATCACAAATTTGAATATGTCAATATATTGCTAACTACCATAAATAGTAAGAGTGGATTTAAGGGGATGGAGTTGGCACAGTTCCCGCCAAAATTGCACACTCTATTTATACCACAATATATATAGTGTGAAATATTGGCTTTACAAGACAGGCATCAATCCTGAAATTGCTAATATCAAATCCTAAATCTGCCGCTAAATATATCAATATGTACCTAATATTGATATATTGTTCACCACTATTAGCACGATGTCATTACTAATAAAACAATACCTCTTTGGGTGATTCATCGGGTGGACGAACAAGGGAATCATCAACTTGTGACATATCTATGAGGAACAAAATGTTTTTCATTATTAACAAACTTTGGAGTAGAGTTGTTCTGCACACCAGTAGTATTTTGGTGCTACAACTAAGTATAATTTTCATATTTAGTTCAGTTAACTATAAATACTAATACTAAAATTATAGTGCTGAAACTAGGAATAAACTAATATTCTTTACTAGAACTAAACTAAACTATAATATGATAATTCTCATTGAAATTCAGTAGTATGTAACAGTTTTATGAATTTGGAACAAATTATAACCATAGTAACATGATTACAATATGAATATCTTCTGAAAATATGTAATGAATATCTTTTCTATATATGACCACACAAGAAGTGGAACTACAATCAAATCCACCAAATATTGAGTAGAATCAAGTTCTGTTCTATATACCAAAAGGTAGGAAATCTTTCAAACTACTTTAAGATTAATATGATTATTCTTTGAACTATAATTATACCACTCATAGTCATAACTGCATAATTATAATGTATAGAACACCAAGGAAAGGGTTTTAGTGTGACAGTAAAACAAGTGCTGTATTTTTTATGTATAGGCCTAGCCCAAAGGACCATTACGATTATGTTTGATGTGGTATACACTATACAATGTTATACAGCACTCTCTATTGTACATTGCATATGTGGTCAAGTAATGGCATCGTACTTAAAAATACATGCATACTCAAGACTACAAAAGAATATGAAAGGCTAAGAATTTGAAAATTAGATCTCAGATATGGAAAATAATCTTCATTAATATCACAAAAAAGATGGACATTGTGAACTTCATTAGCCTCTGTTACGTTCTTATAAAACTAATTTTGAGGTTTCTAGATGATCCGAAATATTTTGACAGACAAAAGACAGAACAGATCCCCACCATTAACCCCATACACATACACTGTGTGGTATAATCAATATTTGCTACTATTATACAATATGCATCAATACAGTTATTCATGTATACAATTATGTGAACACAAGCAAATGAATATACCTTCAAATAATGAATATTATTACTATGACCACACAAGAAGGCAATAAGCACTGATCAACTTAACATCATTTTTATGGATACAATATTTCTGCTACAGCAATATATCTAGATGACTCGTATTAATAGATATATTCACATTCTTGTTACTGATGTTATAATAATTGGATATTTCATCAAGCTTAAGAAAATTATACACTGTGCACAATGAGTATGAATGCATTGATTAATTTTTCTTCTCAATACAATATCATAACATAGTACCATTATTTTCAGGTTCTGATAATTAATATATACAAAGAATTGATTTTGTGATTGTCATCTTACCTGTACAATAACGGCATTGACATGGATGATCTTTTAATATTCTCTCAGCAGCTGTTCTGTCTACACTAGCAATAGCAAGACAAAGGCCTCTCCAAGTGGGGTTAGGCTGTTTAACACTATCACGCTTCAACCACACAGCAATCATCTCAAGCATACATCCTCCACAATCCTTCTCGTTTACATAAATAGCATCTAGAGAGCTTGTACTGATTCCAAGTGACAACCCAATTTCTTTCCACTTTGATTTGAACTCTTTACATGTTGTAAAGACATCATTGTGAGCATCTATACCTGTTATAATAGAAGTATTAATAAAGCAAAAGATGGTTAATCATGAAACTCTCTTACGTAGAATCTGACTGCAAGCCATTGCTCACACAACAGTGAAGAAAGCACACAGAAACGCAGCTATAACTGACGGCCCGACGCAGCAGAGTAGCCACACCCTCATCTAGGCCGGGCCGGCCGGCCTAACGATCAACCCCCCTCATTAATAGGTGATGTGTTATTGATCACTGTATATCATTAACTGCTTTTTACATCATGACATGAACAACACTAATGTATATGTTAATATTTAATGACATACACAATGTAGTCCTTCAAAACCAGTTCCTTCATAATCAAGTTTGATTGAGTGTATTCAATATCTTGTCACAACTTCAGTAAAGATAACACAGAAGATTATCTTGATATACTATCTCTCTGATCTCAGCAGTTAGCCACTCAATACTCCAAACAATGCCAGAAGAACCATTGTTGATATTAAGGTAAAATATTATTCAACTTCTGCAATGCTCTATAGATGTGATAGCACTCTACTTAGTCTCCTTAGAAACAAACTGAAAGCAAGTCTGTATAACATCGGAACATGTATTTAATTATCATTATTTCAAATGATGACAAAACTTTATCTAATCACAAATGATTTTATTTTTGTACAGAAGATAATGATGGAAATACTAATTGTTTACTAACTACTAGTTTCTGATGTTGATGAGATATATATCCTTTTATATAACCCTTGAGAGAAGAGATAGAGGAGGGAGAGAGAGGGGGAGAGGGGGGGGAGAGGAGAGAGGGAGAGAGAGCGAAAGAGAGGGAGGGAGGGGGGGGGGGGGAGGAAAAGGACAGACGAGAGAGAAGAGGGGGAAGATGGTAAAAGACATTATGATAGGAGGGAGGTGTAATTATGAGTCATAATGACTAATAGTGATGTCATACTTTATCAATGAGGTTAGCTGTTATACACTCAACTTCATCAGAATCAATATCTTCTTCCTAATATAAACAAATAAATTGATAAATAATCTTAAATTCTACCAATCCTAGTTCTCAAGACTAGGTACCCCAGTGGTTCTAATCCTAGTTCTCAAGGCTAGGTATCCCAGTGGTTCTAATCCTAGTTCTCAAGGCTAGGTATCCCAGTGGTTCTAATCATTGTTCTCAAGGCTAGGTATCCCAGTGGTTCTAATCCTAGTTCTCAAGGCTAGGTATCCCAGTGGTTCTAATCCTAGTTCTCAAGGCTAGGTATCCCAGTGGTTCTAATCATAGTTCTCAAGACTAGGTGTCCCAGTGGTTCTAATCCTAGTTCTCAAGGCTAGGCATCCCAGTGGTTCTAATCCTAGTTCTCAAGGCTAGGTACCCCATTGGTTCTAATCCTAGTTCTCAAGGCTAGGTATCCCAATGGTTCTAATCCTAGTTCTCAAGGCTAGGTACCCCATTGGTTCTAATCCTAGTTCTCAAGGCTAGGTATCCCAGTGGTTCTAATCCTAGTTCTCAAGGCTAGGTACCCCATTGGTTCTAATCCTAGTTCTCAAGGTTAGGTATCCCAGTGGTTCTAATCCTAGTTCTCAAGGCTAGGTATCCCAGTGGTTCTAATCCTAGTTCTCAAGGCTAGGTACCCCATTGGTTCTAATCATAGTTCTCAAGGCTAGGTATTCTAATCCTAGTTCTCAAGGCTAGGTACCCCATTGGTTCTAATCCTAGTTCTCAAGGCTAGGTATCCCAGTGGTTTTAATTCTAGTTCTCAAGGCTAGGTACCCCATTGGTTCTAATCCTAGTTCTCAAGGCTAGGTATCCCAGTGTTCTAATCCTAGTTCTCAAGACTAGGTATCCCAGTGGTTCTAATCCTAGTTCTCAAGGCTAGGTATCCCAGTGGTTCTACATGTAATAGTGGATTGAATGGCTGTTGCTTAATTAAAGCTTTCATACAGTAAGATAGATATGTGTATTTCATAAAATAGTAGAACTCCAGACTCACTTGATTAAACAGCAGAGCATCTTCAAATACTTTTAAATCAAGTTGATGTGTTCTACACAGCAACCAACTGAAACGAAATATAATCAAAATATAATAATATCATTCACATAATTTTAATCTATCATTATCTCATCATTCCGCCATTTTGTACTGTGAGTTCATGGAATTTCGTGTCCATGAAGAGCTATTAATAAGCTTCTTAGATACAAAATTTCATTGACTTTCTGTACAAAATGGCGAAGAATTGAAGGTAACCATTTGATCAAAATTATTTCACAGGAAATTGTCCCTTTTCGTAAATTAGGTTACACATACAAACACATTACATAATTATACGTATACATAATTTTATAATCACGATTAGTAATGAAGTTTTGTAATTATAACATACACTCTTTTAAAAAGGTTTCTCATAGCAACTGTTTTGAGTTTCTCTAATATTAAATAAATACCAGCTTTTATAAAGAATGCCTGGATAGATAGATAAATATACACATAGATAATACATAGATAGATACAAGTAGCTGTTAAATAGATATAACGTACTTGATGTCTTTCCATTGATTGAGAAAACATCATTAGATTACCAGTACTAATATGATGTAATATGACAAGTAATGACAAGTTATGACAAGTTATGACATGTTATGACAATTTCACATTCTGACATAACAGAATATCATATGAAACAGATATCTCATGACATCACCACGACACTTAATGACACATATACATTATTATATAACATGTATAATACAATATGATACTTCATCACACATTATGACATCACATGACACATCATGACATACCATACAGAACTAGCTACATCACTAAAAGCAGTTAATTTATATTTCATTAAAAGTTCTTGTTTTGGCATTTGTCCCTAAATATGAGAAGAAGAGATGAATATAATATAATTAAATATAATATATTTACTAGTAACATCTTCACTGGTATGAGATATGTTAGAATCAACCTGAAATGAGTATCATAATAATAATTATTATAATGAAACATGTATAATATATGTATATATTATATATATATATATATATATATATATATGTATATATATATATATATATATATATATATACATGTACATGTATATATACACACACACACAGATTATAGATATAATATTATAGATACATACATATTATACATTAATACATACATACACACATGCACACATACATACATACATATATAGACATATACATATATACATACACACCATACATACTGTGTACATACATACATACATGTACATGCATACATGTAAGTACGTACATACATCATACATACATACTATTGTGAATTACTATTATTATTGTAGTCATGTTTCATTATCTTAATGACATGTAAATAGGAACCTTAGTTTTACATTATATAATTAGAAATATCAAATCTTACACCACACACATACATACATACATACATACATGTACCGATGTACGTACACACACACATACATGTACATACATACATACATGCATACATACATACATACATACATACATGTACATACATACATACATACATACATACATACATACATACATACATGCACATACATACATACATACATACATACATGTACATACGCACATATATTACATACATATATTACATGCACTGTAAAATGTATAATAGGTAATTATAGCCTAGCTTCAATTGGTTACAGGAATTTCAATGCAATTTCAATGCTGATTTGTTTCATACTTACAAGTACTAGTTTCATTGATCTTGATCTATATTCACTAGTATATAAAGTACATGTCCTACTAAAGCATATATGATGTATTATTATCATTTCCTTTCCTATGAAAACAACAGATGTTACTTATACACATTCCAGAGTAATTAGTATGTGCATCAATTTGTACTTATAATAACAAATATCTTAAATTACTATCAGATCTTCCATTCTTTATTTTGACATGTACTTTATATACTAAGTTGAAACATTTCCTAGCAAGAAAAGAAATCAGTATATAATTGATTGATATAGACTCGGAATTATTTTATTAATAATTTATTGTAGTAACCAAATAAGAATTTGATTGCAGGTAGTGCCATGTGAGGATAATCCACTGATACTTATTATCCTGGGATAGTGTCTCAATAGAGCATATATCCTTAAACATCCAGAAATTCTCATAGTCCTCAGTATTTGACAAACTACATATGTTATATTGGAAACAAAATTAAGTGTACAAGGAATGAAACATATATAACAGTGTCCCAGAAATTAGGAATTTATCTTATATTCATCTGTTGTAAAGATCACACTCATATATCAGGTAACACATAAAGTATCGCTTGTTCATGTGTTTAGGTATGCACGCATATCTTGACAACCAAGAAAATGTCTGCTTACCAGTGTTTGTATCAACCTGTTGAAATAATAATAATTATTATTAATAACAGTTGGTAATATAATGTACATACCTTGCAATATCATCAAAGTCATTAGGGTTGTTGTTATGTCTGCACTATGCACTGATCTACATGTATGTGATCTTTACAGTGTATCATACATTGTCGTAATATCCTGAACTATTTGGTGAGAAGTGTCTTCTATTATATATATCAACATTATTATAAATCAACTATTCTTTGCTGAAAAAAATGAACACAAAAAATTCATTTCAATCCTTATTTGGTTAGATGGATTTCAATACAATATTAATAACATAAAACAATTACTGATTTCGTTTCTTGCTAGGAAATGTTTCAATATAGTAATTTATTGTTTTTGATCTTGATCTATATTAGCTTGTATAAAGTACATGTCATAAGGTAATAAAAGGAATACAAAAGTAATTCAAATATTATAGAATGTAAATCCATCACTGGACGAATATAAGAATGGAGTTCTACTTGACACTTCATTTCGAATGGGAGCGACTGGCTACACAAGACTATAGTCTGGTTCAGAATATGAGGCAAAGCCTAGCATTGCATTTGTTGTGTTGTAATAAAATTATGAAAACTGAGTAATGACAGACAACATAGCTGACACAAGATAGAATCAGATCATATCCTTGCATTAAGTTGCTTTGCATTTGACGGCAATGATGGAAGCATATTTTGTTTACAAAACAATGCATTGACGCGATGCAAGGCTTTGCGTTATATTCTGAACTAGGCTTAAGACTATGTAGCTACCTCTCATTATACTGTATGCATACATACCATGTCATCTTTTGCGGGAGGATCTGTCATGTTCATCTGCTGTATAAATCTCAGATACTGAATTTGTCCCGAGGGCTTCTAGAAGTGGTACAGATAGGTATATAGTTATATACTCTTGATAAGATAGTTAAAAAAAGTATACTTGTAATGGCCACTCATATATCACTGCTGGGGTGTGGAAACATTGAGCCAACTGGCAGACATTTTGACTTATTTTCATCACTCTTGTCCTGCTCCCTATATACTTTATATACAGTTCAGTTTCAATTTACCACACATTTACTGGAGAATGTCCTGCATGACTGGGTGTTTCCACATTACTGTACCCTCATTTGGGTACATGTGTAATATTAAATATGCTGCTGATATCAATTACTCATCTTTTCTTGCTAGGTAATGTTTGCAAGTAGTAATATATTTCATTTAATCTTAATCTATATTCACTAGTATATAAAGTACATACATACATACATACATACATACATATATGCATACATATAAACATACATACATACATATCAACATACATATAGTCATGTGTACAAAGTACATATATACAGACAGCCAGACACAACAATGCGTACATATTTGTATACACATAGATACATACATCTATTTTCACAGGAGTGGTATACTATTTGCTATACTAGAAAGAGTGGCTTACTCTCACTACTAGACAGGAAAACTATCATTGATAATTATTCCACTAATGGTAAAGCACTGGTGAGATTATAATATATATACATGTACATACATACATATATACATGCATACATACATTCATACAGACATACATACATATACATGCATACATACATACATACATACATACATACATACATACATCCATACATACATACATACATACATACATACGTACATACATACATACATACATACATACATACATACATATATACATACATGCATACATATATACATACATACATACATACATACATACAAACATACATACATATATACATACATATATACATGCATATATACAGCCACACATGCATATACATACATACATACATACATAGTCACATACATGCATACCTACATACATACATACATACATACATACATACATAAACATACATTACTTATATAGGATGATGTAACAGGAATGGTATCATTGGATTCAGTATCTTTTAATTACCTAACTCGTCCATATGTTAATGTATTAGAAGATTTATCAATATCAGTTAAACCAGGACAAACTATAGCACTAGTAGGCTGTGGTAAAAGTACTGTAGTCTTTCTTATTGAAAGATTCTATGATCCATTAAAATGTGGAGTCCTCTTAGATGATGTTGATATACGAGAACTCAATATTCGTTGGTTAAGAACTCAATTAGGTGTTGTATCTCAAGAACCTATTCTATTTGATACTAGTATATCCGACAATATAAGATATGGTGCTAATCATCGTGAGGTATCTGATGAAGAGATTATTGATTCTGCAAAGGCTGCTAATATTCATGATTTTATACAATCATTACCACAGGTGTGTATATATTACTTCTGTTCGTATCTATTTATGTGTTAATACCATCTATCTATCTATGTGTTAATACCATCTATTTATCTATGTAAGTACGAAATTGTATGTATTTGTCATTCTGTCCACACCCATTCATCCATCCATCTATCTTTCCATCCATTCATTCATCCATCCATCCATCCATCCATCCCTCTAACCATTCATTTATCTGTCCATTCTTCCATCCATCCATCCATCCATCCATTCATTCATTTATCCATCCATCCATGCACCCATCCATCCATCTATTCATTTGTCTATCTATTCACTCACCCATCCATCCATCCATTCATTAAGGGTTATAATACTAATGCTGGTGATAAAGGCACTCAGTTAAGTGGAGGACAGAAACAAAGAATTGCCATAGCCTGGGCTCTGATCAGAAACCCTAAAATACTTCTTCTAGATGAAGCAACTTCAGCCCTAGATAGTGAGAGTGAGATAATAGTCCAGGAAGCTATAGATAAAGCTAGGGAGGGTCGTACTAGTATAGTAATAGCTCATAGGTTATCCACTGTGTACAGTGCTGACTGTATTGTGGTAATAGCTAATGGTAGTGTTGTTGAGAAGGGTACACACACTGAACTATTAGCTAAGAGATGTGTATATTATCAGTTACATAAACATCAACACTTGATAGGAGATGAGGAGAAATAACAATTTAATTAGGAACTTTATAATTACATAATTATTATTAATATTTGAACTTTTGAACACTTCAACTATTTTACTTGCTGATATTAAATGATTTTGTCACTTCATTAATTTTTTTGGTATAATTGTTTTAGAAATAAATAGTTTTTCATATTAATTACTACTCTTCGTAATTGTTGATCTGATCCTAATATCACTACTAATGATGATGTTGTTGAGCTACTACTAAAAGCTAATGTTGATCCAAACATTTAAACGCACAATGCAAGTAACAACTGTTTATAATAACCACATGGATCAATGAAACCGTGGTCCACAGACACTATGGATTAATGGAATTGTGGTCACTACACTCTATGACTATATTTTAATTGAACTGCGGTCCAAAGACACTATTGTTCAATAGAACCATGGTTCCTAGACTGTACAAGTCTATATATGCTTTAATGGAACCTTACTCCGTCTAGATCTAGATCTAGTTTGATGATCTGGAAATAGTATTAATTATACATTATAGAAACCTAATACCTATATGCTGGTATAATACCATAATTATATACTCTAATAAAGAAATCTAACTTGTGCAAAGTATATTGTGGAATTATATTAAGTATGGATGTGCGACACAAGGATCGCGGAATATGGGTGGGGCTATAGCCTCCCCCAAAATATCATTACAGGGGCTTAGATAATTATACAGTTGTACAACAAATGGCTACATGAATATTAATGAGTAAGCAAAAGTGTTCATGTCCTTTGCTCACGAATGTTTTAGCCACTGCAATGTCAATTATCTTCCACCGCAAATTTGTAATAATAGTATTTTTATTTAAGAAATTACAATATAATAATCATTGTTCTATTAATTAATTCATAATAAAATAACCTATCATGTAAAAGTAAACATTATTATTATAAGTTATTTTCTTAACTTCTTTTCTTCTCTTTCTAATGTTTCGACTACTTCATGTTTATTACATATATGAGCCAGGTCTTTAGGCGAGCGCCCCCCCCACTGTGTTATAATATAATAAAAAATATGTAAAATTATAATAATTATGTCTTATGTAAGTAATTACTAACGTAATTATTATCATAGTCATTATAATAATTATTATTATCATAATATATATCTTAAGATAACTATACATAGTTTGTGGATACTAATTATATCATATTTTTATTGAACTCAACAAATCACTATTATTAATACACATATCATGATTACTATGAACATGAGATTATTATAATTAATATCACCAAATTGAATATATCTAATATTTGATTCCACAAACAATAGTTATCTTAAGATACTAATACTATTATAATGAATTATCAAATATCAGTTATACAATGGAACCTATATTACCATTAGGACACACATCAATGATTATTATAATATTTATTATATTATTTATTATAAGCTTTTACAAGAATTAGAAAAAAGAAATTATTAATCAAATATATGATATCATTTTGAGACATCTGAATGATGTTGTATTATAATCATATCATAATAATCATTTGTAATATAATTTAATATTATTAAGTAAACATGAACCAATCATAATATTTACTTACCCAATCCTTTACATGAATATCAGCACCATGAGACAATAACACCTTCACAATATCAGCATGTCCGTTGAGAGATGACAAATGTAAAGGTGTTAGTCCATACTGTAGTAATAACAATCATTAGATACTTGTAATATCTTGTGTTTATGAGAATAATAATAATAGTTAATTAAGTAGATATTAATGTTATGACATCATAACAGGTTATTAGTTAATAATAATTATAACAAATATATATTACAGATATACATTAGCTATGTAATTAATTATATAATCAATACATAAATTATAATACATAATATTTATTTAATATTTACTTACCCTATCCTTTACATGAATGTCAGCACCATGAGACAATAACACCTTCACAATATCAGCATGTCCGTTGAGAGATGACAAATGTAAAGGTGTTAGTCCATACTGTAGTAATAACAATCATTAGATACTTGTAATATCTTGTGTTTATGAGAATAATAATAATAGTTAATTAAGTAGATATTAATGTTATGACATCATAACAAGTTATTAGTTAATAATAATTATAACAAATATATATTACAGATATACATTAGCTATGTAATTAATTATATAATCAATACATAAATTATAATACATAATATTTATTTAATATTTACTTACCCCATCCTTTACATGAATGTCAGCACCATGAGACAATAACACCTTCACAATATCAGCATGACCACTCATAGATGAGTAATGTAAAGGTGTTTGTTGATTCTGTAGTAATAACAATCATTAGATACTTGTAATATCTTGTGTTTATGATAATAATAATAATAGTTAATTAAGTAGATATTAATGTTATGACATCATAACAGGTTATTAGTTAATAATAATTATAACAAATATATATTACAGATATACATTAGCTATGTAATTAATTATATAATCAATACATAATTTATAATACATAATATTTATTTAATATTTACTTACCTCATCCTTTACATGAATGTCAGCACCATGAGACAATAACACCTTCACAATATCAGCATGACCACTCATAGATGAGTAATGTAAAGGTGTTTGTTGATACTGTAGTAATAACAATCATTAGATACTTGTAATATCTTGTGTTTATGATAATAATAATAATAGTTAATTAAGTAGATATTAATGTTATGACATCATAACAGGTTATTAGTTAATAATAATTATAACAAATATATATTACAGATATACATTAGCTATGTAATTAATTATATAATCAATACATAAATTATAATACATAATATTTATTTAATATTTACTTACCCCATCCTTTACATGAATGTCAGCACCATGAGACAATAACACCTTCACAATATAAGCATGACCCCTCATAGATGAGTAATGTAAAGGTGTTTGTTGATTCTGTAGTAATAACAATCATTAGATACTTGTAATATCTTGTGTTTATGATAATAATAATAATAGTTAATTAAGTAGATATTAATGTTATGACATCATAACAGGTTATTAGTTAATAATAATTATAACAAATATATATTACAGATATACATTAGCTATGTAATTAATTATATAATCAATACATAAATTATAATACATAATATTTATTTAATATTTACTTACCTCATCCTTTACATGAATGTCAGCACCATGAGACAATAACACCTTCACAATATCAGCATGACCACTCTTAGATGAGTAATGTAAAGGTGTTTGTTGATACTGTAGTAATAACAATCATTAGATACTTGTAATATCTTGTGTTTATGATAATAATAATAATAGTTAATTAAGTAGATATTAATGTTATGACATCATAACAGGTTATTAGTTAATAATAATTATAACAAATATATATTACAGATATACATTAGCTATGTAATTAATTATATAATCAATACATAAATTATAATACATAATATTTATTTAATATTTACTTACCCCATCCTTTACATGAATGTCAGCACCATGAGACAATAACACCTTCACAATATCAGCATGACCACTCATAAATGAGTAATGTAAAGGTGTTTGTTGATTCTGTAGTAATAACAATCATTAGATACTTGTAATATCTTGTGTTTATGATAATAATAATAATAGTTAATTAAGTAGATATTAATGTTATGACATCATAACAGGTTATTAGTTAATAATAATTATAACAAATATATATTACAGATATACATTAGCTATGTAATTAATTATATAATCAATACATAAATTATAATACATAATATTTATTTAATATTTACTTACCCCATCCTTTACATGAATGTCAGCACCATGAGACAATAACACCTTCACAATATCAGCATGACCACTCATAGATGAGTAATGTAAAGGTGTTAGTCCATACTGTAGTAATAACAATCATTAGATACTTGTAATATCTTGTGTTTATGATAATAATAATAATAGTTAATTAAGTAGATATTAATGTTATGACATCATAACAGGTTATTAGTTAATAATAATTATAACAAATATATATTACAGATATACATTAGCTATATAATTAATTATATAATCAATACATAAATTATAATACATAATATTTATTTAATATTTACTTACCTTATCCTTTACATGAATATCAGCACCATGAGACAATAACACCTTCACAATATCAGCATGTCCATTGAGAGATGAGTAATGTAAAGGTGTTCGTACATCCTGTAGTAATAACAATGATTAGATACTTGTAATATCTTGTGTTTATGATAATAATAATAATAGTTAATTAAGTAGTTATTAATATTATGACATCATAACAGGTTATTAGTTAATAATAATTATAACAAATATATATTACAGATATACATTACCTATGTAATTAATTATATAATCAATATATAAATTATAATAAAATATATTTAATATTCACTTATCTCATCACATACACATATTACATGTAATAGTACAAATCAATACAATATCAGGTAGTTTAATGTTGATGCTATTGAGTATGATACTGATACTTGATATTACACATAATTCATGTGTTCATATTAGCTTCAAACTCTGTTTAAAATGTGAGAATGGTATGAAAAAATATCTATTAAATGGTGTGACATATTGAAATAGAGGAGTTATAGACCTGTATCAGTATCACTATCAATATGGATATGATAACTCACATAACCATGTTTGCTGTTAGGGTTAGCACCCTTGTTAAGTAATGATTCTGTTTCGGCAATATTTTGTTTCTTAACTCCTCTATAAAGATCATCATCCTATAATAATACATGTATATAGATCACCTTTGTTGTATTTGTAATTTCTTGTGATCGTAATTGTAATTTGTAATTGAAAATTTAACTTCATGAAAATGGTATTTGCAATTGTCTCCAACTATACAATTACATTTATGTATAACGTTTCTTGCAATACCTGTAACATCAGCTACTATAGAAAGCATATTCAGAATAAACATTTGAGGTCCAACAGGTGCTAAAGTTAATCATGATTTGATTTAGTTAGTCATTGCTGTACAAAATGTGTATTAACTCATTTTATTTGAAGTAATTGAAGAAGTAATTGTTAATTGTAATTAATTACAAAGTTGGAAAACTTTAATCAGTAATGGAAATTGTAACAAGTATGATAATTACAGATATATAATTATTATCACATAACATAATACATACTAGTTTATCCCATTCTTGGTTTGTAAGAAAACGTGATAACTGTAACTCTAATATAAAAATTAAATAAACAAAAATGTAGAATGATATAATCTGTTACATGTTATTATACTAGAGAACAAGCTAATGATTAATGTATTATTTTAAATCATTTGAGGCTTCATGGAATCAATCATCATTATTATCATTATTACAGTATTCAGAAGCTGATTTAAATTAGTTATTTAATGAAGTAACTTCACAAGTTTATGTACAATATGTTCTATAATAATAATATTTAGTGTTTATTATACAATACCTTTAGTTCTTTTATGAAGTTCCTCCTTCAACTGTCTAATTTCTTCATCTCTTTCTGTGACCTGTGAGGTCAAAGTCAATATCTTCTTTTCTGCTACTTTTGCTGCCAAATTTGATTCATGGTGAACTAAAATGAAATTAAGGAATAACAATAATTGTGTATTTAATTTTTTGGAATAATTTCCTGTTTTCATGTTATAACTTCTCATCAATTAATAGTACTGTTTTCTACTATTCATTAGCTAACTGTAATGCTACACACAATGGATGAGAATTCAATCAACAATCCCTATATATATATAATTAATTTATGTATATGTATATATATATATATAGTATTGTTGAATAATCCCAGTACAAATTGTGAGGTATTACAAGCAAACCATTAAAGTAAAGTTGTAAAGATATGAAACAAGATGTAATTACAGATAAAAAAGGATCCCTCTGATTGCTTTGTCTGAAATCCAACCACTTATTATAGTTATTTCTTTTTCTATTCTCCTTACACTTTAATGGTTTTTGTATAACGTTTACAATGTAATTCAACAACAACAGCTATCAATTGTACACTTTGCACAAATTGATTTCTTCCAGCTGGTCTGCTGTAGCTCAGGCACATGCTTTTGTCAACCAAGTCTTCCTGAATGACGCAACTTCCTTAACTATATATGCAACCACTAAATCTATGTGACACAAGCATATATGCAAATATAGATGCAAACTAGTGGAAAGAAATCATAGGAATGGCCATAGACAATTTTATAATTATTCCACTTTGAGAAAATAACACTATTGGGAGTGAGGGTGGATTAGCTTTTATCAGCTAAGCAATGAAATTATGAATTTAACATTATTATATGTTTAGTTGCTCACCTTCTGTAGGAACTGTCAAATCAAATTGGCTATCAACGTCCATAGACTTGTGTTCTTTAGATGTTACCCCTTTTTCCTTTTTCTCTGGTAGTTCATCCTTTTTCTCTGGTAGTTCATCCTTTCTTTTTGGTAGCTCGCCTTTTTTCTCTGGTAGTTCATCTTTTTTCTGTAGTAGTTCCTCATTTTTTTCTGGTAGCTCATCCTTTTTTTCTGGTAGTTCATTCTTTTTCTGTGTTAGTTCATCAATTTTTTCTGGTAATTCATCCTTTTTCTCTGGTAGTTCATCCTTTCTTTCTGGTAGCTCATCTTTTTTCTGTGGTAGTTCATCCTTTTTCTGTGGTAGTTCTTCATTTTTTTCTGGTAGTTCATCCTTTTTCTCTGGTAGTTCATCCTTTCTTTCAGGTAGCTCACTCTTCAATTCATTTCTCTCAGAATCCTTCATCTCCTGGTATACATCCTCCTCTATAATGATAAATAACATTTCAAACAACAAGTGTATATAAAAAAAGTATCCCTATGATTGCTTTATGGTGTCCAGCATTCAGTAATCATGGCTGACTTTATCATGCCTGAAACACAACAGCCTATTATAGTTATTATTTTGATTATCAACTCTCTTTACCTTTTAATGAACCTTGTAGAACTTTAAGAATATATTTTAGGTAGAATAGCTAGCTATTAGTTCTAGTTTCTACGTAAGCTACACAGCTTTCTTTGGCCGAGCCCCCGGGAATGACGTAACTTCCTTAACTACGTATACAATGCATACTCGCGTAAGTGACACAAACATATTAATAGTTTATATATAATGTATATATATATTAATATAGTTCGAACCTGTGGGAAAGCAATCATAGGGATAGCCCTACAAGCCATAATAATGTATGATGACCTGGACCATGCTTTGCTACAGCCTGTAATACTATAATATATACATGCAATCATAAAACTCACCTTCCTGAACTAACTTTACTTTCTCTCCTTTGTGCTCATCTTTAGCCTCCAGTAAAACTTCCTCTGGTTGCAATGCTTCATCAACTACTACTAAATTCATATATAAAGTATTAATAGCACTCATTAATACACACACATATATAAACATACTGATTTGAGATTCTACATTGATTTTTTGAATCTTTTCAATCTGCATTTCTTTTCCATGTAGTACCCTCATCATTTCAAATGATTTTTTCTTGTAGTTTTCTGACATTTCTCTCTCTCTAGATAGTTCAGCTTCCATTTTTTTCTGAATGGATTCAGTGTTATGTATAACAGATACAAGAAGTTTCAAAGGATTCATTTCAACAGGAAATCGAAAATCCTGAGTGTCTACTAAATGAGTATAACATTAGATTAGATAGAATAGACAAATGTATTCATTTGTTTAATAAACAGAAGAGAAATATTTACCTGATGTTGAGGTTAATGACAGAAACTTAATTTTCTGTTGTTCAGTAACATGTAGATCATAAATTGAAAAGAAATGAGCAACTTCCAAAGCACTTGTGGATTTTAGAGCATCCAGGACAGGGTCCGATTCCTGGAATGTCACACAAGAGAATAAAAGAAATTAGAATCTACATGTGTTGTGTGTCATGTGACTATTTATTATAATACCTCTTCATGTTGGAATTCATACTTGTCTGGACATTTGTCTTTTTTTCTAACATGTATTTTAGACAAGTCAGTTTCTTTCATTGCAGAAGTCAGGAGGTCATGTTCTCCTAATAGTAACTCATAATTAAAGTATGATATTATACATGTATATTAGTATACCTGATAATGGAATAACATTTAATAATTGCCTTTCTGTAACTTCTAAACTCAGTGTATCTATGATAGATATTTTCTTGGTATTCTCATGGATATGGGCATTTCGGAGAGGATCTATGTAAATATATTAAAGAGAATGTCGACATAGCATGTCTAAAAACTCAAACAGTATAATAAAGTTAAGTACAATGGTTTTTTACACTCCCTGCCTAGATCATGATGGACAAAACCATTGGCTTAAGCTTCGCTGTATGAGTTAATTAGCATAAAATTGTCTGTTTGTGACTATATGAAAACAAATAAAAATTTTGTAGCAAATATTTATCACCTTGTTCTTCCATAGAGATACTTCGACAAATTGCCTTCTCTTTTAAATATTCTTGTGGGTTCAACTGCATCAAAAGAATATTTAATCATGATAATTATTCAATTGTGTTATATAGAGCAGGGGCCATCCCAATGATTGCTTTCCCATGAGTTCAAACTATATAATATATTATATTTGTGTCACAGTAAACATCATTGAGGACATTCTGGGGAGCTTTGTCAATTCATGGGAACTAATAATTATACACCATATTGTATAGCATCAAAGTTGATGTTATATAATAACATACAGTATAATACAATATGGCTGAAACATTTCATGTGAACAAAAGTTTCATGATATTCATAATTAAGTTGCAAACAACAAAATTCGTAAAACATGAATAATATTAAGTATATAACTAGGAAAAAACTACAAAACCAGAAACTGATTCATTGCTAAATGCCTTACAGAGCAAGAGACATAATAAGTGACACTTGTATCGTTACCTTTTAATTATATACATGAGAACTACTGTGTCAAAACACTGTGTTATAATCCTAATTGTAATTAACTGCATGAGCACTAAAAACTCTAACCTTGTCTTCTGTTTCTCTCTCGATGATTACATATCCTCCAATGGTAACAGAAAGTACCTTCTCATTTCTCAAGTCCTCTTCTCTATCCTTTACTAGTCTTATCAGCTCTTCGTGAAGATGAAGGGGAGCATAGCAGATCACGATAATGGAGTTCCCTTCCTTTATTAGCTTCACAATGACATGTTTTGCTTCATAATGAAAAGCTTTTCTGAGTAAACTTTGTATATCACTCAGTGTCGTCTTATCTCCTTCCCATTCTAAAATAAACTCTACTTTCTCTGGTTTCAGAAGATTTTTACGTGAGTGCTTCATAAAATCTTGACCATATGAATGTTCTGTTGGGATTCTCTTGCAAAATGCTTCGATTGAATCATCAAATATCTTGATGAGATTGATTGCTTCTTGCAGCTCAAAATTTTCGGCAACAGCTTTAAGATGTGTTGTGTTAATCAATGAAGTGTGATCGGAAACGACAATCATTGCATCTTCAATTGATTTTGCAGCTCTAGCATCATCTCTGAACTCCGAACGAAGGCTCAAAAAGTACTTTAGGCCTTCTAAAGAAATGGTATTTTCTTTGAGAATCTTTATCATTTTAGTGATGAGTATATGGAGTTTTTTTCTCCTTTCTTCAAACTGAGATTGATAGAACTCAGATATCACATAAAAGTCTGGACAATCATTAGACTGTATGGTATAGGTATAGAGGACAATAAAAATATAATTTACATAAAAGGATTTGGTTGTAAGAGCATGAGATAAACGTTTATGAAGGAAAGGACCAAATTTGTCATTTTCTAAGCAGATGTAAATACACATTTGCCCATGGAATAATTAATCGCTCATCATTCTACCATTTTGTTACGAGAAATTAATAAAATGCGTAATTAAGGAGTTTAATAATAGCCTTTCCTGTATACTAAATTTCATTCACATTTTGCACAATATATATAAAGATAAGTATTTGATCAAAATGATTTTGCAGGAAAGTGTCCCTTTCCAGAAGTTAGATCACATTATTATTAATAAATCATATCATGAATAATTCTAACTGTTCTAATGAGAGATTAAAATAATAATGTAGTGGAAACTCTATGAATATATTTTAAATAAAAGGAGTAAACTATGAATATAATTTAAAATTACTATGACTCAGTATGAACATGGTTTATAATGCTTATAGACCTGTTTGTCGGGAATCATATTATTTTGCATCACTCAGGTTTTGCCCTCAGGATGAAAATAGTATAAAATACTTCCTAATATGTGTATAACCTATATTTCTTGTCGTGATACATTCTATGCTGAACCATACAAGTGGCTTCCTCTTTAATGAACCCATTTATATTATTGCTATTGCTATTAGCACAATTTCATTACATTACCTGTTTGGGTATTTTATTGGGTGGAGGAGAAAAGAATTCATGACCTTGAGGAGGTGGCGTATCTATGAGGAATGAAATGTCTAGCATAATTAATTGTTAATTATTAGTTTATGTAGGAACCCATAATGATAGAAAGTATAAAAGTGCTCTTCCACTCTCTATCATTATAGGCTAGGGTCCCTGGTTTATCATGTAATAATAAGTTGTACATAAGATTATATAAATGTCACAGTAAAGTTGTTCTAGTACTTTGGTGGTACAATTACAGGGTGGATCCAAGAAAGGTCACTGGTCAGATAACGCCATTCTTCCTTCTAATTTAATCAAAATGAACTCACTGTTACTATCTACTAGCTGAGGTCAGCAATAAAATAACATAGAACCACATATCCACAAGAGGTCACTATGATTGGTCAAAGCGTATTCATGTCATTACAATATAGGAGAAAAAGATAATAGAAAAGTATTTGGAAAAGGGATCTTTAGTTCCGATGCATGTTGTTACAAAAAGAAAAAAAAATAACCAAGTAGGATTCAAACAAGCTCCAAATGAACACTACAGATAAAAGAGAGGGAGTGAAACCAAGGATCTTCAGCTGCAAATGAGCAAACAAACAATGATACATTTATTTATTTAGTTCAACTTGGGTTTGCTCTGGCTTGTGAAGATATATATATATATATATAATTATATATATATATATAATTATATATATGTGGTACTAACATTAGCTAAAAGTGTTACCAAGTATGCTAAAACTAGAACTAAATTTCATACCCAGTACAAAAACGTATCCCTATGATTGCTTTGTGGTGTCCAGCATTAAGTAATCATGGCTGACTTTATCATGCCTGAAACACAACAGCCTATTATAGTTATTATTTTGATTATCTACTCTCCTTGCCTTTTAAAGGACCTTGTAGAAATTTAGAAATATATTTCAGGCAGAATAGCTAGCTATTAGTCCCAGTTTCTACGTTAGCTACAGTTAGCTACTTAGCTTTCTTCCTCCTGGTCTGTAGAGCTCAAGCGCACGTTCTTTTGCGCTCCACATCCTTCAATTGACCGAGCCCCCGGGAATGACGCAACTTCCTTAACTACGTATACAACGCATACTCGCGCAAGTGGACACAAGAAAATATATATACATTAAACCCCGTGGAAAGCAATGATAGGGAAGGCCCTACGGGCCGCCATAACAACACTACAGTACTTTAGAGTAAATGTTGAGGTTGTATCACATCTCAGTAAAGATTTCATCACTGATTTGCATTAATATTTACTACAAGTATAACTATAACACATCAATAAAAATTATACAAGTTTCCATGTCAACAAGATGCAACTCAATCATAAGCACATACATAAGTAGTTGTCAGCACATGAATATGCTCTCAAATATCTAATGAATATTATTACTATGACCTCACAAGAAGTGGAACTGCAATCAAATCCACCCAATAGTTGAGTAAAATGAAAGATTTGTTACAGACTAATAAATATCATTGTAAAAAATTTCAGTGCATCAATAAGGACCATATAATTTCTACTTATAAGACACATAGGCAGAAGACTTGGTAAGGTCATATCTTCTTTGCAGTATTTAAACTACTTTCAAAATTCATTTCGCATGCCATGGGTGGTCAAGGTTTAGCTGGTACAGTTAACACATTGTGTGTGAGTGGGGTTTCATTTGGTCAGTAATCTCAATTATAATCCTTGAAGTTTACAAACTGTAGATTCAAATGTGGTTTGCTGGAAAGAGTTGTTAAAATTCAGTGATGTTAAAATCATCTTTCGCAAGTTGTATGTGAGAACGGCAGCAAAGTGAATGTTTGCAATACAAGAGTCAATGAGAAATGTCTTTAAACCACACCTATTATGATACATAGTATGAGTAGAACATGACTTTAAGCTCAAGGGTTGCTATATCTGCCTGTGTTATAATGTGTGTAGGTAGAAAGACCTGGTCTTGAGGCTAACTGTGAGGTCAATTTGGTAATTCTCAAGCTTAAAATTACACTGACCACTAATAACCATAACTACAATGGTGTCTGAGTACTTAACATAATGTGTTTAATCCCCAACATATCACATTTGCAGCCATGCATCTTAGCTGTTTTACATTATATGTCTGTACATACCTGGAGCAGAATGAGTTCTTTTCTGAAAGGATCTCTGGTATTCATCTGCTATAGCATTTTCGGCCACAGCTCTTGACCTCAGTGCTTGTAGGAGCTCTCCTCTAGTACATTTATTGCTGGTACTCAACCATGTACTGAACATGGTTCTTCTACAGTCATCAACATTATTAGCATATTGTGTTGCTATCCCCTCTAAAGTGCTATTTTCAAGGTATAGTTGGATACCCAAGTTATGCCACTTCACAGTTCTAACCCGTTCTTGGAGTTCTTTGAGCTCTGGGCGCTCGTCCATGTTTGAGAAAGAAGGGTGGGGCTGAAATAGGGCGTGGCTGAAATACTGCACATACAATTCACCGTAGCAATTGCACTTGTGCTATTGGAATTGGAAACAAGATGGCGAAGATGATAATGCTGCCTTCTGTGAAAGTTCGTCAACGTTCAACTGCAGGAAAGTCTACGTTTAAAAGAATACCAAGAGGGAGTTTAAATCTCAAACAAGATCTACCAATTTCTCATGATGATACTAGAATTAAAGTACCTAAAATACATGTTGACAGTTTTTTGGAAGATGTGATACTAAAAGGTAAGTAATAATCTGTTGCTTGGATGAAGATGGTAATAATGAATAAGTGAATTACAAAATATAATAATGGCTGGTTTATTTTGCAGGAATAGAGCATAGAATGGTGTTTGCTACTTGTGCTGTGAACCCATAGCTGTAACATTGGTGAGAGTACGTCTGTGGCCTGCTACACCTCAAAATCCAAGATATGCATTCTGTTTTGACCTTTTGGATTGGTGTGAAGCATTACTTTTAGAGTGTCAAGTATCCTTGAAAGACCTTTGTGAGGCTCTATACTTCAAATTATATTTAGTAGTTAAGGTATGTGAAATCATCCCTTTTTACAAAACTGAATTACAATTTTCATGGTTAGCGGCGAGATGTTTATGACTCTCTCTCATTGATTCCTTTGAGGAATATCGGTATATGATGTTTGATTTATTTTGTTAGAAGTATATTATTGATTCTATTTGCAGGTTTATGAAAAGCCAGCTACGCCATCCTAGTTTCCTTTGCCACGAATTGGATAATGGGAATATGTCCAGCCTGTCCAAAGGTGCTTAAGTTAGTACTGTAATCATTATATACATTGTATATTATGTATTTAGGAAAATGGTACTGTGGTTGTTTCAATGGTTGCCCTATTTGGTCTACCTAGAAAGAAAAGTGCTGGTATTAGCTATTCTGAACCTTTAAATGAAAATCTCTACTTCTTGTTTCAAGTGGAAGTTGATGAGTTTGTAAATCAGCAAACATGTGTAGATCACAATCATGTATGAAAAGTTTATCAAAGCTTCTTTTGATTATATATTCATATCTATAATATCATAGGAGTACAACTCTTTTCTAGCTGGAAACCCACTAAGATCCTCTACTAAATTCCATGCATCAGATGAGACTGCAGTATTTGGCTGTGCTTGTCGGCATGAAATGCCTTTGATGTTCATAAGTCTGAAACATAGTGAAAGGTATTTTTAAAACTGTATCTTGCTTAATGCACTTATAAAATTTTCCTTTCATTAACTATAGAACAGCATATGCAGTATATATTCGTGCTATCATATTCTGAAAATGTTGATGTTATAACAATGTATGATATTGCTTGCACATTACAACGTCATTTAAAGGTTAGATACAAGGAGGTAATATAGCTATTATGCTAAAATGGACATTTTTAGGCTCATGATGAGGTTATACATTGCAGATCACGTCCCAATCGTTACGTCTTGCCATTCCAGAGTTTCATGCATATGGTCACAGAGCAGAATGTCAGGTATGTATTGTGTATATCATGGCTTATACACTCAGTACGTTTACACTGGTTTAATTTCTGTTCCTTCTTTCTTTAGTTGACTTTGGCCCCACTGAGATGCAGTGGTATAGGACCTTCTGATGGAGAAGTAATGGAGAGAATATGGTCATTTCTCCGTAGGTTTTCAAGGATGACAAAAGAAATGTGGCCATCTCATCACCTTGATATTCTTAGTTCAGCATTGAATTATTACTGATACAAAAAGAAGCAGAAGGTATGTATGTCAGTATAGGCATGCATGCCCATTCAAAAATGTGTATTGGTTTAAACTGTTGTGTTTGATCTGATTTGACTGAACGATTAGAGAAAGCACAAAGTTTTAAAGCTGTTGCAGAAGAAAATTTAAAAGATCTTGTTACACAATGTTAGTTGAATGGGTGTTTGTCACTGTGATTTACTCATAATCTCACAGATAAGTTAGATGACAGTGATGTTTTGCAGCTAGTTGATGAATCAAGGAATTCACATTCAACTTCATTATCTATTGAACAGAGTACATGCACAAGTAATTTGATGACAATGCAGACATTTTAAATTTTTTATTCTATAGCCTGGGAATATACTTACTTTATAGAATTACAATTGTATTATGGATTGAAAGATGAAATGAGTACAGTCACAAAACGTTATCTGAAGAACAAGTTAGAACATAAGATCACAAGGTTTGAACAATACATTGCATGTGGTATGTTTTTACTTGGTAAAATGTAAACACTTCTTTGTGCAACATTTTCAGGGTTGTAGAAAGACTAAAGTTTATTGAACTCAATCATGGTATTAAGGATAGATGGGAAGTTGATGGGGAACGTTATTTGAATTACCAGAATCGTCATTTAAGAGATCTTCAGGAAGAAAAGAAGAACCGTATTTGGTCAGCAATTATACAGAGACATTGGATTGTTTTTTGAGATATTACAATGATAAAGTTTCTATTATTAATTCGACATTTGTCACAATAGAATCTCACCCATCCACAGCATTTAACAAAGGATCAATAGCTTTGTTGAACATGTGATATTTTTAAGATACTGGGATCGTTTATTGAACTCAACTGAACTAACACAATAATTGATTATTTATATATACACAACTTAAATTCTAGAATATTCCTAAGATACATGTGATCATCATACTAGAATATTCCTGCAGTAAAACCTGTTTAAACAAGTACAATAATAAGATAGTGATTATTAGCCTTAACACATACAGTAAATAAAGAAACACCTGTACATTGTACACATCACTCTAAATACTCTAAATACATCACAGAACAGATTGAAATGGTCGTTTAAAATGGTGTTACAAAAGGCTAATTCAACATTTGATAAGATTGAACACTTTATTTTGTGGCATATTTTCACCAGCTTGGTTCATATATTTATAATTATTGTGATTATATTGTTTGATCATTTTGTACCTCAAAATCATTAAGAATATACTAATACTCATCACTGGGACTTTCAGAATCAGAAGATTCTGAGCTCCAGTCATCCATACTAGAAGTTGATAACATTGCTTTGTTTTGATTTCATAGTTGAGTAATTATAGATATACAAATTAAATCCCTTATTAATCCGTAATTGTTCAGACCCTTTTTTTTATATGTATATATACATGTCCCTCAAAGGCATGAAATAAAAGTAGAAGGCTCCAGATTAATTTCTATTTCATTTTTCAAAAGCTGAGACTCAAACCTCATCTAACCTCAAATTACTGTTTAGAACTACATTCAGTTTTGGTGTATAGTGTAAAGGATGTGGTAATTCCCTATGAAGAGCTTTGAAAGTATTCAGATACCCTTTTATGATTTTAAAAGAACTAGAGAAGTTAATGTTTTACACAAATCAACTATACCAAATATTATCTAATATAAACACAACAAGTCATGCAACAAGCAACTACTGATACTAGCTCAACAACTATTTCAGTACATGCAATAATTGTCATTATAATTATGTCACTGGCACTCGTTGCATTTCCAGTTAAATATGCATCAGTTAAAGTGGATTCAGAATCTGTGTTGAAACTATCATTCAGTTTAGTTACAGAGGATAACTGGTCATTAGACAAGGTAGCTTTCTGATTTGCGGAGAAAGTGGCAGTCTGTCTAGACTCAGTAGACTTTCCTCTTGTAAATGTTCCAAATGTTGGTGGGTTAGCTAATATCAAAGAAAGACTGCATGAACACTTAAATAACGAAAATATTATAATAATCTTATAAATATACAAGGTATATAGAGAAAAAAGTATCCCTATGACTGCTTTGTGGTGTCCATCATTCAGTAATCATGGCTAACTTTATGATGCCTGAAACACATCAGCCTATTATAGTTATTATTTTGATTATCTACTCTGTTTACCTTTTAAAGAACCTTGTAGAACTTGTAGAATATATTTCAGGTAGAATAGGCTGAATAGCTAGCTATTAGTTCCAGTTTCTACGTAAACTACACAGCTTTCTTTCTGCTGGTCTGTAGAGCTTGATCGCGCGTTCTTTTACGCGCCACGCCCATTAATTGACCGAGCCCCCCGGGAATGATGTAACTTCCTTAACTACGTATACAACGCATACTCGCGTAAGTGGACACAAGAAAATATGTGACCGAATTTGCGAAAATCAGGCTTATGGGATAAAATTTGAAAATTGATTTTTTGTATTACCTGAATAGAGTATTCAATTAGCTCCAGAATGATATATGATACATCCCAATCACGCAAAAGACAAAGCTACAGTGGGGGATTAAACCGCTGTAGTCACAGATCCTTCATTTTGAGAAAAACGCAATTAAATCAATTATTTAGTCATTAAACGTAATGACTAAAAACTTTTTTAGCAGTGGCTAGCGAAGCACAGAGATGTCTCCAAACTTCTCTGAAGGTATGAGTGAATAGGTAAGATGTTAATGAAGCTTTTTATGTAGTAAAACAGTGATCACCCGAGTAAGCCATAACTGTCTATTTTCTCTTGTATCTCAAAATTAATAATTATCCCATAAGCCTGATTTTCGCAAATTCGGTCACATATATATAATATTATATATAAACATACATCGAACCCGTGGAAAAGCAATCATAGGGATGGCCCTGCGGGCCATAATAATTTACCTGCAACAAGAACAGCATGTAAATATGAGATAAAAGCTGAAGTGAAACAAGATGACACAGACTCAGTGTACTGCATTCATTTCCACACTTCCTTCAAACACACCAAACACAAATGCATGAAATCCTATTTCTTCAAGTTTTATCAACTGTCAAAATCAAACAAAATAATGATAATTAATTTAAATAAACAAAAAGTATTATAACATAGGATAGGTATCTCAAAGATCTAATGAATATTGTTTAATATATATATGACCACACAAGAAGTGGAACTATATACAATCAAATCCACCAAATATTTAGAATAAAAGATTTATATGTATACCACAGATAGGAAATCTTTCATACCACTTCAAAGTTAATATGATTATTCGATGAACTACAATTATACCACTCATAGTCATAACTGCATAATTATAGAATACTAAGGAAGGGGGTTAAGTGTAACAGTAAAACAAGTGCTCGCATTTTTTTATGCAGGCCCGGCCCAAATGACTTTGATGGTACAATTATATAATATTATATACACTGTCATGATCATGTGATCAATTAATAGCAAAATACACATGTTCAAGACCAGCCAACCAGCAAAGAAAGTAACCTGAATGGTTATAAAAAAGGAATTAAATTTAGATAACAATAACCAAAGTGCATTGTAATCACAAAGATACTTTTTTAATCCCTAAACAATCATCTTGTTCTCCTGAATGAAGGATCTATTTCTTTAACACTACATTATTGCATGAGTTGGTTGTAATTTGTTGATGGTAAGTTTTGTGAAAATCAGGTTTGTTAAAGCCCTTTTAAAATATCAATACATGATTTATTCACAAAGCATATATAATTAGCATATACATTTACATAATTATATAATCTACCTGTAGGTGTGATGTGGAATCCCTTATCAACAGCAATCCTCTCAGCAGAACTAAGATCAACACTAGCAATAGCATTACACATATTCCTCCAGGTTGGTAGACATTGTCCTGGGCTTTCCCTTTTCAGCCATGATGCAATCATATCTGACATACATCCAGTAACATTGTTACTGTTATTTCGTGCTATAATATCAATGGTGGGTCTTGTGATACCAAGTCTACTTCCAATATCTTCCCAGTTAGCACTGAGCTGTACGGTTTTCAGATATACCTCATTAAAATCAGTTCCATAGTCTGTTATAATACAAAACAATGACATACTACATATGTATAAATACATAGATCAATATTCACAAAGAAGACTATCTGCAAATGTCATAGTTCCTTCTTTGCGAAGAGACGAACGAGCCACACCCTAACATTTACTAATTTCGGACATTTCCGTGAATTCTGGTCGCGATGTTGCGGACCTGCGGTGAGGATCACAGCCTGAATCCCTCTCCGGCTCCAAGTGGGGTAAGGCTGCTTATCACTATCACGCCTCAACCACACAGCAATCATCTGAAACATACATCTTCCACCCTCCCTCTCATTCGAATTAATAGCATCTAATGAGCTTGTACGGTGATAACTCAATTTCTTTCCACTAAAGTTTGCTTCAAACTCTTTACATGTTTGATATACCTCATTATGTGAGCATCTATACCTGTTGCAGCTATAACTGACGCTCGCAGCAGGGCTCAAAGTTACCCACACCCGCATGGTGGCCGGTGTCACTGTCAGGGTTAAATAGGGACCCTTGAATTTGGGATCCCCATCCGTAAATCCCTAGAGAAGTAGGGACTGGCCAGTGGGGGTTATTAATTAGCTAGTGATATATGTATCCTGGATTACAATAACCCTAGAGAAATTGGGATCCCCACAGTGAACTAGGCCTTACTAGGGTCCCCCAATGCATGAATAATATTTATTATTTTTAAACAAAGTGAACTTATGTTTTATAAAAGAAGTATATATATATATATATATATATATATATATATTTTATCAAACAAAGTGAACTTATGTTTTATAACAAGAAGTAACTGGAAGCTTCATAGCAGTCCATCCCCACTGTTTGACATTTACGCCGCTGGGGCCGATAGGCACCAGCGCTGTTCCTGACAAACAAGGTGGTCTGGGGGGCTGCGCCCCCCAGTTTTAGGAAATTATCCTAGTTATCGGTAGGGTTATCATCAGAACAGGTTGAGCCGTTGAGGCCTGTTGTTAGACATAATTCTTGGCAGCCGCTAGGCAGTACAGCTGCTACAGCAGTACAACAAAGCACATCCCTACATCTCCAAGGCAACCACAAATTCACTAGGAATATACGGATGTACGGATCCGTAGTGTTATCGTGACACCGGGCCTAACGAAATAATTATCAACCCCTTAGCTATATGTTATTGTTGATCTTTGTTGATTATAATGATTTTTTATAGCATATATATATATATAACATATACACCATGACATGAACACTAATCTATATGTTGACATTTAATGTAATGGTTGATATAGTCCCTGAAAATGTTGTTCCTTCATAATCCAGTTTGATTCATTTTAACCTCCAGTAAATATAACACAGATTGATATACTATCTCTCTGATCTCAGCAGTTAGCCACTCAATACTCAAAACAATGCCAAAAGAACCATTCTTGATATTAAGGTACGTATTATTCATACATTTAAACTTGTGTAATGCTCTACAGATGTGATAGCACTCTCCTTAGTCTCCTTGGAAACAAACTGAAAGTAAGTCTATATAACATCGGAAATTGATTAGTTATATTTACTGATTATTGACTGGTTTTAAATACACATCCACATGTATTTAATTATCATTATTTCAAATGATGACAAAATGTTATCTTATCACAAATGATTTTATTTTTGTACAGAAGATAATGATGGAAATACTAATTGTTTACTAACTACTAGTTTCTGATGTTGATGAGAGATATATCCCTTTATATAACCTTTAAAAGAAGAGAGAGGGGAGGGAGGGAAAGAAAGAGGGGGGGAGGGAAAGAAAAAGGACAGACGAGGGAGAAGAAGGGAAGATGGTAGAGGACATATGATAGGAGGGAGGTATAATTAGAGTCATAATGACTAATAGTGATGTCATACTTTATCAATGAGGTTAGCTGTTATACATTCAACTTCATCAGAATCAATATCTTCTTCCTAATACAGAGAAACAGAAAACATACATAAATTAATAAATATTCTTAACTTCTACCCAGTGGTTCTAATCCTAGCTCTCAAGGCTAGGTATCCCAGTGGTTCTAATCCTAGCTCTCAAAGCTAGGTATCCCAGTGGTTCTAATCCTAGCTCTCAAGGCTAGGTATCCCAGTGGTTCTGATCCTAGTTCTCAAGGCTAGGTATCCCAGTGGTTCTGATCCTAGTTCTCAAGGCTAGGTATCCCAGTGGTTCTGATCCTAGTTCTCAAGGCTAGGTATCCCAGTGGTTCTAATCCTAGATCTCAAGGCTAGGTAACCCAGTGGTTCTAATCCTAGATCTCAAGGCTAGGTATCCCAGTGGTTCAAATCCTAGATCTCAAGGCTACATGTAGGTATCCCAGTGGTTCTAATCCTAGATCTCAAGGCTAGGTATGTGATGTTCATAAAATGGAACTCCAGACTCACCTGATTAAACAGTAGAGCATCTTCAAATGCTTTTAAATCAAGTTGATGTGTTCTACACAGCAACCAACTGAAATAAAATATTATTAAGATGAAAATATCATATATGTACATGTAACAATCATTTTAACGTATATTCTACAATATCCATTCGGAGGATAATTAACAGTAATATTACACAACTATATACATGTATGGCCCTGCCAAATAATGACGAGCAAACACTTACATTCAATCACTTGTCATTCCACCATTTTATAAAGGAAGTCTTGGTATCCAATACGTTTAGTTTAATATTACTAGCTCTTCCTGGATACCAAATTTCATTGACTTCCTGTACAAAATGGCAAGTGATTGAGGTATAGTAATAAATGAAGTTATGTAATTATGACATACACTCTTTTAAAAAGATTTCTCATAGCAACTGTTTTGAGTTTCTCTAATATTAAATAATTAGATAATACATAGATAGATACATGTACATAGATAATACCGTAATTCGGGAAAATTTCGTACTATAAAAATTTTCGTACAACAGTATGTGTACAAAATTTAAAAATTCGCAAAAATTAACGGGTATATGGAAATAAACGGTATTCGTAAATAATAACGTACGCACGTACGAAAATTTATACAGACGAAAAATAAAAATTTGAAATATTTTAGAGACGAAATATTCCCGATTTACGGTACATAGATAGATACATGTAGCTGTTAAATAGATATAACATACTTGATGTCTTTCCATTGATTGAGAAAACATCATTAGATTACCAGTACTAATATGATGTAATATGACAAGTAATGACAAGTTATGACAATTTTATAATCTGACATAACAGAACATCATGACACATATCATGACATCATCACAACACCTAATGACACATGATACATTATTATATAACATGAATATCACAATATGATACTTCATGACACATTATGACATCACACGACACATCATGACATACATACAGAACTAGCTATATCACTAAAAGCAGTTAATTTATATTTCATTAAAAGTTCCTGTTTTGCCATTTGTCCCTAAATATGAGAAGAAGAGATGAATATAATATAATATAATATAATATATTTACTAGTAACATCTTCACTGGTATAAGATATGTTAGAATCAACCTGAAATGATTATAATAATAATATAATAATAATACATGTATAATATATGTATATATATATATATAATATATATATATTATATATATATATATATATATATAATATATACATGTACATGTATATATATATATATATATATATATATATATATATATATATATACACATGTACATGTATATATATACACACACACATAGATTATAGATATAATATTATAGATACATACATATTATACATTAATACATGCATACACACATGCACACATACATACATACATACATGTATATACATGTAGTATTATATACATAAACACATACACACCATACAAACTGTGTACATACATTATACATGTAGATACATGTACATGTACATACACACATGCACACATACATGCATATATAAATATATACATACACACATACACACCATACATACTGTGTACATACATGTACATACCTACATGTAAGTACGTACATACATGTATATGTGCGTACTTACATACATACATACTATTGTGAATTACTATTATTATTGTAGCCATTATCTTAATGTATGTAAATAGAAACCTTAGTTTTACATTATATAATTATATTTCACTGTATTTCACTCAGAAATATCAAATCTTACACCATACACACATACATGTACACACATACACACATACATACATACACACATACACACATACATATGTACATGTACATAGTACGTACATACACACACACACACACTTACACACACACACACACATGTACATACGTACATACCTTTTATTCTTATGTGAACTAATGTGACAATGTTCAAATTAAAATGTTAAACAATCAGCAGCTATAGAATATGATATTCACATCATCACATATCACACTTATCACACTCATCATATTTATCATTATGTCACAAATTGAATAACTTTGATAAGCTAATATTATACAAACCTGTTTGATATTCACCACCAAACATTGCTTTACGTCCCACAAAATATCTTAGATAGATACAATGACACATAAATAGATTAATAGTGTAGTGACAAACTGACATACCGGTAAGTGACTAGATGACTAATACTAAAATCATCTTTAATATCAGAACTATCTATAGCTCTAATTAATGGCTTACACAATGGTAGCTTGTTCAACTGAGATAGATAGATAGGTAGATAGATAGATAGTTAGATAGATAGATACATGTAGATAGATAGATAGATAGATAGATAGAAGAATAGATATATAAATAGATAGATAGATAGATAGATAGATAGATATTAGATAGATAGATAGATACATTGAAGATAGACAGATACGATGTAGATAGACAGATAGATATATACATGTAATTACACATATATATACACACACATATATACATGTACATGAACATAATATATACATACATGTACATGTATATGTACATGTAGATGGATAGATAGATATTAGATAGATAGATAGATACATTGAAGATAGACAGATACGATGTAGATAGACAGATAGATATATACATGTAATTACATATATATATACACACACATATATACATGTACATGAACATAATATATACATACATGTATATGTACATGTAGATGGATAGATAGATAGATACATGTAGATAGAGAGATAAATAGGTAGACACATACACACACACACACACACATATATACATGTAGATGGATATACACATGTACATGTATATATGAATGAAATTATGCAGGAGTAGATAGACATACAAAATGATATTCATACCTTAAAATATATTTTAAAGAGTTGATTAACTATCGCTAAAGTACCCCATCTCTTGGAATTATCAAGTGAAGTACGACTATCAATATAAATATATGTTACCATAGTTACTTGTCTGTCTGTCTATCAGCATGTCTGTTAGTCTCTCTGTCTATCTATTATGTAATGATATATTCTCACTTATCACTAACGCAGACACGGAAACAGCTCATAATTGTATCAGCAGCTCTTTCAAGTGTTTCAGAATCTTTCTTCTTTCTAACAGTGACATGAAGAGATTCCACCTACAAACAAACAAATAAATAACAAACATATAGATGAACATACATATAGATAGATGAATATACATATAGACAGACAGATGAACCGACAGACAGACAGACAGACAGATACAGACAGGTAGACACAAACATACACACATACACATACATGTACACATATGAAACACATTATTATCATGATTATAATATACTAACTTGTAATGCTAATAATCTCAAGTCTAGAACTACTGTGAATAAAACAGGTAGACCCCTGTAATATGAATGTACATACGTACATACATACATACATATATACATACATACATACATACATACATAGACACACACATACATACACACATACATACATACACACACATATACATACATACATACACATACACACATACATGTACATACACACATACATATACATACACACATACATACATGTACACGTACCAGTTCTCTTCTTTTTGTGTTTGAAATCCTTTTAAAAATGATCTAATTATAATGACACATTTTTGATGAAATAATTAATGAAACTAATTAACTCACTGAACTACTATCATCTGACATGCACATGCCTCCTCTATGTTGCCATTGGCAACAGCTCCTGCACACCTAGAATAAGATATGGTACTATTAATGTACATGTACATCCTAATAAGGTATGTACAGGTACATCCTATTATGGTATTAATGTACATGTACATCCTAATAAGGTATGTACATCCTATTATGGTATTAATGTAAATGTACATCTTAATAAGGTATGTAGATGTACATCCTATTATGGTATTAAAGTACATGTACATCCTAATATGATATGTACATCTTAAGAAGGTATGTACATGTACATCCTAATATGGTAATAATGTACATGTATATCCTATTATGGTATTAATGTATATGTACATCCTAATAAGGTACATGTACTGTATGCACATGTACATCATAATATGATATGTACATGTATATCCTAATATGGTATATACATGTACATGTATATCTAATGTACCTGATGTGTGCAGCTGACATTTCATCAAATGGTGAATCCAGTAAATTTTGACAAAGACTTTCAGCATTATCATGCTGTAATGTATGTATGTGTGTGTACATGTACATAGGTATAATGATATATGTGTGGTGTGTGTATACATGTACATTTTCAGTAACATTAAACTGCTTATTAAACTTCTATTTGTCCATTCATCTATGAAACGATGCATCCATTAATTCATTCATCCATTCATCCATCCATACCCTACACACCCATTCATCGATCCATCCATCCATCCATTTAAAATCCAAAGTTAAATCCAATCACTGTTTGATACCTGTAATCTTGGATTCTGTACATGAGAATCTTTCATAGACATTAACTCCTATGATAAAGAAATGTCACAGATGTATGTATCAGATAAAGATTATTATATATTCTTACAGATAACTCATATCCGTTTTTTATTTGTAGAGCTCTTTCCACCTGTTAAACATGTGACAATAAGATACACATCACGTGAAATAAAGGATCATATCACCTGATTCAGATACTGGTACAAGTCTTGAGAATAAGACATGATATAATGCACATGTGAGTTTTCTAATTAATGCCCCTTTATCTCACCCCGCCTATTTTCTAATTAATGCCCGCTGTCACGCCCCTTCATCTGACCCCGCCTATTGTGGTAACACCCATATTTGAAGAGACTGAACTTCAGAGTCCTGTTCTTTTCTTTGTGTGTAAAGAACTACAAAATATGGATTCTCAGGTATGTGTGTGTGTGGGTTCGTGCATACTTTTTATTTATGTACATATATATCTTGGCTTTTGTATATTCATGTATGTGTATGTACAACTATATATATATATATGTACATAACTATGTATGTATATATATTATATATTCACATAACTATGTATGTATATATATATTGTGATAGGGTGAATGGTCAGATTTCCAGACAGGTAATTCATATCAAGGATCTCCACAGATAATGTATGGAGGAGGTGTTATTAATACATCTCATATACCAACTAGTGGAATGTATCAACATGGTATGATATATCTGTGTGTTAGTACATCATAGTGTATCTATTTATCTGTTCACCCATTCATGTATCCCTCCACCCATCTACCTATCTATCCATCCATCTAACTATGTGTATTCATCATCTACTGTATCTATCCCTCCGCCCATCTATCTATTTATCCATCCATCTAACTATGCGATTCGTCATTTATCTGTCCCTCCACCCATCTATCCAACTTTCTATCTATCCATCTATCTGTCTATTCATCCCTCTATTTATCTCTTCATGTATATATCTATTCAATCCTCCTTACATTTCTGAAGGTTACACTCAACAACAACCAGGTGTCTTTCCTGGACAGAATCCCATACAATCGCACCAAATGGGATTTACTGGACAGAACCCTATACCACACCAAATGGGATTTACTGGACAGAACCCCATACCACAACAAATGGGATTTCCTGGACAGAATCCCATGCAGTATCAAACAGGATTTCCTGGACAGAACCCTATACCTGGACAGAATCCCATACAGTATGGAATGGTAAATCCTCAAAACCCACAATGGACACACCCCCAAAATAGACCAAACACATCACACACTCCACAGAACTATCAAACTCAACCAACTAAAAAAATTGACGAAATTCGTAAAGAAGTCCAGGAAGAACAGCGACGAAGAGAACTTCAGATTCAGAAAAGAAAAATGGAAGCTATGAATATAACTAAACCTACAACTGAATCAACATCACTTGAAACTTTAATTGGTTTTAAACCCGAATCAAAACCTTCACCGTCTTTTAAAGCTAAAATGAGTACTCAGAAAGATCCTACAAAACCTAAGGTTTCTCCTGTTCCAAATAGATCTCCTCAAATGACTCAAGATATTAAAGTGAAGAAAACTGCTTCAAGCATTCCTATTGTACCAAGTAAGATTATGTACCTGTCCATATATTAATCTATCTATTTATCTATTTGTCCCATACTCTAGATATATCTATCCATATATTAATCTATCTATTTGTCCCATACTCTAGATGTATCTATCATATATTAATCTATCTATTTGTCCCATACTCTAGATGTATCTATCCATATATTAATCTATCTATTTGTCCCATACACTAGATGTATCTATCCATATATTAATCTATCTATTTGTCCCATATTCCAGATGTATCTATCCATATATTAATCTATCTATTTGTCCCATACTCTAGATGTATCTATCATATATTAATCTATCTATTTGTCCCATACTCTAGATGTATCTATCCATATATTAATCTATCTATTTGTCCCATACACTAGATGTATCTATCCATATATTATTTGTCCATACCCTAGATGTATCTATTGATCAATTATTGACGGACTCGTTAATGAATATTGAACAAAAAGCTAAAAAAACCAGTTAGGAGTTCCGATTTTAAATCCTCAAATACCTCTTCTACATCAATGTCAGAAAAGAAGACTTTCACTGAATCTAATAAGTCTCGTACGTGGGAGGGAGTGTCCAATGAGTTCTCTGGTCTTTTTGTACAAGACATCCCTCCAACTATAGAGTCACAATCTGAAACTATTACTGGTTACCATGACAACAGCTTCGGCGAATTTCAGTCTGTATCTCTCTCTCAAAAACCCATCTCTGAACACTCATCGGGAACTTTTTACTCTCCGGTATTAACTCACATGGCCACACCTTCAACCCAGTCCCCTCAAGTAGTTCACAGTCAATTCCACACACCTTTAACTTTAACGTCACAGACTCCAAGCTCCGCCCTATCTGAGAGTGACTTGCCATCATGGCTAGTATCAGCAGTTACATATAATGCTTCACAATTACCTCCTGTCTATTATTTAGTATATCAGGTAACAGTATGGACATGTTTATATGTATGTCTGTACATTTGTGTGTATGTCTGTCTGTTTATGTACATGTATATGTTTTGTACATGTATGTACATGTATATGTATCTATGTCCATTTCTATGTACTGCATATGTACATGTACATGTATGTCTATCCATTTGTATGTACATGTACATCTGTCCATTCGTATGTACATGTACATCTGTCCATTTGTACATGTACATGTATGTACATGTGCATGATGTACATGTATGTACTTGTACATGTACATCTGTCCTTTTGTGTGTATATGTCTGTCAGAGGTTTTGATAATTTTTGAAGCATGGGCCAAATTGGCTCAAAAATGGTTAGTGTGTGCACCATTGAGAATACATCTTGAGCCAATTAACAAAGAGTTAATGCTGTTAGTGACAATATAATCATAATTAACTACGCTACTGGCCCAAAGAGAGAACCGTGCAGTGCCGAATAAGAAGCCTTTGGGCCAATGGTGCGTCATATGAGCATATCAAAAACACTGATGTACGTGCACATATGTACATGTATGTCTGTTTGTATATGTACATGTATGTCCATTTGTATGTATGTCTGTTTCAAAGCCTATGTATACATACTCATATCTTCTCATAGAGATGTTCTAAAGAGGATAGTGAACTTACTAACACACAAAAACTATTTCCTATTCTTGTATCCAGTGGATTAGATAGATCTGTATTAAGAGACATGTGGTCTGTAGTTAATAAGACTATACCAGGTACACTCAGTAGAATAGAACTGTATGCCTTATTAGGAATGATCGGTTTAGTACAGGTTAGTATAATTATGTAAGTACATGTACATGTATGTACATAATGTATACCTATGCTGTACTGTACTGTACTGTACTGTACTGTACTATATATAGGTTAGATACTGTATTCGTGGTTTCTACGAGCAATAGAATACCGCGGAAACAGTTTAATTACTGAGGGCGGAGCCTGAAGTAATTAATTTTTCCAAGGTAGCTCTATTGCGCGTGGAAACCTTGAATACAGTATCTAAGCAATTTAGATTATAGCTATTACTTTGTTGGATAGAAGAAATAACAAGAAAGCCATGTTGTAATCTTCTTTAGTTGCAGAAAGACAGCAAGAGCGAGTGTTTTGCTCTAGAGGGCAACGCCCACATCTATCTTTTGTCAGTTGTGTAACTTTTGGATTTCAAAAAGCTGAAGATTTTAGCTTACTTAGTTGGACAGTAGACCTTTTATGAAGATAAATAATAAGATATTAAAACCATTCTTCATTTGTTGGTAGAAAGCAGCTATACGAGTGTTTTTTACAAATGCAGTAGTCAGCGGTCAACGCCCACACTTTAGCGACTTTCTCAGTCTATCGCTTGTACAAATCAACAGATCCAGCCATACAAAAAACTTTGCTCCTGTTCGCTGTGTGAAATTCGTATAGCAACACTGCAACATGTTTACTAAGTGATTAAAAGTAGGTTTACTACGGGATTTAGAAACCTGTAATTGACCAATCAGATTGCAGCATTTTAATGAGCTATAATCTAAACTATACTATACTGTACTGTACTATACTATACTGTACTGTACTATACTATACTGTACTGTACTGTACTGTACTGTACTGTACTGTACTATACTGTACTGTACTATACTATACTGTACTATACTATACTGTACTATACTGCACTGTACTATACTGTACTGTAATATATGCTATACTGTACTATACTATACTGTACTATACTGTACTGTACTATACTGTACTGTACTGTACTGTACTGTACTATACTGTACTGTACTATACTATACTGTACTGTACTGTACTGTACTGTACTATACTATGCTATACTGTACTATACTATACTGTACTATACTGTACTATACTATACTGTACTGTACTGTACTGTACTATACTGTACTATACTATACTGTACTATACTGTACTATACTGTACTGTACTGTACTGTACTGTACTGTACTGTACTGTACTATACTATACTGTACTGTACTATATTGTACTGTACTATAATTATTGTGCTGTAAATGTATATTATTTCACTTTTAAAGGTATTTTTTTCGATAATTGTTGGAGCATTTTCTCTCGGACAAGCAATTCCAAGTTTTGAATATTTTGCTACAGCTCTAGGAGCTGCTGGTAAAATAGTAGATACAATAAAAAGAGTAAGTGACACAAATAAACAAACAAACAAACAGACAAATGTACGTACAATTTACTAAGTAAGTCAACATTATAATATTATAATTCTTGTCTATCAGGTTCCACCTATCGATACTAATAGTGATGATGGTATTGTTCTTAACAAAGATGAGGAAAATAACTCTGTTACATTTAAGAATGTGAACTTTACTTATCCTGCTAGACCGGATGTAGAGGTTATTTGGATGGATGGATGGATGGATGGACGGACGGTTGGACGGACGGACGGACGGACGGACGGACGGACGGATGGATGAATGGATAGATGGATGGATGAATGGACGAATGAATAGATGGATGGATGGATGGATGAATGCATAATTCTATCTTGATCTTAGCTAATGATTCAATCCACCTCTCTATTCATAATCTTCTTTTCATTCATTTAATATCAAATTTTATATATCATATATGTATATGTATATATGTATATTACAGGTATTAAAATCATTTGATCTTTCAGTTAATGTTGGGCAGACGGTTGCCCTTGTTGGTCATAGTGGATGTGGGAAGAGTACAGTCATACAGTTATTACAAAGATTTTATGATGTTGATAGTGGAGATGTAAGTTTGTCTGTAAATTTAGAATACGATTACTATATATAGATATAACGTACCATATGTAGTCTAATTATGAGTATGTCATCTTATACCATAAATATTGTAACTATTATTGTAATTACTGAACATTTATTATATGTATGTACATGGATATATTCGTAAATAAATACCACATATACTCTAATTATGAGTACAGTACTAATCAGTGTTTTTGATAAGCTCATATGGCACACCATTGGCCCAAAGAGCTTCTTATTTGGCACTGCACAGTTCTCTCTTTGTGCCAGTGGCGCAGTCAGCATTAACTCTTAATTAATTGGCTCAATATGTATTCTCAATGCCGCACATACAAACCATTTTTGAGCCAATTTGGCCCAAGCTTCAAAACTTATCAAAAACTCTGGTACTAATATAAATATCATGGTATATATTTTAATGTTTAATCTAATTACAATTATTTTCATATTCCATAGATTCTAATTGGTGCCCATCCTATTAAAGAATTGAATGTTAAATATCTTCGTAGTATAATGGGTGTGGTCAGTCAGGAACCTGTTCTATTTGATATGACTATTATGGATAATATAAAGTTTGGAAGAGAAGATGCTACCATGGAAGAGATTGAACAAGCTGCAAAAGACGCTAATGTTCATGATTTTATTGAGGGGCTTCCCCAACGTATGTGTGTGTGTGTGTGTATGTATGTGTACATGTGTATAATTATACATGTATGTTTATATGTAACTATGTATGTCTGTGTGCATAATGTATGTACATGTACTGTACATGATGTACTCAATATACACGTACATAGTGTATATTGTGTGTTTGTATGTACAATTGTACATGTGTAATTATGTACATGTACGAGTATGTATTACAGTATATAAGTAAGTATATATGTATGCAATATATGTATGTATATATGTATGTATGTATGTATATATGTATGTATGTATGTATACGTATGTATATGTATGTGTGTATATGTATGTAAATGTATGTATGTGTGCATGTATGCATGTACATGTGTATATGTAACTATGTATGTATGTACAGTAATATTTAATTATAACTATATATACATGTACACTATATTATATATCTATGTGTTAGATTATATTATATATTCCTGTAGGTTATAATACTTTAGTTGGTGAAAGAGGTGCACAGTTGAGTGGAGGTCAGAAACAACGTGTAGCAATAGCCAGAGCTCTTCTTAGTAATCCAAAGATACTTCTTCTTGATGAAGCTACCTCAGCTTTGGATAGTGAGAGTGAGAAACTAGTACAAACAGCTCTTGAAAAAGCTAGTGAGGGAAGAACTACCATAATCATAGCTCATCGGTTAGTATGTACATACATACATACATACATACATATACATACATAAATACATACATACTGTACATACATACATACATACATACATATTTATATACATACATACACACACACACATACATACACATATACATGCATACACACTCATACATGTACATGTATATACACATACGTACATACATACATACATACACACACACACACACACACACACACATACACATATACATACATATATACACATACATACGTACATACTTACACATACATGCATACATACATACATGGATACATACATAAATATAATTTACATTAATTACATATTATTATTATACAGATTATCAACTATTCAAAATGCTGATCTTATAGTATGTATTGATGAAGGTAATATTGTAGAGACAGGATCACATGGAGAGTTAATGAAACTAGAGGGATTTTATCATGAGATGGTTACAGCACAGGTTAATTAGTGGGTGTGGTTAATACATTAATAGCAATCAAAAATAATTAATTAATGTATGCTCATTATAGCTCATGAATAATTAATTAATTTACTAATTAATGTTAATTATTATAGATCAAAGGAGGAGTTGATGACGCATTTATGAATCTAAGATCTCTTGAAGTACCTAAAGATGACGAGGTGGAGGAGAAACCCGCAGTTCTTCGTCTGTACTCAAAAGAAGTTAGTCGACAATTTAGTCATCAATTCAGTCGTCAAACATCAGAGAAAAAAGATGAAAAAAAAAAGAGTATGAAACAAATAAACAAAGAGAAGGTGTGGTTACTAATGATAGTCTATCTATCTATTTGTCCATCAATGGATTTATTTATGTAATATGTATATACTAACTCGTGTATCTATTTATATAGCATATAATTATATGTATTTGTTAATCAATCTCTCTGTATGAAATCTTCAAATCTCTATAGTTATACATGTGTTCACATCTATATATCTATTTATAGCAAGAGGAATGGGATAAAGAGCTCAAGCCAGTGCCCATATCTAGAATAATGGCTCTTAATGCTAAAGAATGGTGGATTATATTGCTGGGTATATTAGGAGCTTTGATTAATGGATCTATATTCCCAATATTTGCTATCATATTTGGAGAAATATTAACGGTAATTACTAGTGTTCTATATAATATTATAGTAATATTCTATAAATAGTAACAATATTGTATTTATTAATACGGTATTGCTAATAGTAACATTATTTTGTTCTATTAATAGCAGCAGTATTGTATTCTATTAATAGTAATATTATTCTATTAATAGTAACAGTGTTCTATTAATAGTAATATATACATGTAATTATACTTCTATAGGCATTTGGTGAGACTTCTGATAGGGTATTAGATGCTACTCATCTTCCAGCTAGTCTGTTCCTGGGTCTCGGAGTAGTTTCAGGAATTGCAAACTTGATTAAAGTATGTCATTATTCATTCATTTATTAATAGTTAATTAAGTCTTGTTGCTATGGAGATTGAATTATTATTAGTATTCATAATTATTTATCATTCTGTAGAATGTTTGTTTCTCAGTATCTGGGGAATATCTCACTGCCAGAATTCGATCACGTTTGTTTAAAGCAATTTTACGACAGGTCAGTAGACGTGTGTGTGGATCTCTGTGTATGTATACATGTATGTATGTGTATGTATACATGTATGTATGTGTATGTATACATGTATGTATGTGTATGTATATATGTATGTATGTGTGTGTATACATGTATGTATGTGTATGTATGTGTGTGTATACATGTATGTATGTGTGTGTATACATGTATGTATGTGTATGTATGTGTGTGTATACATGTATGTATGTGTATGTATACATGTATGTATGTGTATGTATACATGTATGTATGTGTATGTATACATGTATGTATGTGTATGTATATATGTATGTATGTGTGTGTATACATGTATGTATGTGTATGTATGTGTGTGTATACATGTATGTATGTGTGTGTATACATGTATGTATGTGTATGTATGTGTGTGTATACATGTATGTATGTGTATGTATACATGTATGTATGTGTATGTATACATGTATGTATGTGTATGTATATATATATATATATATATATTGTTTTGCAGGAGATTGGATGGTTTGATGAAGAAAAGAATTCTACAGGAGCATTAACAACTCGGCTATCTGAAGATGCAGCGCAAGTACAAGGAGTGAGTTAATATAAATAGATATTATACATACATACATACATACATACATACATACACACATATATACATACATACATACATACATACACACATACATACATACATATACACACACATACATACATATATACATACAAGACAATTAGTACTAATATCATTATAATTATATATTTCTCTTCAGGCTACAGGGACACGACTAGCAACAATTGTTGAAACAATGTTCACTCTATCACTGGCTCTAGTTATAGCGTTTGTATATTCTTGGATACTTACTCTGGTTATTCTTGGGTTTGCTCCATTCATGATAATTGCAGGAGCTGCGAAAACAGCCCTTTTAACTAAACGTCTTACCGGTAATAAGAAATCATTAACAGAAGCTGGAAAAGTGAGAATATAATATTAACAAAAGCAACTTCAAATATTTACTCTCTCCTCCCCCTTTTCCTCTTCACCTCTTCCTCCTTCTCCTCCTCCTCCTCTTCCTCCTCCTTTCTCCTCCTCCTCCTCCTCATAGCTTGCTGTTGATTCTATTGAGAATATTCGTACTGTTAATTCATTAAACTTACAAGAAAGATTTTTCATTTTATACAAAAATGAAGTCCAGTCTACGCACAGGTGAAAGAAATTATTTCATTCTTTATTATACTGTTAATTAGAAACCTTCATATACCTTTACATACTTACATACATACATTCACACATACACACATACATGTACATGCATACAACATACATACATGCATACATACATGCACACATACATGCATACATGTATTTATGCGTACACAGTACATATATACAGACAGACACCGCACAAGCGTACATATTTACATACTTATAGATATATACATCCATTTTCACAGGAGTGGCATACTATTTGGTATACTAGAAGGTGTGGCTTATGGTATATCACAGGGTTATATATATTTTGGATATGTGATAGCATTTCGTTTTGGAGCCTTTCTTATTACTCTTGATGAAGGTCATATCCTCCATGTTGAATTTCAGGATGTATTCAGAGTTCTCTTTGCTCTGGTATTTGGAGCTCTTGCCGTTGGACAAGCTAGTGCCTTTGCTCCTAATTATACTAAAGCTAAGCTATCAACATATCGTATATTCTCACTACTAGACAGGACACCAATCATTGATAATTATTCCACTGATGGAAAAGAATTTGTGAGATTATAATATACATGTACATACACATGTACATACATATATACATACATACATACATACAATGTATATACATACATATGTACATACATACATATAATGTATATACATACATACATACATACATATAATTATATACATAAATACATACGTACTTATATAGGATGATGTAACAGGAATGATATCATTGGATACAGTATCATTTAATTACCCAACTCGTCCAGATGTTAAAGTATTACAAGATTTATCAATATCAGTTAAACCAGGACAAACTATAGCACTAGTAGGTCCATCAGGCTGTGGTAAAAGTACCGTAGTCTCTCTTATTGAAAGATTCTATGATCCATTAAAAGGTGGAGTCCTCTCAGACGATGTTGATATACAAGAACTCAATATTCGTTGGTTAAGGACTCAATTAGGTATTGTATCTCAAGAACCTATTCTATTTGATACTAGTATATCCGACAATATAAGATATGGTGCTAATCATCGTGAGGTATCTGATGAAGAGATTATTGATTCTGCAAAGGCTGCTAATATTCATGATTTCATACAATCATTGCCAAAGGTATGTATATATTAGTATTTGTTCCTTCTGTTCATATCTATTGATGTGTTTGTGCCATCTATCTATCTATGTGTTAATACCATCTATCTATCTATGTGTTAATACCATCTATTTATGTATGGAAGTACGAAAATGTATGTATCCATCCATCCATCCTTCATTTATCCATTCATCCAACTATTCATCCAACCATCTGTCCATTCATTTATCCATCCATTCTTCCATCCGTCCTTCTATTCATTTATCTATCCATCCATTCATCCATCCGTCCATCTGTTCATTCATCCATCCATTCATTAAGGGTTATAATACTAATGCTGGTGATAAAGGTACTCAGTTAAGTGGAGGACAGAAACAAAGAATTGCCATAGCCCGGGCTCTGATCAGAAACCCTAAAATACTTCTTCTAGATGAAGCAACATCAGCCCTAGATAGTGAGAGTGAGATAATAGTCCAGGAAGCTCTAGATAAAGCTAGTGAGGGTCGTACTAGTATAGTAATAGCTCATAGGTTATCCACTGTGTACAGTGCTGACTGTATTGTGGTAATAGCTAATGGTAGTGTTGTTGAGAAGGGTACACACACTGAACTATTAGCTAAGGGAGGTGTATATTATCAGTTACATCAACATCAACACTTGATAGGAGATGAGGAGAAATAACAATTTAATTAGGAGCTTTATAATTACATAATTATTATTAATATTTGAGCTTTTGAACACTTCAACTATTTTACTTGCTGATGTTAAATGATTTTGTCACTTCATTAATTTTTTTTGTATAATTGTTTGAGAAATATAATTAATTTTTCATATTAATTACTACTCTTCCTAATTCTTGATCTGATCCTAATATCACTACTAATGATGATGTTATTAAGCTACTACTAGAAGCTAATGTTGATCCAAACACACACTGGGGGTATATAACAACTGTTTACAATGAATACCGTCGGGATGGGACCCTCGCCTACGTGGCAAGGTAATACAAACTATAATTTCGAAATATAATATGCCAAAAGATTATAATTATCATTGCTCGTTTGTATGGTCATATAATAATGAGAATGTTTACTTCAGATTGTTTAGTTTGTGTATAAAACATATTAAGTTATAAAACCGTACTGGCATGTTAGTTTTTATAATAGATATAGATATATATATAATATATATATATATATATATATATATATATATATAAATTATATAAACTAACATGTCACTACTTATTACTTAGTATGATTATACTAGTCTCTTCCTTGTCTATACTATAAGTCTTACATTTTAGTCTCTGTATTATCTGAAAGAAGAAAGAAAGATCCTCAATTCGTCTTGTGAAATATTCCACAAAGACAGCATAGACAGGTCCTCAAAACTGCTGACGTTCGAGTAACGTGCACAGCACATGACTTGAAATTGAAATAGGCGGAGTTTGAAAGTAATGGAGAATGCTTGGAGCCAGTACTCGATGTTGTAGCAACCACTACCCAAATTTTGTTTGCTTTTATGTAGTGCTTTGCTAGCGATAGTCATGATACAGGAGTAGTTATGTTTTGATGTGTCCAGATGCCTCCACGAGTCTTCTCAAGTCTGGAAACAGTAATCGTGAGTTATAAACATTGTGATAACTTTATAACCGAAAGGTTTAAGAAGAATTCCTACGTTTTTTTTTTCCTTGTATAATTTGAAGTCTACCAGTACCTCTTTTAAAATGTCAATGTTTTTATTTTTCCAGAAAAATTGCTAACACACACACACACACACACACACACACACACACACACACACACACACACACAGACAAAACGATTACCGTACCCTTCCGCCTACGCTACGCGGCGAGGGTAATAACTATATACATGGATCAAGTGGCACTGTGGTCCATAGACACTGTGGATCAATGCTACTGTTGTCCTTGGGCTGTATGACTATATAGTTTAATGGAACTATGAAGTATGGTAATCTCGATGACGTAATCAGTCTTACTGGCAGTTACATCAAAAAACAGCCAAAAAGTTCATGTGCTTTGCTCACAAATACTTTTGCCACCCCAATGTCAATTATCTTCAGCTAATTATAACAATAGTATTTAAATTTAAAAAATTAATAAAGAATCTAATTGTCACGGGTTCACTATAAACTGGATTTAAGCAACGACTAACTTTTATTCCAAGAAATCAGATTATTTATAGACAACTGAAATATAATAGCGACTCTACAACAATAAGAATTGTAGGTGTTTAACAGAAATAACATTGTAATATTAATAAGACAAACATGATATTGTACTTTTAGGGGACAATGAGTCTGTAGATTGTGACAACCATATACAGCCAAGGAATTGAGGTAATTTCTCCCAATATTGCAAGAGCATTCATTAGCAAAGGTATACTATTGGGCTCATCATTTGATTTACCAGCAAAGGCTACTGTTCTTAATATGATCCAATATAATGGTGAATATGGTTGTACCCATTGTTTACAGAGTGGACAAAGAGTTGCTACAACTCGTGGTGGTAGTGTACGTGTAATTCCGTATCAGTGTAGCTCTCCAATGGGACCACCACGATCTCATACTCATATATTACATGATGCAAAAAAAGCAGTAACAACTGGCAACCCTGTAAATGGGGTAAAAGTCCCTTGCTACTTGGCAACACTGCCAAATTATGACATTGTGAAATGTACAGTTGTAGATTACATGCATTGTGTACTGCTGGGAGTAACAAAGATGGTTTTAGGGTTATGGTTCAGTTCCAAGCATTTTGCTGAACTGTGGTATTGCGGCAAAATGGTATCAACTTGTGATGAAAGGCTAGCAAAAATAAAGCCACCTATTTTTATAACAAGAACACCGCGAAGCATAAGCAAGCATAGAAACTATTGGAAAGCTTCTGAGTACAGAAATTGGCTAATATATTATTCTATACCAATAATGCATGGTATACTTCCAATAGACTACCTCAGTCACCATATATTGCTTGTGCAAGCTATATTTATCTTATTAAGCACATCAATTAGTAGTGAAAGCTTACACCATGCAGAAAAACTAATACAGCACTACTGCTATAAATTTGAACACTATTATGACCAGAGGTATATGTCTGCCAATTTACATTGTCTGCTACACTTAACAGCAGTTGTGCGAAACCTTGGACCTCTCTTTGTTACGTCCTGCTTTGGATTTGAAACATTGAATGGACAATTGTTGTATCTGATCAAAGGGACACAAAGTATAGGTACACAAGTTGCACATGCTGTTCATACATTACAGGTTCTACCTTTATAATTATGCTACTAAATACATAATGCCTACAGCTACAGAAGATATTTTGTGTAGACGCCTTTGTGGTAAACTAGATAGAGCCAATGAAACCTGTATTGAACATGTTATAGGGTGTCAACGAAAACATCAGCTTTAATCATTGTTTATTGTACAACTGTTACCAGTTCTATAACAATGCATAGCTAGCCCTTCCCATACTTAGTATTTCAAGCCTTATATTTACCTAAGCCTGTCAGAAGCCTGCTAAATACATAGTATTTTCCATCCTTGCCTGCTACATGCCTGCAAGAAGTATGTTTACTGTATGTACAGGCTGAACACACACCTGCTACATACCCCCTTTTCCTTAAGGGTTGTACATACATACATGTACATACGTGTACATACATACATACCAGAGTTTTTGATAAGTTTTGAAGCTTAGGCCAAATTGGCTCAAAAATGGTTAGTGCGGCATTGAGAATACATCTTGAGCCAATTAACAAAGACTGTTAGTGACAATATAATCATAATTAACTGCACTATCTGGCCCAAGGAGAGAACTGTGCCAAATAAGAAGCTCTTTGGGGCAATGGCGCACCACATGAGCTTATCAAAAAAACACTGATGTATGTACAAGTACATCCACATGCTTACATGTACATATGTATGTGTACATACATACATACATACATACATACATACATACATACATACATACATACATACATACATCCATGCATGCATATTGATCTAATGAATGTTTGTGTTATCTTTTTTTCAGTTTGTTAGTGTATTGTATTGTGTATTATTATAATATGTGTTTATTTTGATGTCCTTTTTCTGTAGTGTTTCAAATCTTGATTTAAGAGTTAATATTAATAATAATAATATGAATAGTAATATATACTTAATTGAGTGCTGTTGGGATGGGACTATCACATATAATGTATACCACTAGTCCTTGTGTTCTATTATAATAGTACTGTATCTATTAATAGTATGTACATGTGCATAACAGGATTGTGCTTTATTAATAACAATTAATATTATATGATATTAATAGTAGTGTGCTCTTTTAATAATATCAGTATATAATATACATATTGAATTATTATAGACCTGTGTTCTATTAATAGTAACTAACAAAATGCAACTAAATTTTGCGAGTAACAACAGCTCCAGATGAGGAGATACAGCTCACTGGTTATCTACCCTTCCTCTCGGTAGTAGAGACACTTGATGATTCAACACATGGCAAATTTATTAACATTTTTAAGCAAAAAATAATGTTAAAATAGATATCATTATGATGTAATAAGCCTATAAAGTACGTATTATTATTATAAGTTATTTTATTAACTTCTTTTCTTCTTTTTCTAATGTTTCGACTACTTCATGTTTATCATATATATGTGCCAGGTCTTTAGGCGAGAATATGGGTGGGGCTATAGCCTCCCCCAAAAATATCATTACAGGGGCTTAGATAATTATACAATTGTACAACAAATGGCTACATGAATATTAATGAGTAAGCAAAAGTGTTCATGTCCTTTGCTCACGAATGTTTTAGCCACTGCAATGTCAATTATCTTCCACCGCAAATTTGTAATAATAGTATTTTTATTTAAGAAATTACAATATAATAATCATTGTTCTATTAATTAATTAATAATAAAATAACCTATCATGTAAAAGTAAACATTATTATTATAAGTTATTTTCTTAACTTCTTTTCTTCTCTTTCTAATGTTTCGACTACTTCATGTTTATTATATATATGTGCCAGGTCTTTAGGCGAGCGCCTCCTCTGTGTTATAATATAATAAAAAATATATAAAATTATAATAATTATGTCTTATGTAAGTAATTACTAACATAATTATTATCATTATAATAATTATTATTATCATAATATATCTTAAGATAACTATATATAGTTTGTGGATACTAATTATATCATATTTTTATTGAACTCAACAAATCACTATTATTAATACACATATCATGATTACTATGAACATGAGATTATTATAATTAATATCACCAAATTGAATATATCTAATATTTGATTCCACAAACAATAGTTATCTTAAGATACTAATACTATTATAATGAATTATCAAATATCAGTTATACAATGGAACCTATATTACCATTAGGACACACATCAATGATTATTATAATATTTATTATAAGCTTTTACAAGAATTAGAAACAAGAAATTATTAATCAAATATATGATCTCATTTTGAGACATCTGAATGATGTTGTATTATAATCATATCATAATAATCATTTGTAATATAATTTAATATTATTAAGTAAACATGAACCAATCATAATATTTACTTACCCTATCCATTACATGAATATCAGCACCATGTGATAATAATACATTCACAATATCAACATGACCACTCTTAGTTGATAAATGTAAAGGTGTTTGTTGATTCTGTAGTAATGAAAATCATTAGATACTTGTAATATCTTGTGTTTATGATAATAATAATAACAAATATATATTACAAATATAAATCAGCTATGTAATTAATTATATAATCGATACATAAATTACAATATATATTATTTATTTAATGTGTACTTACACCATCCTTTACTTCGGTATCAGCACCATGTGATAATAACACTTTCACAATATTAACATGACCACTCTTAGATGATAAATGTAAAGGTGTTTGTTGATTCTGTAGTAATGAAAATCATTAGATACTTGTAATATCTTGTGTTTATGATAATAATAATAACAAATATATATTACAAATATAAATCAGCTATGTAATTAATTATATAATCGATACATAAATTACAATATATATTATTTATTTAATGTGTACTTACACCATCCTTTACTTCGGTATCAGCACCATGTGATAATAACACTTTCACAATATTAACATGACCACTCTTAGATGACCAATATAAAGGGGTTATTCCTCCCTGCAATAATAACAATGATTAGATACTTGTAATATCTTGTGTTTATATGATAATACTAATAATAGTTAATTAAGTAGTTATTAATGTTATGACATCATAACAGGTTATTAGTTAATAATAATTATAACAAATATATATTTCAGATATACATTAGCTATGTAATTAATTATATAATCAATAAATACATAATATTTATTTAATATTTACATACCACATCCTTTACATGAATATCAGCACCATGTGATAATAACACTTTCACAATATCAACATGTCCACTCTTGGATGAGAAATGTAAAGGTGTTTTTTCAAACTATAGTAATAACAATCATTAGATACTTGTAATATCTTGTGTTTATGATAATAATAATAATAGTTAATTAAGTAGTTATTAATGTTATGACATCATAACAGGTTATTAGTTAATAATAATTATAACAAATATATATTACAGATATACATTAGCTATGTAATTAATTATATAATCAATACATAAATAATAATACATAATATTTACTTACCATATCCTTTACATGAATATCAGCACCATGTGATAATAATGCATTCACAATATCAACATGACCACTCATAGATGACAAATGTAAAGGGGTTAGTCCATCCTGTAGTAATAACAATCATTAGATACTTGTAATATCTTGTGTTTATGATAATAATAATAGTTAATTAAGTAGTTATTAATGTTATGACATCATAATAGGTTATTAGTTAATAATAATTATAACAAATATATATTACAGATATACATTAGCTATGTAATTAATTATATAATCAATACATAAATAATATTAATTTTATTTAATATTTACTTACCTCATCCTTTACATGAATATCAGCACCATGTGATAATAACACTTTCACAATATCAAGATGACCACTCTTGGATGAGAAATGTAAAGGGGTTTGTTCATGCTGTAGTAATAACAATCATTACATACTTGTAATATCTTGTGTTTATGATAATAATAATAATAGTTAATTAAGTAGTTATTAATGTTATGACATCATAACAAGTTATTAGTTAATAATAATTATAACGAATATATATTACAGATATACATTAGCTTTGTAATTAATTATATAATCAATACATAAATTACAATATATAATATTTATTTAATAGATACTTACCCCATCCTTTACTTCAGTATCAGCACCATGTGATAATAACACTTTCACAATCTCAATATGACCCCTCTCAGCTGACAAATGTAAAGGTGTTCGTCCATACTGTAGTAATAACAATCATTAGATACTTGTAATATCTTGTGTTTATGACAATAATAAAAATAGTTAATTAAGTAGTTATTAATGTTATGACATCATAACAGCTTATTACTTAATAATAATTATAACAAATATATATTGCAGATATACATTAGCTATGTAATCAATTGTATAATCAATACATAAATTACATAATATTTTTGTAATATTCACTTACCTCATCACATATACATAATACATGTGATATACTAGAAATATTCATTTCAATATAATATCAAGTAGTTTGTTAATCAGTATTGATGATATTGAGTATGATACTGATATTTGATATTACACATAATACATGTGTTCATACATTAGATTCACATTTTATACAAATGCTGTTAAAAATTTGGGAATGATATGAAAATTTATATCCATTAATGGGTGTGACATATTAAAACAAGAATAATAAAAAACATTTTAAAAAATGAAAGAGTATGTAGGGATATATATCAAAACCGAAAAAGCACAGGAACAAGATGGATTTGGCAACAAAATGAAATACCACTTCCACATAACAACCGTACATAAGTATCACTTCCTTGTGTTTTGCCTTTTTTCTAGCTATACATACTTATGTAGGCTTGTTATGTGGAAGTGGTATTTCATTTTGTTGCCAAAGCTATCTTGTTTCTGGGCTTTTTCGGTTTTGATATATATCCCTACATACTCTCTCATTTTTTAAAATGTTTTTTTATTATTCTTGTTTCGATTCTATTTTTAAAGTAAATTTTTGATCAAATACGTGATGACTATTCTGTTTCATTTACAGTACTGATATTTTCTGCAGGAACGGTGTCCAGAAGGAGACACATACTCAAAATTTACTGCAATATTATAATTATTTCTTATTACAATTCCTACATCCTCTTTCATTTTTGAACATGTTTCTATAATATTCTTGTTTCGATTCTATTTTTAAATGAATCGGTATAATAACATATCCCTACGTACTCTTTCATTTTTTTAAATGTTTTTTATTATTTTCGTATACAATGAATTAATGGCACAATTGTGATGAAATTACTTATCTGAGAGTGATCAACTAACACATTCAGTTATACTAATGATTTGTACATGGACAGTTTCAGTATCACCTGGGTTTACAAATTTTGCTATTTGTGGAAGTGATGATATGCAGTACAGAAGCACATTCAGTACAGAAGCACACTCAGTTATACTACAGAATGATTTGTACATGGACAGTTCAGTATCATTTGGGTTTACAAATTTTGCTATTTGTGGAAGTGATGACATGTATACAACTTATCTCTTTTGTAGAACACCATCTCCATAATAGTTCTCTTAAAATTATAATTAATGGATGTGTTTTAAAGGGTGTGATTTATTAAAAATGGCGTCCTATCATAAGTAGGTTGCTGTAGTGGCTGAAAGTATTCGTTGTCTAGGTCAAGAAACAGAACAGTACGAAGTTTGTTCCCCTGAATTTAACTTAAAATATATTTGTATTTGTGCTACAACTACTTTAATAGCTCCAGAAACGTAGAAATCTATTTTTATGAAAAAGAGGAATAATAATAATAGTGAATAATATGAAGATTTCGCCAGTTTTGCTACTCGCCAGATCTACATTTAGTCATAAAATTACTCAGTATTATAAGCTTTATGTATATTTTAACATATTTGTATATAATAGCAGAGATTTCAGCTTACTACTTGCAATTAAAATGCATCATGGGCGGCCATTTTTTTTTCCAGGCCATCCTTAAATAGAGAGTACTATTGTACTCTCTGATAACTGTGTGTGGATATGATAACTCACCCAACCATGTTTTTTATTAGGGTTAGCACCCTTGTTCAACAATATTTTACTTTCAAATACATCTTGATTCCTCACTGCTTTAAACAGATCATTATCCTATAGTAATAATTATATGAATATAGATATATAATTATTATCACATAACATAATACATACTAGTTTATACTGTTCCTCTTTTGTGAGTATTTTTGATGATTGTATTTCTAAATAATTATAAAAGATGAATATAACAAATGATATAGTCTGTTACATGCTGAAGGATTTGTTTATCACTAGTCAGAACAATTTTTTTTATATTTATTTTGCAAGAAAAATTACCAGACACTTCATTACAGCAATCTTCATCAGTGGTATAGAATGGTTCACACAGTAAATACCTACTTATATATCATACATGCATGCATGCATGCACACTAAACAAACACGTGTACACTAGGGCTGTGCTATTATTACATGGCAATTATCAATTATTTTTAAATTAAGAAAATCACGATTAAACATTTAATTGGTATAGTATCATAATAGTGCATGTTTCTCCAGTTGATATACATAAAAATTATGATACGTTTTCAGCTAAGAAGCACAACATATTAACATTCTCAGAGTCTAAGCATGCTCTCTTAGTGTTAATAACATGACCAGCAGTTGAGAAGAGTCTCTCTGAAGCCGTACTTGTTGCTAGAATACGTAACACCTTCTTAGCGATCTTTGCAATGGTGGGGAATCGACAGTGGTGTTCCTTCCACCATTTTAAAGCATGCGTGTCGTCAACAGCTGGAGATTCCTCATCAAGGTAACACTTTAGCTCTTGATCTGCTTTCTCATTGATTGAGAGTGGTCTGCCTTCGTCATGCTTATCAAACATATCTCCCAAAAATTGAGTTTTTCTTTTCTTCTTGGCAGATGGTTCTTGTCCATCAAGAACAAAATCGTCACCTCCAGCAGGCTCATCTTCATTCGTGAGTGGCATGTTTGACTCTATGTCCCCTACAACAGCATCATGTAGAGCTTTCCTCTCAGAGTCACTTAAAAATGGCATACTTTTAAAGTGAGCATCAACAAAACATGCTTTGTTGAGCATATGTATGATTGAATCATTTTAGTATCGTGACTCAGATTTCATATTCTGGATTGCAACAGAGTCAGCAGGTTTAAATTCAAGTGCATTTTCAGTAAGATAGTAAAGAAGAGGACGAATTGCTGAACTGGTGACATAAGCTTCAGCTGACATTTGAGCAAGTTACCTGGCTTTAGCACTTGTCTAGCTCCTCTAAAATGTGGAGCTCTGCATCTTTAGGTAAAAGATCAAGTCGCTTCTGGTCAACAGTCATAGGTGACTGTTGCTCAGTCATAGCAACAGTCATAGGTGACTGTTGCTATAAAATACACTCTGTCTAAATCCTGGAGCAATTTGTGTTTATCTGTACCCAGTGCATCTTGTTTCTCTGATAGAATATGTGCTGCTCTTGATGACTTTCTAAAATATGTAACAAGACGAGAGCAGCAAGCAATAGCTGTTGAAATGTGAGAAGCTTTTAGTCCAGCTTTTACACACAAGTTTATTGTGTGTCCAAAACATCCCAGGCAATTCCAAAAAAGAACCTCAGTCACAGCTTTTTGGATATTGGCAGCATTATCAACTACGGCCCAAGATAAAATAGCTAGATCAAGATTCCAGTGTCGTAAGACAGTCAGTCAGTAAAGCCTCTGCTAAATTCTCTGCAGTATGCTGGTCCGGTAAGGGCTTGTTCTGAAGTGTGAAGTGCACAAGGTCCCAATCATCAGTGATAGTATGGTATGCATGTGACACCCATGTATGCCTCATTAGCACGACTTGTCCAGCAATCAGTAGTGACAGCAAAAGAGCTGGTTTTACTTACTATTGAAGTGACTGTGTCCTTTACTTTAACGAAATGTTCAGGAAGGACTCTCTCTGTGAAGGTCTTTCGGTGTGGAATCTGGTAACGAGGCTCAAATTTTCCATCATATGCTTAAACTCTGATCCTAGCACCACACTTATAGGTAGCATATCTTTGGCTATAAAGTAGGCAACAGCATCAGTTAGCTCTTAGAACTTTTTGATGGAAGCTGGAAATTTTGTGATTAGGTCCAATGCTTCCGTGATTAATTGCTGGTTGCTATCTCTTGGTGTTACAGTTTTCTGATTTCCTCCTCCGCTCATCTTCTTGCACAGCACAAATAACCTATACATGTGGCTGGAGCAAACAATAAAACAGTGATCGAAAAAGAAACGAGCAATGTCAGACTTACATGACTATGGTCTTTCACCCCTTCTTCCTCATGTTTAAAGCCAAAAAACTTCCAAACTAGGCTGGAAGAATTCTTTGGCACTACCAAACCAGCTTCTTTGACTAGATGATCACAAACCTCTGAGGAGATGGGGGAGTCAGAGGTTCCAGCTGCCATTGTCTTCTACAAAACAGCATCGATCACGCAAATCAGGTGTGTGTGGGTGTAAATTGCTAATGCGCATGTATGCGATTGTATCTTCTTAATCGATTAATTACAATAATCGATATAATCGCACACCACTAATGTACACATGATTAAAAAATAATGATAACAGATATGTTGAATTATATGATTGAGGAGCGGTATCATAGTATAAAATAGATGAGCTTCTTTCTGATTTAGTGGATCACAAGCACTAAACAGGCCAGCAGAAATATATATTTACAATTATATTATATTATACAACACTTTTACAGAAACAATATAATTAGTATTTACATACATCAATATGACATCATGTACTAACAGGTAAACTCTGGATGAGAGGTAGAAACAACACAAAATAATATATATTATAACATCATACCTTCATGAAACCAGGAAAGATGTCTGGTCTTATCAGCTGAGCATTTGATATTGCTTACATCACAGAAGAGTATTTCCTCATGTTCACTAATTAGATGGCAAAGATGGAATGAGGAATTCGTACATCCTTCTATTTTACATCTAAACCCTTCCTGTGTAGAAGCTAGAGAATCGGTCCAGCCAAACTTGTGGACAATTGATTCTATACCTTGATGAATCATACGACGGATATTGAAGCAGTTACGAGGTGGACCGAAGTAGCGTATAGTTAATGATTTGACCTGGTCTAGTAAATGTAGAGCACCACCGAAATGTTGACACCTCAGGACAACTTTGTTACGATAAACATCATTGACCAACTGAAATTGAGTTGGAGAAACATTCCCCATGAGAAAGATTACAAGTGATGTGAAGAGACCATTAGGAATCAATTCACCATCCCATGTTAGATATAGAGGCTCAATAGCATCACTACTATCTTCAAATGGATCATTGATTATATCCAGGACACATGGAATGAAATATCTTGTGTCATTTGGGATCTGTGATATGATTAGTAAGCCTTCCATTAGCTTTACGAAATCATCACAAGAGAAAACATCCTCCTCGAATTCCATGGTGTCTAGTAACTCTCGTTTGAAGATTCCTTTTGTTTTAAGGCTCTTAATTGTAGCATCGTCATAGCGATCATCTCCAAACGAAACAGCAATTATCTGCGATAGCATATCAAATAGCACTTGTGGGTCAAGAAACACCACATGAGATAGAATACCAGGGAAATGGAGATAAATGGACAGATTATGGAAGTACCATAAAGCAGTCAGTACCTCCTTATGTGTCATACCAACTGACTTTCCAATCTCAACACATTCATCAAGGCTTATCATTCTTCGACCTTTTGTTTTGGATTTTAGCTCTACCTGGAAGAAGAACCATCGTGCAGGAACTTCTGCTGTAATATAGGATTGACCTGTAATACGTCGGATTCTTTCGGCAATCTCTTCTTCATTTCTACCTCTACCCATACTGTTAACTGGAAAGATGATATGTTTACCTTCAACGTAATCATATCTAACATCTTCATAATTCTGAAGCTCACTATAAAGGCGCTCATTCTTCTCATCAAGGCTCTCTTTAAGCTCATTATTTTCTTGAAGCCTTTCATATTCATCATAGCAAGTACCAATCACTATAAAGTGTGGCCTTCCATACTTTTGTACTCCTTTGAAGAGAGGAGGATGAAGCTGAGATTTGCAACGAAAAAAGCTCTTTGTAAGCTGCATAGTGCTCATCTGCCTTTTCTCACCTTTACCAACTATTCTCCCATGCACTGAATAGAAGAAATTTGCAGCATCATCAAGCTTTTCATCAAGCCTGAAAAGAACCATATTGAGAGAATGATAATGAAGTAGTGCTGGAGCAATATCTAGGAAAGCAGCCTGTCCTCCTAAGTCAACACCGTACATCATATGAGTGTTATACAACTCATCAGATTTCTGTACTTCAGTAATCAATCGAAGAAGCTCTTCATTTAGAGTAGAAGGATCAGTAGATAGAGATGCATGTGGCTTCTTTTTTGGCATTACTTGTGATGTAAGTAATGGCTGCTCTTTGGACTCTTTTACTTCAGAAATTGACTGCAGCTGTTTTTTATTTTGAGAATGGTCGGTGGGCAGAGAGTCGTGAGCCTTCTTCTTTGGAGTCCTTAGTAAGGAGAATAATGACTTCCATTTAGACCCTTTCACTTTCGACATTGATTTTAGCTGTTCTTTATCTTGAGAATGGTCAGTAGGCAGAGAGTCAGGAGGCGGCTTCTTCGTTGGCGTTGCTAGCTATGTGAGCAATGGCTTCTCTGTGGACTCTTTTACTTCAGAAATTGACTGCAGCTGTTCTTTATTTTGAGAATGGTCAGTGGGCAGAGAATCGTGAGGCTTCTTCTCTTGTGTCATTTGTGATGTGAGTGGTGTCTGGTCAACAGATTTTATTTCTTCTTGTGAGGCACTCTTCATTTGATCTTCATTCGATTCTTGTAATTCTTGAGGTTCAGTTTTATGATTTTGGGTTCGAACACTGTACTTTATGGCCTGAAGGAATTTGATTTTCATGGTCTCAGGATCTGCTGATGTCCAAAAGCAGCTTTCATCAGACATGATAACCTGGCCTTCATCATCATGTTTCTCTTTACTAACCAAACGTACCTCAGGAGATTTAGCAACGGGAGTGCTGTGATGTTCAGTGACTGGTTTCTTTCTCAATAGCAGATTTAATAAGGACGTCTTGCCAACCCCTGATGCGCCAAAGAGTGTGAAGCTTGTCCACTTCACACTGACGAATCCTTTCTTTTGGGCATTCTCCAGTATTTGTAAAAGCTCTGTATAATAAAACATAATTATAAGATAATATGTTTCTATTAAAAATAAAATATTAAATTTTTTCCTTCACTTAATATGAATCATCTTCAGCTCAGTATAAAATATTTGATTAAATGCAAAACTACAAATGACATTAATATTGTTAATAATAGTTGTTTAATCTACTACTAACAAAACAAGAGATAATTATTACATCCAATTTAGTATCATCACTTGTGGAAAATCAAACAATACTGAAATATTACTTATATTATCACCTTGTGGAGTCGGTTCACTCTCTATTGCTCCTTTTATGTGTGGTGCAATCTATGAAACAAAAATATATAATTATATGTCCACTAACATCAAAATACAAACATACCGTATTCTGTATTTTAGTATATACAAAACGATTTTCAATATCTCTGAGACTCAATACTTTGCAAATCTTTAAATCTGCAAGGAGGGTCAGCTGTTCCCTTGTTAACTCAAACCTGCTGAGGTAGTCTTCAGCACAGTAACAGAATACTAAGAGAAGAGAACCTGGTAAAGCAGCTAGTAGAGGGACGGATAATTCATTACAGCCTAACGTGTGACAGAGTGACTTGTGCAGACTGGATATATTTGAGAGCTTCATTTTATAATAGTCTGTTTCATCCACTTGCAGAATAAACATGCTGTCACTCTCTGCATTAAACAAAATTCCTGGAAACTCCTTCAAATGACGACGGTTACAATAATTGTCAAAAAGATGACAATATTCCATCCACTTTATCTCTAGCTTGGGATATAAGCAATTCAAAAATACTTCTGAAATAACAGCTACTGGCTTGAAATTGAACCAAGACAAACGTATATTCTTGAAATAATGATTTAAATCATCAACATCTGTGATATCTTGTGGTACAGGAAGCCCTAGCTGATTTTGCAACAATCTAACTACATCATCGATCACTATTGGTATCCTTCTCTGTCGATCATACCAATATCCATTGATTTCTCGGTAAAGATTTTCCATTGTTAACAAATAACAAGTACTAAATACCTCTACGACTTCCTCAGTTTGTGCTAGTAATGTAGGATCAACCTCACAATTTGTTTTCATTAGGGTAGATAATCTCGGAGAATCTCGTTGTAGTAGAATGAACTTTGGGTCATATCGTTTTCTCATTTGCAAATACCTCCTTTTCTGCCTCCAGTCATGTTTCTCATCTTCTTCAGTGTCAATATCTACAGAATAAACAGGAGGAAAATAAACATTCACATCAACTCTATAGACAAGTAAACTGTAATCTCATTCCTTAGATTCATCTATTTGTTACACTAGTTAAATGCAAAAAGCTAGATTTTTGAATGACAGACAATCAGCTGATTACCAAAGAAGGTGACAATGATGTAGCCACACCCAAGCACACATGGGCCTATGATTCATCTGTTTAGTCTCTTGATTAATTGACTTTAAATTATCAAAAACCATGTAATTAACGTTAAAATGTGACAATCAAATATGCCTTCCATAAATATTTCTCTTGTTCAATAAATATCGAAACCTTGCTATACTATATACAAGAAACAAAACTACATAGTTATAGTTTTGTATATGTGATGTTGGGTTGCTTGACTTGCAGTAAACAGCCCAACCAGTGTGTGAACAGTGTTTATATATGCTACCAGTACACAAAAAAGTAGCAAATATTTATCACCTTGTTCCTCCATAGAGACATTTTGGCAAAATGGCTTCTCTTCTATATATTCTGGTTGGTTCAACTACATAAAGAGAGCATTTAATCATAATACTGATGTGTGTTATATCAAACTTTGGAAGCATTATTTTTATCTCCCACAGTTGAGAGGGTTGGTCAATTAATGGGTGAGGTGAAATATTAAATATTTCCATATTCTATAGCACCAAAGAGGATATTATAGCCTATAGTATAATACGGTAGAATGGAGACAAAATATTGGTATTATTTGCAGTTAAGTTGCAAATGAGAATTTTTTTACACCATAAATAACTTCAACAAAACACACAATGACAGAATTTGAGATAAATCTCTTACCTTGTCTTCTGTTTCTCTCTTGATGATTATAAACCCTCCAATGGTAACAGAAACTACTTTCTCGTTTCTCAAATCCTCTTCGTTATCCTTTACTAGTCTTATCAACGCTTCATGAAGATGAAGGGGAGCATAGCAGATCACAATAATGGAGTTCCCTTCGTTCACTACCTTCACCATCACATGTCTAGCGTTGTCATGAAAAGCTTTTCTGAGTAAACTTTGTATATCACTCAGTGTTGTCTTATCACCTTCCCATTCTAAAACGAACTTCACTTGCTCTGATTTTAGAAGATTTTTATGCGAATGCTTCATAAAATCCTGACCATATATATGTTGTGTTTGGATCGTCTCACAGAATTCATCAATTGATTTGTTGAATTCCTCGATGAGACTGATTGCATCTTGTAGGTCAAACTCTTTGGCAACAGCTTCAAGCCGTTTTGTGTTCGTTAAAGATGTGTTATCACTGACAATTCTCATTGCATCGATAAGTGATTCTGCAGCTTCAGCATCCTTCCTTAACTCCTGGTAAAGACTCAGAAAATATTTCAAGTCATCTAAAGAGGCAGGTTTGTTTTTAAGAATCTTAGTCACTTTACTGATGAGTATACAAAGTTCTCCCCTCTTTTCTTCAAACTCAGGATGGTACTTCTCAGATATCTTGTAATGAGCTACACTATCATCATGCTATAGAAACATTGTAATACGTTACAGAAGATCAATTAGTTATAATTATACTTCATTATCACAGCATATTTCACATTTTATTATCACAGAATGAATAGTAATGTAATATTGATTTAGCTGAAAGTAGTGGATTTTTTGGAATTACATATTCATATAGATCTCCTCTATAGTAGTAGTACAGGTAGTTTCCTCTCTTGTGCAATATATTTTTCTTCATATGTTTTTTGTAACATCATGAAATACATGTAAGATAGGAATATATCAACACAACTGTTCACTAGCAGTTGATAGTATTTGCTTAATCTGTACTGTGCCCTTGGCTTCAATTTTGAAGTCAATTATAAATATAATTATCAAGTGACTCATCGATATTTAATAATTTTGCTATAATTATTATAACACAATATTTTTTTATTAGTATAATGTCAATTTTGTTGATTTAAAAGCTTATATACGTAAAACATTACCAATCTGGGTTCTTTGGAGGGAAGAGAAGGAGGTACATCATCTTGTGTATGTGAGACATCTATGATAAATAAAATGAGCTTCATTAATTATCATAATAATTATAAATTATGTGTGATAATTATAATTTTTTAAAAGTAATTAAATTTTTGTGGCTCAGAGGGCCAGCCCAAGAATTGCTTTCCACGCGTTTAATTATAATTCTTATATTTGGTCGTGTCATATGCACATTGCATACGTAGTTAAGGAAGTTGCATCATTCTATATCCGGGGATTTGGTCATTTAATGAGCATAGTATGTAATCAGGGTGAGGGGTAAATGCCCTTGGGCCCCCACCTGATGTTTTAATTATAGGGGCCACCAAAGCTTTGAAAGAAATGAATTTAAGCAAATGTTACACAAAGCAATGGCCCAAACTTGTATGACTAAATCAATAGTTAGCTGAAAACGTTCAGCTCTGTATAATTACTACATACCCAATACATCAATAAGAATACAAAATAATTGACCAAATTTATTGTAAATAATTAATTAGCACAAAAATGTTTTACCCTTTGTGTGAAACCTTTATTCAGAGTCAACAATTTGTTTTCCGCCCGGGAGCCCTTTGCTACCTCTCAGCGACCTTGCATGTCATGGAAATGCATGCTCAAGCAGAAGGAAGTTAAGCTGCTTGAATTCATGTAGTTTATGTAGATACTGGAACTAAGCTGCCCTAGTTGCTGAAATATATTTCTAAAGTTCTACAACAACTTTTAATGGTGCGTAATAATATGCATGCTTGAGTTCTACAGACCAGGAAGAAGAAAAAAAGCTGCTTGATATGTAGCTTAAATAGAAACTGGAACTAGTAGCTAGCTATTCTACTTGAAATATATTCCTAAAGTTCTACAAGATCCTTTTAAAAGGCAAGGAGAGTAGGTAATCAAAATAATAACTATAATAGTTTGATGTGTTTCAGGCATGATAAAGTCAGCCATGATTAATGAATGCTAGACACCACAAACCAATCATAAGGATATTTTATCTCTATATACCTTGTTATTTGTAAGATCCATTGCGTATAAGATTACACCATCAATGGCTTAGAGCTCAGTTGAGCATGGAAGAATCAAACATTAACTTAAGTGTTTATAACGAAGCATAAAATTTCTTTTTTTTGCTATAAATCAATTGAGGTTTCATGTGCAGGACAGTTATTATGGCATGTGTGATTGCTTTCCCATTGGTTCTAACTATATGTATTAACATTGTTATGTCACTTATGTATATGCTGTCCATGTAGTTAAAGAAGTTACATATACTTTTCACTGATTCTAATACATTTTCTCACAAGAATTTTTGAGTAAAATATTATATCAGGTGATAATTAGTGTGTGAAAATTACACATTTAAGCACAATGGCCATTGAGTTTTGATATGCACAACAGTTTTCACAATAACAGTACAGAACCCTCATGAGCATATTTGCACAGGCTCTTGTGAGTAATGAAAAGTATAGCCTCAAGATGAGGGTAGTTACCTCCCTGTATGCAAAGGAGCTAAACTCTATGGCCATCCAGTAATTGCAGTGATCTGTATCATTTGACTGACTTCCAGCACTGCCAAAACCAGTCTTACATATAGGATGTACTCAAACATGCATAAATTCACAGGGCATATACCTGTAGCCAGGGACATCTCGAGTATTGAGATGAGTACATTGAGATACTATAGTCCAATGTGAGGTGAACCTACTAGCCCTACAATACTTAGTATCCTGTGATACCTAGGACAATCCAGGTGGTCCCAAGTGAGGTGAACCCACTATTTCTACAATAATTAGCATTCGTGTTACCATGTACTGTAAAATGTAATAGGTAATTATAGCCTTCAATTGGTTGCAGGAATTTCAATGCAATTTCAATGCTGATTTGTTTTCCTGGTATAGGTAATATTTACAAGTACTATTTTCATTTGATCTTAATCTATATTGACTTGTATATAAAGTACATGTCATAATAAAGCATATATGATGTATTATTATCATTTCCTTTCCTATGAAAACAATATGTTACTTATACACATTCCAGAGTAATTAGTATGTACATCAATTTGTATTTGTAATAACAAATATATACAATCTTAAATTACTATCAAATTTTCCATTCTTTATTATGGCATGTACTTTATATACTAGTCAAATACCAGTTGAAAACATTTCCTAGCAAGAAAAAAATCAGTAATTGATTCATATAGACTCCGAATCATACTGTTAATAATTTATTGCAGTGACCAAATGACGATTACATTGCAGATAGTGCCATGTGAGGGTAATCCCCTGTTACTCATTATCCTAGGATACCCATATCAGCGTCTCAATAGAGTATCCTTAGATATCCAGGAATTCTCATAGTCCCAAGTATCTGACAAACTACATATATTATACTTGGAAACTTAATTACATGTATAGGGAATGAATCATAACAATGTCTCAGAAATTAAAAGAATTTATCTTAGTTATACAGTATTCATCTGTTGTAAAGATCACACTCATATATCAGGTAAAACTAAAGTGTCATTTATGCATGTGATCTTGACAACCAAGAAAATGTCTGCTCACAAGTGTCTGTATTAACCTGTTGAAATATTATTGTTAACAACAGGTGGCAATACATGTACATACCTTTGCAGTATCATCAAAGTCATTTGGGTACCAGTTACGTTTGCACCATGCACTGATCTACATGTATGTGATCTTGAAAGTGTATCACACATTGCTGCAATATCCTGAGCTAATTTTGTTAGCATATTCCTTTCAGGATTGTTAGCAAATGTCCTAACCATATATACATAAGTACTCTTGACATTGGTGTCAAAATTTAAAATGTAATTTAACAGGTCAGTTCCTGCACTGTAAATATTAATAGAAAGCTATATAATTATATATCTATTATTAATTATTTTTGTTTGCCCTTGCCAAAGTCCATGTGTTACACATGTAAACTTGAGATCCGAGTTTGTTTTTGTAGCATTTATTTGCTATTTCACAAAGGATATTTTTGTTCATAGCTGTTCATTACAATCCTTATTTGGTTACATGAATTTCAATACAAAACTAATAATCAATTACTGATCTCTTTTCTTGCTAAGAAATGTTTAAATGTAGTAATTTATTTCTTTTGATCTTGAGCTTGTATAAAGTACATGTCATAATAAAGAATGGTAATAAAAGGAATACAAAGTAATTCAAATATCATAGAATGTAAATCCATCACTGGACGAATATAAGAATGGAGTTCTACCAGACACTTGACACTTCGTTTAGAGTGGGAGGGACTGGCTACAAGAGACTAAAGTCTGGTTCAGAATATGAGGCAAAGCCTAGCATTGCGTTTGTTGTGTTGTGATAACATTATGAAAACTGATTGATGAAACGCAACGCAGCTGATGCAAGACAGAATCAGATCCTATATTTGCGTTAAGTTGCGTTGCGTTTGGTGGCATTGATGGAAGCATATCTTGTCTACAAAACAATGCATTGACGTGACGCAAGGCTTTGTGTCATATTCTGAACCAAGCTTGAGACTATGAAGCTACCTATCATTACTCTGTATCTTTACATACCATGTCTTCTTTTGCGGGAGGATCTGTCATGTTCATCTGCTGTATAAATCTCAGATACTGAATTTGTCCCAAGGACATCTAGAAGACGTACAAATAGTTATATAGTTATGTACTCTTGATGACATAGTTCAACAACAAAGTTTACTTCTAATGGTCACTCATATATAACTGCAGAGGTGTGGAAACATTGAGCAAACTGGCAGACATTTTGACTTATTTTCATCACTCTTGTCCTGCTCCTTATATACTTTATATACAGTTGAGTTTCAATTTACCATGCACACATTCACTACATTTATCGGAGAATATCCTACACTGTAAAAATTAAAGGTTATTTTAACATCCAGTTGGTTACAGGAGTTTCAGTGCTACTATATTTTCCTTAATGCTTGTTTGTTTTTCCTGCTAGGCAATATTTACAAGTACTAGTTTCGGGACTAGTATATAAAGTACATGTCATAATAAAGCATATCAACAAAATTAAACACCAGTACAATGTATACAGCATAGTATTATAATATGTATAGACTGTGGTGTATTCTAATCATACATATTCTAACACTTGTGAAACAACAAAATTAATGTTGCTTACTTTCAGAATAATTACTATGTACACAAATGTATACTTACAATAACAAATAATATCCGTTGTATCTAAATTAATGTACTTTATATACTAGTTCATATCGATATATAATATTCACAACAGTATAATTATTATTAATATTGAAACTCATGTAACCGGTTAAAATAATCATTGATTTTTACAGTGTACATGACTGGCTGTTTCCACATCACTCTCTCATTATAAAAATTAAATAGTTATTTTCTCATTTGGTTACATGTGTAATATTAAATATGCGGCTGATATCGATCACTCATTTTTTCTTGCTAGGTAATGTTTACAAGTAGTAATACATTTCATTTGATTTTAATCTATATTGACTAGTATATAAAGTACATGTCATAATGGAAACAAAAGCAATACAAGGTACTTTAAACATAATTATAGGAAATAAAAACCCATAGTAAATATATATATGTTCTAACTTCTCAAATATTTTTGGCTATTATATAAGTGCAAATTTAATTAATCTGAAATGAGTAAGTAACATCCACTGGTTATACTATGCATTAATGTCTTCTTCATTATGACATGTACTTTATATACTAGTCAATACAGATCAAGATCAAATGAAACTAGTACTTGTAAATATTACCTACCAGGAAAAACAGATCAGCATTGAAGTTAAAATAACCTATTACTTTTTCCACGCCAACAAGCACATTCAAATGCTATGTACTCTTCTTGTGAGAACAAGCACATGAATACTATCATCCTAACCCTGTACCTTTCTTGTGAGAACAAACACATGAATACTATCATCCTAACCTTGTCCTTACATACATTGCCACAGTACATAAAGGTAGAGGAAACTGTAATTGAGTCCACACAATATATGAGCAGAATCAATGAAATATATATTATTATTTATACCACAGATCAAAGATTTTTCATGCTAAACATTTCATAGTCTTTATTTCTTTAATAATTATTTCAAGGTCATTACTACTGTGGATAGAAGGCTGTAGTTAACAGTGAAAATTATATAATATTATATGTGGATGCATGATATACATATAAATAATGTAATATTATGTGGATACATGATATACATAATATGATACATGATACACATAATATTATATGTGGATACATGATATACGTATAGGTTATGTCTTCCCACCAGTGCAATACCAGGTTTATAATCACCCTAGGAGCAAGCCGCCAATATATTTTATGACTTCAAAGTCATGTTTATACAGCTTAATGAAGCCACAAACCACACAGTGCACATATCAAACCACAGTGAACTTAGCTTCATCATGACATATATATACAATATTATATTTGCATGAATGCCAATGCCATAACATTATATGTGGATGCATGATATATGAATTCACATTATTACTAATAATTATACTTCAATGCAATAACATTTACTGAAGTCTTATTTATTATTCCTTCTATATAATATTTCATGTTTCATGTCACATCTAAAACTTCAAAATGAATGTATCTGGCAATCAACAAATTATTGAAATTTCTTGATGCAAACCTGCAACCTCATAATTTAATTTACCAAGAAACACCACTGTAGCGAGTACAAAGGTGATGACTATATATATTATGCGCTGTCATCATTATAATAGGTACAAAGTTTTTGTTATGGAATCAGCATGCATGTAGGCACAAGCTTCATGACTGCTTAAATTTATACTATTCTTTGCAACTGTACTTCCAATTAATTGAGTTATTTTAACAATTTTGTTTTTGCAGTGAGAGATCAATTTGACCTGTGCAACATCTTAACTGTCTCATACTTATATCATATCTATACATACCATGAGTTTGAAAAGATCTCTCATATTCGTCTGCTATATACATCTCAGCAACAGACTTTGTCCTGAGGGCATATAGTAGTTGTCTTCTGCTCGGTTTAGAACTAGTACGCAACCACAGACCGAACATGGCTCTTCTGCAGTCATCAACATTTCTACCATTCTGTTTTCCAATTTCCTCCAGGTCATTATCTTCAAGGCCTAACTGGATGCCTAAGTTATACCACTTAGGAGTTCTAACAGATTCTTGGAGTTCAGCGAGTTTCGGGCGATCGTCCATGTTTGAGACGCCTTGAAACAAATTTAAGGTGTGGCTGAAATACGCATCATCGTCAAAGTGGTATTTAGTCACTTATCTCTTTGTTGATTCTTGTATAATAGTATAGTAGTATATCTTTGTGGATTGTAAGATTAGCTAATTCTGTAAAATTCTCAGTCTTTTTATAGTACAATAATTTATGTTTATGAACAACGCCAATGTATATAGATCTAGATGTTGACATTAAATTATATAATATATTTCATTAATGGTTGATCATAGTTCTCTGAAAATCTTCATGTCTCTTTCTTAAAAATCAAGTCTTTGATGTATGAGATTCTTGATTGACTGTATTTTTCCATTTAATTTTGTATCACAACTCATTCCACACATCACAGAAGATATTCAGTTATCTGATATACTATCTCTTTGATCTCTGTAGCTAGCGCTCAATACTCCAAACAGTGAAGAACCATTTCTAATATAAATAGGATATGGATTCATACATTTAAACTCCTGCAATGCTTGTGGTATGTCTAGATTGTGAAGCTTAGTCTCTTTGGACACAACTGAAAGCAATATTACGTAAGATCAGAAAGTGATTATAGGGTGAGATAATCATCAATTATAATGAAATATTACTTACAGACACAGACAGGTAGAGACACAAAGACACACACATACAAACACATACACAGATAAAACATGTTCTTATCATGATTATAATAATACTAACTTGTAATACGAAGTCTAGAACTAAAGTATGTGTTAAACCCCATGTAAGTGTGGTGTATTCACTCAGAGGCAGAGCTGAGGAGTGGCTACACCACACTTACATGAGTTTAACACATTTAGACTCTTTGCTGCACACTCTGATTTGTGTAAATACATAAAAGCAATCTTAACTAACCATAAACTGTATTCAGTTTATATATTGAAACCTTTCAGTTGAAGTGGTTGACAAAATGTAATAGCTTTTGTAGTATAGGAAGAATATGCTGCATCTAGTTGCCATGGCAATGAAGTCTAATACATATACATGTATGTACGTTGTCTGTGTGTGTATGCATGTATGTCTATGTATGTATATATTATATGGTAGGAGATTAGATGGTTTGATGAAGAGAAGATTTCTGCATGAGCCTTGACAACTAGACTATCTGAAGATGCAGCACAAGTACAAGGAGTGAGTTAATATGAATAGATATTATACATACATAACATACATACATACATAAACGTACATATACATATGCATACATAGATGCACAACACGCATATACATAGTTACTACATACAAAAATACATACATACATAAATACATACACATATGCATACATATATACATACATACGTACATATATGCATACATATATACATACATACATACGTACGAACATACATACATATATATATATATATATATATATATATATATATATATGTATGTATATTATATAGTATGCTAATACGTCCTATATCCAAAATATAGGACCTGAGTTTTGTGTCCGAGGATGTGATATAGCCCGAGCCTGCGAGGGCTATATCACATCCGAGGACAAAAAACAAGGGTCCCTATTCAGTATATAGGACCTGTTAGCATACTATATACAATATATTGTATGATGGTGACATCTCCTGCATAGTGTGCACATGGAAGGTCTATATACAATATATAGGACTCACCACATCAAAGGGATGATGTCACCATCATACTATATATTATATATATTATATATATATATATATATATATATATATATATATATACATACATACATGTACGCATGTACATACATACAAGACAATTAGTACTAATATCATTATAATTATATATTTCTGTTCAGGCTACAGGGACACTGTTGAAACAGTGTTCACTCTATCAGTTATAGCGTTTGTATATTCTTGGATACTTACTCTCGCTATTCTTGGATTTGCTCCATTCATGATAATTGCAGGAGTTTTGAAAACAACCCTTTTCACTAAACATTTTACCAGTAATAAGAAATAACTAACAGAAGCTGGAAAAGTGAGAATATAGTATTGATAACTAAATATCACTCTCTGATCCTCCTCTTCCTCCACTTCCTCTTCCTCCTCCTTCTTCTCCTCCTCCTTTTCTCCTATTCCTCCCCCTCTTCTTCCTCCTCCTTCTTCTCCTCCTCCTCTTCCTCCTTCTTCTCCTCCTCTTCCACCTCTACCTCTTCCTCCTCCTTTTCCTCTTCCTCCTTCTCCTCCTCTTTCTCCTCCTCATAGCTTGCTGTTGATTCTATTGAGAATATTCGTACTGTTAATTCATTAAACTTACAAAAATAAGGTTTATAGGTTTTTCATTTTATACAAAAATGAATTCCAGTCTACTCACAGGTGAAAGAAATTATTTCATTCTTTATTACACTGTTAATTAGGAACCTTCATATACCTTTACATACTTACATACACACATACATACATACATACATACATAAATGCATACATACATACATACATACATGCGTACATACATACATGCGTACATACATGAACATGCATACAGACGTACATTCATATATTCATGCGTACACAGTACATATAAACAGACAGACAGACATCACAAATTCGTACATATTTACATACACATAGATACATACATGTATTTTCACAGGAGTGGTATACTATTTAGTATACTAGAAGGATTAGCTTATGGTATATCACAGGGTCGTATATATTTTGGATATGTGATAGCATTTCGTTTTGGAGCCTTTCTTGTTCCTCTTGATGAAGGTCATATCCTCCATGTTGAATTTCAGGATGTATTCAGAGTTCTCTTTGCTCTGGTATTTGGAGCTCTTGCCATTGAACAAGCTAGTACCTTTGCTCCTAATTATACTAAAGCTAAGCTATCAACATATCGTATATTCTCACTACTAGACAGGAAACCAATCATTGATAATTATCCCACTGATGGAAAAGAACTGGTGAGATTATAATATACATGTACATACATACATACATACACATACATACATACACATACATACGTACATATGTATATATATATATACCTACATACATACATACATACATACATACATACATACATATATACATACATACATACATACATACATACATACATACATACATACATACATACATACATACATACATACATATATACATTACTTATATAGGATGATGTAACAGGAATGATATCATTGGATTTAGTATCATTTAATTACCCAACTCGTCCAGATGTCAATGTATTACATGATTTATCAATATCAGTTAAACCAGGACAGACTATAGCACTAGTAGGTCCATCAGGCTGTGGTAAAAGTACTGTAGTCTCTCTTACTGAAAGATTCTATGATCCATTAAAAGGTGGAGTCCTCTTAGATGATGTTGATATACGAGAACTCAATATTCGTTGGTTAAGGACTCAATTAGGTATTGTATCTCAAGAACCTATTCTATTTGATACTAGTATATCCGACAATATAAGATATGGTGCTAATCATCGTGAGGTATCTGATGAAGAGATTATTGATTCTGCAAAGGCTGCTAATATTCATGATTTTATACAATCATTACCACAGGTGTGTATATATTAGTATTTGTCCTTCTGTTCATATCTATTATATTTATGTGTTAATACCATCTATCTATCTATGTGTTAATACCATCTATTTATCTATGTAAGTACGAAATTGTATGTATTTGTCATTCTGTCCACACCCATTCATCCATCCATCCATCCGTTCATCCATCCTTCTATCTTTCCATCTATTCATTCATCCATCCATCCATCCCTCTAACCATTCATTTATCCGTCCATTCTTCCATACATCCATCCATCCATCCATCCATTCATTCATTTATCCATCCATCCATGCATCCATCCATCCATCTATTCATTTGTCTATCCATTCATGTATCCATGCATCCATCCATCCATCTATTCATTCATCTATCTATTCACTCATCCATCCATCCATCCATTCATTAAGGGTTATAATACTAATGCTGGCGATAAAGGCACTCAGTTAAGTGGAGGACAGAAACAAAGAATTGCCATAGCCCGGGCTCTGATCAGAAACCCTAAAATACTTCTTCTAGATGAAGCAACTTCAGCCCAGAGTGAGATAATAGTCCAGGAAGCTCTAGATAAAGCTAGGGAGGGTCGTACTAGTATAGTAATAGCTCATAGGTTCTCTACTGTGTACTGTGCTGATTGTATTGTGGTAATAGCTAATGGTAGTGTTGTTGAGAAGGGTACACACACTGAACTATTAGCTAAGGGAGGTGTATATTATCAGTTACATCAACATCAACACTTGATAGGAGATGAGGAGAAATAACAATTTAATTAGGAACTTTATAATTACATAATTATTATTAATATTTGAACTTTTGAACATTTCAACTATTTTACTTGCTGATGTTAAATGATTTTGTCACTTCATTAATTTTTTTGGTATAATTGTTTTAGAAATAAATAGTTTTTCATATTAACTACTACTCTTTTTAATTCTTGATCTGATCCTAATATCATAACTATATAATGATGATGTTGTTGAGCTACTACTAAAAGCTAATGTTGATCCAAACATTCAAAATACACATTGGAAGTAACAACTGCTTATAATAAATGCCACTATAGTTTAATGGGACAGTGGTCCCTATACTCTATATATAGTTTAATGGGACAGTGGTCCCAATACTCTATATATAGTTTAATGGAACAGTGCTCCATAGACTCTATATATTGTTTAATGGAACAGTGGTCCCTATACTCTATATATAGTTTAATGGAACAGTGGTCCCTATACTCTATATATAGTTTAATGGAACAGTGGTCCCTATACTCTATATATAGTTTAATGGAACAGTGGTCCCTATACTCTATATATAGTTTAATGGAACAGTGGTCCCTATACTCTATATATAGTTTAATGGAACAGTGGTCCCTATACTCTATATATAGTTTAATGGAACAGTGGTCCATATACTCTATATATAGTTTAATGGTACAGTGGTCCCTATACTCTATATATTGTTTAATGGAACAGTGTTCCCTATACTCTATATATAGTTTAATGGAACAGTGGTCCCTATACTCTATATATAGTTTAATGGAACAGTGGTCCCTATACTCTATATATAGGTTAATGGAACAGTGCTCCATAGACTCTATATATTGTTTAATGGAACAGTGGTCCCTATACTCTATATATAGTTTAATGGAACAGTGTTCCCTATACTCTATATATTGTTTAATGGAACAGTGGTCCCTAGACCCTAATGTTCAATTTAACTAGTAATATACTGTGGTTCATAGAGATCCTGGTTTGATGATCTGGAGATAGTATTAGTATATATAGCTAGTATTGTTATCCTTAATAGCACTAGCTATATATACTTGTATAATACCATATATACTCTAATTAAGGTTCTAACTTGTGTAGCATATGGTGGAATTATATTAAATAACAAAAGTTTCAGGTGTCTAAAAATATTATTTAATATTAAAAAAAAAACTTCTTAAAGTAAATAAATTATTATTATAAGTTATTTTCTTAACTTCTTTTCTTCTCTTTCCAATATTTCAATTACTTTTCGTTTACGATCTTCAGGTACACATGCGTAATATGGTGGATTAAGTGCCATGTCTAAAGGTGAGCGTTCATCCTGTGTTATAATATAATAAATTAATATGTAATAATTATGTGGTAACATAACTAACATAATCATTATAATAATTATTATTATCATAATATATCTTAAGATAACTATATATAGTTTGTGGATACTAATTATATCATATTTTTATTGAATTCACCAAATCACTATTATTAATACACACATCATGATTACTAATTTACTATGAACTTGAGATTATTATAATTAATATCACCAAATTGAATGTATCTAATATTTGATTCCACAAACAATAGTTATCTTAAGATACTAATACTATTATAATGAATTATCAAATATCAGTTATACAATGGAACCTATATTACCATTAGGACACACATCAATGATTATTATAATATTTATTATAAGCTTTTACAAGAAGTAGAAAAAAGAAATTATTGATCAAATATATGATCTCATTTTGAGACATCTGAATGATGTTGTATTATAATCATATCATAATAATCATTTGTAATATAATTTAATATTATTAAGTAAACATGAACCAATCATAATATTTACTTACCCAATCCTTTACATGAATATCAGCACCATGTGATAATAACACTTTCACAATATCAACACGACCACTTTTAGATGAGTAATGTAAAGGTGTTTGTTGATACTGTAGTAATAACAATCATTAGATACTTGTAATATCTTGTGTTTATGATAGTAATAATAATAGTTAATTAAGTAGTTATTAATGTTATGACATCATAACAGGTTATTAGTTAATAATAATTATAACAAATATATATTACAGATATACATTAGCTATGTAATTAATTATATAATCAATACATAAATTATAATACATAATATTTATTTAATATTTACTTACCAAATCCTTTACATGAATATCAGCACCATGTGATAATAACACTTTCACAATATCAACATGACCACTCTTAGATGACAAATGTAAAGGTGTTTGCTGAGTCTGTAGTAATAACAATCATTAGATACTTGTAATATATTGTGTTTATGATAATAATAATACTAGTTAATTAAGTAGTTATTAATGTTATGACATCATAACAGGTTATTAGTTAATAATAATTATAACAAATATATATTACAGATATACATTAGCTATATAATTAATTATATAATCAATACATAAATTATAATACATAATATTTATTTAATATTTACTTACCCCATCCTTTACATGAATGTCAGCACCATGAGACAATAACACCTTCACAATATCAGCATGTCCGTTGAGAGATGACAAATTTAAAGGTGTTTGCTGAGTCTGTAGTAATAACAATCATTAGATACTTGTAATATATTGTGTTTATGATAATAATAATACTAGTTAATTAAGTAGTTATTAATGTTATGACATCATAACAGGTTATTAGTTAATAATAATTATAACAAATATATATTACAGATATACATTAGCTATATAATTAATTATATAATCAATACATAAATTATAATACATAATATTTATTTAATATTTACTTACCCCATCCTTTACATGAATGTCAGCACCATGAGACAATAACACCTTCACAATATCAGCATGTCCGTTGAGAGATGACAAATTTAAAGGTGTTTGATGAAACTGTAGTAATAACAATCATTAGATACTTGTAATATATTGTGTTTATGATAATAATAATAATAGTTAATTAAGTAGTTATTAATGTTATGACATCATAACAGGTTATTAGTTAATAATAATTATAACAAATATATATTACAGATATACATTAGCTATATAATTAATTATATAATCAATACATAAATTATAATACATAATATTTATTTAATATTTACTTACACTATCCTTTACATGAATGTCAGCACCATGTGATAATAACACCTTCACAATATCAGCATGTCCGTTGAGAGATGACAAATGTAAAGGTGTTAGTCCTCCCTGTAGTAATAACAATCATTAGATACTTGTAATATATTGTGTTTATGATAATAATAATAGTTAATTAAGTAGTTATTAATGTTATGACATCATAACAGGTTATTAGTTAATAATAATTATAACAAATATATATTACAGATATACATTAGCTATGTAATTAATTATATAATCAATACATAAATTATAATACATAATATTTATTTAATATTTACTTACCCAGTCCTTTACATGAATATCAGCACCATGTGATAATAACACTTTCACAATATCAACATGACCACTCATAGATGACAAATGTAAAGGTGTTTGTTGACGCTGTAGTAATAACAATCATTAGAGACTTGTAATATCTCATGTTTATGAGAATAATAATAATAGTTAAGTAGATATTAATGTTATGACATCATAACAGGTTATTAGTTAATAATAATTATAACAAATATATATTACAGATATACATTAGCTATGTAATTAATTATATAATCAATACATAAATTATAATATATTTATTATTCCCTTATTTCATCACATACACATAATACATGTGATACTAGAAATATTCATTTCAATACGATATCAAGTAGTTTGTTAATCCGTATTGATGATATTGAGTATGATGCTGATATTTTATATTACACATATTACATGTGTTCTTATTAGCTTCAGATTTCATATAAATTCTGTTTAAAATGGTATAACATAGAGCTAGGTGTTATAGACCTGTATCAGTATCACTATCAATACTTGGACATTACTCAATACCAGAAGTTTCAGATGTGGTATTGAAGTATTGAGTATCTTGATATCATATCACTCATCACTAACATATATATCACAAGAGTTAGAATTAGCTCTTATATATACTATACAATATATTACTGTGTGTGGATATGATAACTCACCACACCATGTTCCTTATCAGGGTTAGCACCCTTGTTCAACAATATTTTACATTCAAATACATTTTGATACCTCACTGCTTTATACAGATCATTATCCTATAGTAATATATGAATATAGATATATAATTATTATCACATAACATAATACATACTAGTTTATCCTGTTCCTTTTGTGTGAGTGTTTCTGCTGATTTTAATTCTAAATAAATATGACAAATGATATAGTATGTTACATGTTATTATACTGGAGAAAAAACTGAAATTCTATTTAGCATTAATAATTATAGTAATATATTATAAGTTCTCAAAGGAATGTGTTAATGTTTGTGTCAGTCTATATAAGTGTAAAGTTGTAATGATGAGTCATTCTAGAGTATGACTATACATACTCTACACTAGTATAATTATAGTGATTAACATAACGAGCAATCTGTGGATTTTCCAGTAGATGTTCCAGTCACTCAAGCACATTTCTTACTCATACTTAATTCTATCATTTGTCAAAGAAATTGGAAATTTAAAGAGAAAGAATTGAAAAAGTCAAAACTACAAAGCAATCTCACAAAAGAGCTAATAAAAAAAGATCATTGGGAGAATTAAACAAACCACTTCCATATAACCCTACATAAGTACTTACACCCTCTATAAAGCAAAATAAAAAGAGCTGTACTTATGTATGATTAAATGGAAGTGGTTTGTTTAATTTTAGGTTAACCTCCCAACCTTGTTGGCATGCTTTTTGGGTTTTGACGTCTCTACATCTTTCTCCATTTTTATTGATTATTCTTGTTTTTTCTGAATGGTAGACAATTTGTGAATATTTTATGTAGATTGCTGCGAGGCTTCATCATCATTGAACATTGAAGGTCAGACTTTTGTATAATTATATCCATTATTTATGAATTGATTATCATTCTTTTTCACTTACAGATGACACTGCTTGTTTTATATTTCACTTACAGCTTTGCCACAAGAAGTAATGCTAGTCTCTGTGTCAATCATTCGGCATTCCAGTGCTTATCATAGTATATAATATTATACTATCAGTATACCATGCTTTTAATATTATGCTTATTATTTTAACAATGAATTTGTTCACAAACTTTATTACTATTCTTACAATTCCAACGTAGCACGCAATTTCAGTAAACAGCTTTCATGTTCTGAGGACACAGATGTGCATGAGCAATTAATTCCACGGGGCTAAATTAATGAATACACTTATAAACATAGTGTCCAATTTGAGATCAAATCTTCGCTGTCGTTGAGACTGTCTTCTTTTGAAGCATCTGAAGATATCATCTTGATACTTGTAGACCAGAATTTTACAAAGAATGCGATTGGAATGGTGATAGAATCATTGTGACAGTTCAACAAAAAAAATGATTAGTCTGGAAAATAATAATAATAATAATAATAATAATAATAATAATATGAAGCAGATTTTGCCAGTTTTGCCACTCAGCAGTTCTCTACCTTAACCACAATCTTTGGCCCTCTAGACGGTGTTGGTAGTCATAAAAACACTAGATATGACTAGGTGTGTGTGTATTAAAGCTTATATGTATATATTACCACGGAATTTAGCTCATCACTTGCAATTGAAATGTATAGGCAGCCATTTTCTTTTTGTGCCATCCCTACATAGACAGTACTACCGTATTCTCTGATACAACATTAATAAGATAACAGATATGTTGAATTATGATTGAGTAGTTGTAACAGATTATAAAACAAACAGCAGAAATATAGCTATACTTACAATTATAATATATTACACAACATTTTACACTTGCTGAAACAATATAATTAGTATTTGGATACATCAATATAACATCATATACTAACATGTACACTCTGGATGAGAGGTGGACACAACACAAAATATAAAATCATACCTTCATGAAACCAGGAAAGATGTCTGGTCTTATCAGCTGAGCATTTGACAGTGCTTACATCACAGCAGAGCATTTCCTCATGTTCACTAATTAGATGGCAAAGATGGAATGAGGAATTCGTACATCCTTCTATTTTACATCTAAACCCTTCCTGTGTAGAAGCCAGAGAATCAGTCCAGCCAAACTTGTGGACAATTGATTCTATACCTTGATGAATCATACAACGGATATTGAAGCAGTTACGAGATGGACCGAAGTAGCGTATAGTTAATGATTTGACCTGATCTAGTAAATGTAGAGCACCACCAAAATGTTGACACCTCAGGACAACTTTGTTACGATAAACATCATTAACCAACTGAAATTGAGTTGGAGAAACATGTCCCATGAGATAGACTACAAGTGATGTGAAGAGACCATTAGGAATCAATTCATCATCCCATGTTACATATAGAGGCTCAATAGCATCACTACTATCTTCAAATGGATCATCGATTGTATCCAGGACACATGGAATGAAATATCTTGTGTCATTTGGGATCTGTGATATGATTAGTAAGCCTTCCATCAGCTTTAGGAAATCATCACAAGAGAAAACATCCTCCTCAAATTCTATGGTGTCTAGTAACTGTCGTTTGAAGATTCCTTTTGTTTTAAGGCTCCTAATTGTGGCATCGTCATAGCGATCATCTCCATACGAAATGGCAATTATCTGAGACAGCATATCAAATAGCGCTTGTGGGTCAAGAAACACCACATGAGATAGAATACCAGGGAAGTGGAGATAAATGGACAGATTATGGAAGTACCACAAAGCAGCCAGTGCCTCCTTACGTTGCATACCAACTGACTTTCCAATCTCAACACATTCATCAAGGCTTATAATTCTTCGACCTTTTGTTTTGGATTTTAGCTCTACCTGGAAGAAGAACCATCGTGCAGGAACTTCAGCTCTTATGTAAGATCGACCAGTAATACATCGAATTCTTTCGGCAATCTCTTCTTCATTTCTACCTCTACCCATATTGTTAACTGGAAAGATTATATCTTTACCTTTGGTGTAATCATGTCTGACATCTTCATAATTCTTAAGCTCACGATGAAGATGCTCATTCTTCTCATCGAGGCTCTCTTTAAGCTCATTACTTTCTTGAAGCCTTTCATATTCATCATAGCAAGTACCAATGACTATAAAGTGTGGCCTTCCATACTTTTCTAACCGATCAAAGTGAGGAGGACGAAGCTGTGACTTGCAACGAAAAAAGCTCTTTGTAAGCTGCATAGTGCTCATCTGTCTTTTCTCACCTTCACCAACTTTTCTTCCATGCACTGAATAGAAGAAATTTGCAGCATCATCAAGCTTTTCATCAAGCCTAAAAAGTACCATATTGAGAGAATGATAACGAAGTAGTGCTGGAGCAATATCTAGGAATGCAGCCTGACCTCCTAAGTCAACACCATACATCATATGAGTGTTATACAACTCATCAGATTTCTTTACTTCAGTAATCAACTGAAGCAGCTCTTTATTTAGAGTAGAAGGATCGGTAGATAGAGATTCTGATGGCTTCTTCTTTGACATCGCTTGTAATGGCTTCTCTTTGGACTCAGAAATCGATTGTAGCATTTCTTCATCTGGAGAATGGTCAGTAGGCAAAGAATCACGAGGCATCTTCTTTGGTGTCACTTGTGATGTGAGTAATAGCTTCTCTTTGAACTTCTGCACTTTCGACATCGATTGTAGTTGTTCTTCATCTGGAGAATGGTCATTAGGCAAAAAGTTGCAAGGCTTCTTCTTTGGTGTCACTTGTGATGTGAATAATGGCTTCTCTTTGGACTCCTGTCCTCCCGACATCAATTGTAGCTGTTCTTCATTTGGAGAATGGTCAGTAAGCAAAGAATCACGAGGCATCTTCTTTGGTGTCACTTGTGATGTGAGTAATAGCTTCTCTTTGAACTTCTGCACTTTCGACATCGATTGTAGTTGTTCTTCATCTGGAGAATGGTCATTAGGCAAAAAGTCGCAAGGCTTCTTCTTTGGTGTCACTTGTGATGTGAATAATGGCTTCTCTTTGGACTCCTGCACTCCCAACATCGATTGCAGCTGTTCTTCATCTGGAGAGTGGTCAGTAGGCAGAGAATCGCAAGGCTTCTTCTTTGGTGTCACTTGTGATGTGAGTAATGGCTTCTCTTTGGAATCTTGTACTTCAGACATCAATTGTAGCTGTTCTTCATCTGAAGAATGGTGACTAGACTGAGAATCGTAAGGCTTCTTCTTTGGTGTCACTTGTGATGTGAGTAATGGCTTCTCTTTGGAATCTTGTACTCCAAACATCGATTTTAGCTGTTCTTCATCTGGAGAATGGTCAGTAGGCAGAGTGTCACGAGCCTTCTTCTTTGGTGTCACTTGTGAGGTGAGTGGTGTCTGCACAGCAAATTCTATTTCTTTTTGTGAGATACTCTTCACTTGATTCTTATTCGATTCTTGTAATTCTTGAGGTTCAGTTTCATCATTTTGAGTTCGAACACTGTACTTTATGGCCTGAAGGAATTTGATTTTCATGGTCTCGGGATCTGCTGATGTCCAAAAGCAGCTTTCATCAGACATGATAACCTGGCCTTCATCATCATGTTCTTCTTTACTAACCAAGCGTACCTCAGGAGCTTTAGCGACAGGAGTGCTGTGATGTTCATTGACTGGTTTCTTTCTCAATAACAGATTTAACAAGGACGTCTTGCCAACTCCTGATGCGCCAAAGAGTGCAAAGCTTGTCCACTTCACACTGACGAATCCTTTCTTTTGGGCATTCTCCAGTATTTGTAAAAGCTCTGTATAATAAAATACAATTATAAGATGATAAGTTTCTATTAAATGCAAAACTACAAATGACATTAATATTGTTAATAATAGTTGTTTAATCTACTACTAACAATACAAGAGATAATTATTACATCAAATTTAGTATAATCATTTGTGGGAAATCAAACAATACTGAAATATTATATTTCATTCATATATTATCACCTTGTGGAGAAGGTGCACTCTCTATTGCTCCCTTTATGTGTGGTGCAATCTAAGAAACAAAAATTTAATTATAATTATATGTCCACTAACATCAAAATACAAACATACCGTATTCTGTATGTTTGGATATACAAAACGATTTTCAATATCTCTGAGACTCAATACTTTGCAAATTTTTAAATCTGCAAGGAGGGTTAGCTGTTCCCTTGTTAACTCAAACCTGCTGAGGTAGTCTTCAGCACAGTAACAGAATACTAGAAGAAGAGAACCTGGTAAAGCAGCTAGTAGAGGGACTGATAATTCGTTACAGCCTAACGTGTAACAGAGTGACTTGTGCAGACTGGATATATTTGAGAGCTTCATTTTATAATAGTCTGTTTCATCCACTTGCAGGATAAAAGTGCTGTCACTCTCTGCATTAAACAAGATTCCTGGAAACTCCTTCAAACGACGACGGTTACAATAATCGTCAAAAAGTTGACAATATTCGATCCACTTTATCTCTAGCTTGGTATATAAGCAATTCAAAAATACTTCTGAAATAACAGCTACTGGCTTGAAATTGAACCAAGACACACGTATATTCTTGAAATAACGATTTAAATCATCAACATCTGTGATATCTTGTGGTACAGGAAGCCCTAGCTGATTTTGCAACAATCTGATTACATCATCGATCACTATCGGTATCCGTCTCTGTCGATCATACCAATATCCATTGATTTCTCGGTAAAGATTTTCCATTGTTAACAAATAACAAGTACTAAATACCTCTATGACTTCCTCAGTTTGTGCTAGTAACATAGGATCGACCTCACAATTTGTTTTCAATAGAGTAGATAATCTCGAAGAATCTCGTTGTAGTAGAATGAACTTTGGGTCGTATCGTTTTCTCCATTGCAAATATCTCCTTTCCTGCATGAAGTCATGTTTCTCATCTTCTTCAGTGTCAATATCTACAGAACAATCAGGAGGAAAAAAAACATTCACATCAACTCTATAGACAAGTAAACTGTAATCTCATTCCTTAGATTCATTCTATATGTTACACTAGTTAGATGCTAAAAGCTACATTTTTCAATGAGAAACAAACAGCTAATTACCAAAGAAGGTGACAGTGATGTAGCCACAACCAAGCACACATAGGCCGATGGTTCATCTGTTTAGCCTCTTTTTTAAATTATCTAAGACCATGTAATTAACATTAAAATGTGACAATCAAATATGCCTTCCATAAGTAATTCTCTTGTGCAATAAATTTGGAACCCTGGCTACACTATATGCAGGAAACAAAACTACATAGTTATAGTTTTGTATATGTGATGTTGGATTGCTTGACTTGCAGTAAACAGTCCAACCTGTGTGTGAACAGTGTTTATATATGCTACCAGCACACAAAGCAAATATTTACAAGTAGCAAATATTTATCACCTTGTTCCTCCGTAGAGACATTTGGGCAAAATGGCTTCTCTTCCATATATTCTGGTTGGTTGAACTACATGAAGAGAGCATTTAATCATAATACTGATGTGTGTTATATCAAACTTTGGAAACATTATTTTTATTGTCCACGGGGTAACCCTTACGATTGCTTTTCCATGTTTGTTCAAACTGTATAATATTATATTTGTTTCGCAATATAATGTAGTTGAGAGGGTTGGTTAATTAATTGGTGAGGTAAGATATTAAATATTTCCATATTCTATAGCACCAAAGGGGATATTATAGCCTATAGTATAATACAGTTGAGTGGGGACAGGATTTTGGTATTATTTTCAGTTAAGTTGCAAACGAGAATTTTTTTTACACCATAAATAACTTCAATTTTACTACAAAACACACACAATGACTTAATTTGAGATAAATCTCTTACCTTGTCTTCTGTTTCTCTCTTGATGATTACAAACATTCCAATGGTAACAGAAAGTACTCTCTCATTTCTCAAAACATCTTCATTATCCTTTACTAGTCTTATAAGCACTTCATGAAGATGAATGGGAGCATAGCAGATCATGATAATGGAGTTCCCTTCATTCACCACCTTCACCATTACATGTCTAGCGTTGTCATGGAAAGCTTTTCTGAGTAAACTTTGTATATCACTCAGTGTCGTCTTATCTCCTTCCCATTCTAAAACGAACTTCACTTGCTCTGATTTCAGAAGATGTTTATGTGAATGTTGCATAAAATCCTGACCATATATATGTTGTGTTTGGATCGTCTTACAGAACTCATCAATTGATTTGTTGAATTCCTCAATGAGATGGATTGCATCATGTAGGTTAAACTCTTTGGCAACAGCTTCAAGTCGTTTTGTGTTCGTTAAAGATGTGTTATCACCAACAATTCTCATAGCAGCATTAAGTGATTCTGCAGCTTCAGCATCCTTCCTTAACGCCCGGTCAAGACTCAGAAAAAATTTCAAGTCATCTAAAGAGACGGGTTTGTTTTTAAGAATCTTAGTCACTTTACTGATGAGTATATGAAGTTCTCCTCTCTTTTCGTCAAACTCAGGATGATATGTCTCAGATATCTTGAAATGAGCTACACTATCATCATGCTACATATGTGGTAGGTACATAGTAGTAATTAACAGATGATCAATTTGTATATATACTTCATTTTCACAGCTATTTCCCATAAGATTTTCTTAACAGACTTAAAAGAAATGAATTTGTATAGTAATGTATACATATAGGTTAAACATAATTGGAGGTTTCCACACTATTTGGAAACCAAGGGCAAAGCCCAAGGTTTCTAATTGGTGTTAACTAAATCACAAGATGAACCACAAACCATGCCTAACATTTGCTATAATCTTGAATCTGAATGCAATAGCTTACTTTGTGACAAATGTGTGAAACACACCACATTGCAAAGGGTTCCGTACGTTTGGACACCTCATTACATCAAACAGAATAATTCATATAGTGGTTTAAAATACAATATTGAGTTGGAATTACATATTGCTCTATATCTCCATTAGTACTGCTACATGCAGTTTCCTCAGTACTTGTTTTCTTCATATGATGTTTGAAACATTGTGTTGTGAAGTAAGTAGGAATTTTCATGAACAGAACACCAGATTAATAATTCACTAGCAGTTGATAGTACTGTACTTTCGTCTTGGCTTCAATTTTAAAGTAAATTATAATATTGTAAGTGACTCATCATTTCATACAGATATTTAATCATTGTGCTAATATATTCTATTACTATAATTATATTGTGATTGTTAATTTACTACTTTACATAAGAATTACCAATTTTCGTTCTTTGGAGGGAAGAGGAGGTACTTCAACTTGTGTATGTAAGACATCTGTGAGAAATTAAATGACAATTTTTTATCATAAGATGAATTATTTGTAATCAGAGAGTACGGTAGTACTCTCTATGTAGGGATGGTACGGAAAAAAGGAAAAAAATGGCCACCCATACATTTCAATTGCAAGTGATGAGCTGCAATCTCTGGTAATATATACATATAAGCTTTAATACACTCATACCTATTCATATCTAGTGTTTTTATGACTACCAACACCCTCTAGATGGCCCAAGATTGTTGTTTAGGTAGAGAACTGCCAAGTGGCAAAACTGACAAAATCTGCTTCGTATTATTATTATTATTATTATTAATATTTTCCAGACAAATCATTTTTTTATTTGTTGAACAATGATTCTATCACCATTCCAATCGCATTTTTGTATAATTCTGGTATCGAGATGTACATAAGTACAGCTCTTTTTATTTAGCTTTATAGCGGTGTAAGTACTTATGTAGGGTTATATGGAAGTGGTTTGTTTAATTTTAGGTCCTACGTTAACCTCCCAATCTTGTTCGCATGCTTTTTGGGTTTTAATGTCCCTACATCTTTTTCCATTTTTATTGAAAATGTTTTTATTATTCTTGTAATTATTAGGACTGGAAAGAGTAACTAGTTATTGATGATATCCATCTCTTTGTATAGTATGTGGATCAATCTTAACAAGAATGAATACTGTTGTCGTAAGCTATAATTATGAATATGTTTTCAAATATCTATTAGTATGCTCACACAAGAAGGAAATAGGCAGAATTATATCTGAGTGAATTCAATTCTGCTATATACAGTGATATAAATATACATTATTCTACAGAATGGAGATCTTCACATTTCAAAATTTAATCACATGCATATTGTCTTTCTTGTAAAGGTGATTTGGTACTTTTGTAGCTAAGATTACATCATCCATGGCAACAAAAGCATAGAGGTTAGAGACTTAGAGCATGAAGAGGTGAAACAGTAACTATATACTGTTTATAATGTAGTATAAACGTTTTTATTAATTTTGTTTATTCACAAGAGATTCGTATCTTAAAAGACGATGCAACATGTGAAATATCATGTCAAGCAATCTTATTAAACTGATTGGTGTTAATTGGTTTCTTCACAGACAGTATCTACATTTCACTCATTCAGCAGTGTTTACAGTGATAGCACAGAACCCTCATAAGCATGTATGCACAGGTACTTGTAATTAATAAAAGGGATATCAGGTGTAGTTAAGCTAAACTCTATGGCCATATAGGTTGACTCAGTATTTATAGTGATCTGCATGATATGACTGATGTCCAGCACTACAAAAACCAGTCCTAGGAGGTACTTAGACATTCCTAAATGCACATGGCATACACCTGTAGCCTGGGACATCTTGAGTATTCAGACAAGTACATTGTGATACTGTAGGACATCTCAGGTATATAGTCCAAAGTGAAGGGAACCCACCCATCCTACAATACTTAGTATCCTGTGATACCTAGGGCATTCCAAATAGTCCCAAGTGAAGTGAACCCATTGACAATAATTAGTATCCCACATTACCTAGGGCATCCCATGTGATATAAAAAGTAATAGGTCATTTAGCCTTCAATTGGTTGTAGGAATTTCTATGCTAATTTGTTTTTCCTGCTTGATAATATTTACCAGTAAGTACTAGTTTCATATCATCTTGATCTATATTGACTAGTATATAAAATACATGTCATAATAAAACAATTCCTTTCCTATGGAAACAACACCTTACTTATACACATTCCAGAGTAATTAGTATGTACATGTACTTGTAATAACAAATACAATGTTAATTACTATCAAATTTTCTATTCCTTATTAGGACATAACTTTATATACTAGTCAATTACTAGTTGAAAACATTTCCTAGCAAGAAAAAAATCAGTAATTGATTGATATACAGTGGAACCTCTTTATAAAGAACACATTGAGACTAGTGGAAGTGTCCTTTATTTAGAGGTCATTTAATATGCAAATGTATTGTATTGGGAAAAAGACGAGTGTCCTTAGTACAGAGGTGTCCTTATTTCAGAATGTCCTTTAACAGAGGTTCTACTGTATTCCCATGATCTAATATAGTAACCAAATGAGAATTAAATAACTCATTAATATTTAAATTGCAGGTATTGCCAAGTGAGGATAATCCACTGATGGTCATTATCTTAGGATACCCATGTCAGTGTCTCAATAGAGGATCCTTAAATATCCAGGAATTCTCACAGTCTCACGTATTTAACAAAACTACATTTATTACATTGGAAACAAAATTAAGTGTACGAGGAATATAACAGTGTCCCTGAAATTAGGAATTTATCTTAGTTATAATCATCTGTTGTAAAGATCACACTCATATATCAGGTAACATAAAGTATCGCTTGTTCATGTGTTTAGGTATGCACGCATATCTTGACAACCAAGAAAATGTCTGCTTACCAGTGTTTGTATCAACCTGTTGAAATAATAATAATTATTATTAATAACAGTTGGTAATATAATGTCATACCTTGCAATATCATCAAAGTCATTAGGGTTGTTGTTATGTCTGCACTATGCACTGATCTACATGTATGTGATCTTTACAGTGTATCATACATTGTCGTAATATCCTAAACTATTTGGTGAGAAGTGTCTTCTATTATATATATCAACATTATTATAAATCAACTATTCTTTGCTGAAAAAAATGAACACAAAAAATTCATTTCAATCCTTATTTGGTTAGATGGATTTCAATACAATATTAATAACATAAAACAATTACTGATTTCGTTTCTTGCTAGGAAATGTTTCAATATAGTAATTTATTGTTTTTGATCTTGATCTATATTAGCTTGTATAAAGTACATGTCATAAGGTAATAAAAGGAATACAAAAGTAATTCAAATATTATAGAATGTAAATCCATCACTGGACGAATATAAGAATGGAGTTCTACTTGACACTTCATTTCGAATGGGAGCGACTGGCTACACAAGACTATAGTCTGGTTCAGAATATGAGGCAAAGCCTAGCATTGCATTTGTTGTGTTGTAATAAAATTATGAAAACTGAGTAATGACAGACAACATAGCTGACACAAGATAGAATCAGATCATATCCCTGCATTAAGTTGCTTTGCATTTGACGGCAATGATGGAAGCATATTTTGTTTACAAAACAATGCATTGACGCGATGCAAGGCTTTGCGTTATATTCTGAACTAGGCTTAAGACTATGTAGCTACCTCTCATTATACTGTATGCATACATACCATGTCGTCTTTTGCGGGAGGATCTGTCATGTTCATCTGCTGTATAAATCTCAGATACTGAATTTGTCCCGAGGGCTTCTAGAAGTGGTACAAATAGGTATATAGTTATATACTCTTGATAAGATAGTTAAAAAAAGTATACTTGTAATGGCCACTCATATATCACTGCTGGGGTGTGGAAACATTGAGCCAACTGGCAGACATTTTGACTTATTTTCATCACTCTTGTCCTGCTCCCTATATACTTTATATACAGTTCAGTTTCAATTTACCACACATTTACTGGAGAATGTCCTGCATGACTGGGTGTTTCCACATTACTGTACCCTCATTTGGGTACATGTGTAATATTAAATATGCTGCTGATATCAATTACTCATCTTTTCTTGCTAGGTAATGTTTGCAATTAGTAATATATTTCATTTAATCTTAATCTATATTGACTAGTATATAAAGTACATGTCATGATGGACAATACAATGTACTTTAAACATAATTATAGTAAATAAAACTCATAGTAATTATATACATGTACTAACTTCTCAAATATTTGTGGCATGCATACAACGGATATTATTTGTTATTATAAGTATAAATTTAATTATGTAACTACTCTGAAATGTGTAAATAACATCATGACAATAATACACCACAGGTTATACATAATTATAATACTATGCTATAATATTATTGTATTAATGTTTTCATTACTATGCTTTATTATTACATGTACTCTATATACTAGTCAATATAGATCAATTAAGATCTAATGAATCTAGTACTTGTAAATATTACCCAACAAATGATTAGGACTGAGGTTAAAATAACTTTCCATGCCAACAACCTACACTCAAATACTAATTACTCTCCTTGTGAGAACAAGGACATGAATACTATCATCCTAACCTTGTCCTTACATACATTGCCACAGTACATAAAGGTAGATGAAATTGTAATTGAATCCACCCATTACATGAGCAGAATCAATGAAATGTTATTATGTATACTAAAGATCAACAATTTTTCATGCTAAACATTTTGTAGTCTTTGATCGTAATTCCTAATAATTATCATTACTTCTGTAGATAGAAGGCCATAGTTGTTAACACTGAAACTTTCCCAATTGTGGATGCATGATATACATATTTCAAATATGAATTCACATTATTACTATATAAAAAAATAGTTAAAATAACTAATTTAGTGGTTAGTACAGTTGCACAATTAGTTGGTTGTTCAGGATACATACATCTAATACCACATATAATTATATTCAATTATAGATGAATCACTATAATTTTAGGGTGCTGTCTACTCATATTTCATGTCAAAGATTTAGTATAATTTAATTTATACTGCAGTATATGTAATTGTATCTGGCCATCAAAAAGGTTTGTCAACCCACAAAAACATAATTTAATTTATATCTTTCA